>CM071937.1:30039033-30505740 GCA_016081115.2 Rehmannia glutinosa
TTTTTATTTTATTAAATTGTAAAATTAACCCCTAAAAATATGTGTTTTATAATATAATGATTTTTAATTTTTAAAATTACCAGATTTTGTATTTCGAAAATTGTTGTATTTAACTCAATTTGTTAAAGTATTTTATATTGTGGAGTTATTATAACATTAGCTAGTGATTCATGATATATTATCTATTTTAATTATTAATTATTTTAAGTAAAAAAATTATTATTTTTTATTAAAAAATATAAAACGGGGACCCCGAATCCCCGCGGGGACCCCGTTCCCCGAACGGGGATTCCCCATCCCCGTACCAGATGGCCAAAACGGTGAATGGTACGGGGATGGTATTTGAAATGGGATTCGAGGGGCGGGGATGGTATGTCCCATACTAGCCCCTCGCCCCACGCCATCGACATCCCTATCAAAGGAGCAATAATAGGTAGGGATGACATAATTTGGACCCCGCCCGTGACATTTTGTACTCGAAATAAAGTCTTCGCTCGGCGAGAGATGGACGAAGCGGAAGGAGCGAGTGGGGAATTTTCTCGCAATGGGCGAAAGCAGCGACGAGCCATGCCCCCCCCTAAAAAATGTATTTTTATCTCAATGTTATAAAAAGCGCTAGAAGGTAGTCGGGGCGGTGGGACCTAGCGTCTATGTGGAGCCTTGGAGGGGTTAAAGCGGGACTTGAACGGTGTTAGACAAGGCTTAATCGGAAGAAAAACATAAAGCGGACAAAAATAGCCTAGCGCTGGCGAGACTAATCGGCTAGGTGAGAATTTTTATAACAGAGCTTTATCTATACCATAATTATTTTATCTCGTATATTTTATTATTCTTGCGTTGCAAAAAATTAACAATTGCAACTTAAATAGATACCATAAAGGAAAAGGAATACAACTGTTTATTTGCGACTTGGTGAGACCACATGTCATGCAATGAACGTATTGTATATTTGTGGTGTCCTCTTTTGTAATATGACATGTGTATTTTCTTGATAAATCTATTAATTCTATCTCTCTCGTATTATAATAATTCTATCTCTCTCGTATTATAAAGAAAGCTATCACACTTCGAATTATGGAAAATACATTCAAGGCTATGTATTTGTGTTTGATCTTCAAAAACTAATTTTTCGTAAACCACACAATGCACAACTCAATCGCCCATTATATTTTGGTCATATTTAGATTCTTAATAAGTGTGAAGGTTGGTGTCATATTATTTTTCAAGGTTGTAATATATATTAAATTTGGATGCAATTTTATTTTCGAAAGCTATTTATAGATGTAAACTGAGATGCAATTAAAATAAGTCTTTTTTAATTGAATGTAATCAACTTAAAAACAATTCTATATGATTATGAAGGTATATGCTAAATCCAAATAACAACTATACATATATTAAAAAAGACCAAAATAAATTAATACATCCGAAAGGTTGATATTTAAAGCCCAATACAAAGTAAAATTTTGAGTAAATATATTATATATTTTTTATTTTATTAATAAAGAATGTAAAAAGACAACTAATCTGATATATTATACGCCAAAAAATGGATCAAAAACGAAAAAATTATTAAATTTTAGAGAAGAAAAAGAACAAGACAAATATAATAATTAATGCAAAGACACATATTTGGAAAGCTAATTTCGATATAATATTTTGTTATTATTTATACTAGTGCTTTTACCCGTGCGATGCACGGTGAGTGTAATGTTGGACAATATAAAGTTTATTGTGTTTTACGATATTGAGTTTGTTGGGTCCGACCGTATAGATTGGATGTCTACAAAATTTATTATATAGTAATAAAAATAGAAAATGTACAAACATCGTCTCGAACAAATTAATAACTACAAATTTCAAAAACTTCTTTGTACACCACATTTTCCGTTTGTTTGTTTTTTTATTCATCTTCTCCACATACTAATATTTTTAATCCCTTCCGATTGGTGACTCGGAAAACAACAATGTATAATTGGTCATGATCAATCTTTGGATTCTTCAAATACATACCAACATTTGAGAGAGATTGGCATTGGCTCTTGTTTATGGTCATTGCATAAGAAACGATCAGAGGAAACTGTCTGCATTGAAACTTGAATGGAATTCTAAGGTCCGACGGTGTTAGTGTCATTCGCAGTATCAACACCTTCTGATCCGCATGCGTTCGATGAGAATTTTAGCTTCAAGTGCGTCTAGAGAGCCTTGTAATCACCAATCTAGTCCCTAGTTACACAATCCAGTCGAGTGGTCCATGTTCCTCAAGAGCATAACTGGAGTCCCAACCTTCAAATGTAACTCATGATTAGGAATGCCAGAATGTTTTATACCATTCAAAAATTCTGGCGTATGCAGATCATGCAAAAAGTTAACATTAACATCAGATTTACTCGTGCTATCTGAGCTCAAATAAGTCTGCCCCTCTGATGAATTTAAAGACGTCATATATTGATTTATGTACTCAACAACATCAAGAGTCGGTGCAAGTATCGCCCTCTCTTTCAAATAGGTAGGATCATCAATGGCGTCTTTAAACATGTGTAGAAGGGAAGCATTTTCAAAATGGCATATATGGTCCCACGGGTCAGTGGTACCATCGTATTCGAAATTCAGAGCTCGGTAGGAGGACGGGAGCTCATCCGCCATCACTTCATCCGAGAAAAGAGTTCCCCATCGCACCCGAACCGATGCCCCTCCCGGTGCTCCCGCAACCCTCCTACGAATATCCCTTACTTCGCGATAGAGGTCATCCATTCGCTCCGACCAGTCTTGATCTTCAGTTGACGTATGCTCCATCATCCTCGATGAATGTACTTCCTCCGCCGCAACATTCTGCTGACCTCTATAACCGACCTCCAAAGATCCGAGCTACATTCTCTCCAACCGGAGGGACCACAGGTGGTGGAAAAATCACATCCCTTAGTCTTCTTTCCACCGCTTGCTCGACGGCCTTAATGATGAAACCACCCAATTGTTCGAAAAACAGTGTGCCCAAACTAACACCTCCACCAGACATTGGTATTTGCTCATCCACCCCCGTCCTCGGAATCCTCTGACCATCGTCGTCCACCACAGACGGTGGGGGAGGTCTAGCATTTTCATGCGTAACTCCACCTGGGGTATCACCCAACGGTGTGCAATTCAGGTCTTCCGCCAAGTTTCTCCTCAAGTCCTCCATAACCACCACTCTCTGAAGCTCACGTCCGTGCTCAGATGTTCCCACAGACGGCGCCACTTGGTTGCTCCTAAAATGCTCCGCTCCCGTGAACTTATTTTTCGACTGAACTCCACTGCGAACCTGCACAAAAAGGGGGCCAGAAGGGTGCTTCGGCGTGCCCTCTTTGATGCTTAAGTCAGAAGAGTATGGGACAAGAAAGAGGCAAGAATATGGAAAATATGAGAAAAGTGTGATTAGGTTAAGAATGAACCTGGATCTATGCTTTTATAGTTTAGCCCGTTAGGATTTCCGTAAAATCCGAATTCTATTACGATTTGGTAATGAATCATGATTAAGATAGACCGGATCTTCAAAACCCTAATTTGCCTTCTAAGAACTTCGGGCCCGAGCTGACCTGTTGCACCTCGGGCCTTCCCATCTACTGTTTTTCTACCCGTTCATGACGAATTTCCCCTGATCTAAAATCACTTCTGCTTGACTTACCAACACGTCGGACTAAGTCAAAGGACTTAGCGCTCTAACCGGACCCTTAGCCTTTTCCTATCTACAAAGGCCTAACAGATCGGCCTATCCTTTACTCAAGGAATCTTCTCAGCTCGACCCAATAAATAAGGCGTAACAACTCAGCCCAATGAATAATGCGTAACAACTTCCCCAATGAATAAGGCGAATAAATTTCGGCCAATGAGCGAGACTTAACAGATCAACCCAATGGTCAATCCTTTAAATCAGCCTAGCGATGAAGTGCCAGATCAACTCAATTGATGAAGGCTCCTCGGGTCAGCCCAATGCTGAAGGTCCATCAGTTCGGCCCATCCACATAGGTTGATTAGATCGGCCCTATGCTAAAGGCATATCGTTCAGCCCAACCGCATAGGCTAATTAGATCGGTCTTATGCTAAGGGCCCATTAATTCATCCTGTCTACATTAAACCTCATCAATTGCTCCCCCCAACTATGGTTAGGATATATTCAAACCATAGTTTTACTCATCTTTGAGTTGAACTGTGCTAGGGTTTCCTTCTAATTTTAAATTCCCGCCTCTTGAGTACATTACCATTTCAAGTCCCATCACGGAAAAATGGTGACAAGATGTCCTTTCGAATCCTAAAGCCCATCCATCTCCCTTGGTCCTTTCTCGATCGACAACTCGAAAAGTTGGTACTCTAGGTGGGGCAATATCTCGCTCTGCATAATTCTCCCAAAGAGTACATGTGATGCTATTGTTTTAAGCGTAAAATTAAAAAGAATTATAAATAGACATATACATATATAAAAAACACATAAACATGCATCTAAATTAATATATTGAAACTTACTCTAGATCTTCCAAAGTTAAATCTAGAAATCTAGTAAGGCGACCATTTATGTCTTATTTTGTGTGGAGTGCATCGAAACCACCTTTCCAATAAAATCTACAAAACAAAGATTTAGTAAATTAAAATCAATGTAGCAAATATTGATATGAATGAATATATGAATTTTACACATACCTATCAACATCGTGTCATCAACTTTATCAGTCTCATTCAACTCGCTAAACTTCTTAAAGTTGTACATGAACCTAGAAAATATTTCGCCAAACATTTCAAAAACATGCGTCTTCCCATAGAACATCATCTTCAATTGTGCGACAGTCGTTTTATACTTTTCAGTTTACTTTTCAACAATAAAATCTTTGATAGCATAAACATGCCCTTCAGTCTTGCGGAAATTTGGGATCTGATACATTTGGGTAGTACCATGAATACGGTTACCCTGTCATATAGAACATTAAAATAATTAAATTATTAAGCATAATATAAAAAAAAAATCGCTAAAAACGTTGAAAAAAATTATCAAATAATAATAACTTACCGCAAAGATCGTGAAAATACATTTGATAATCGGATATTTGCTTATTGTCGTTGTATCTTTGGTTTTTCGTACTTCGCATGAGCCTTAATTTTATTGCCCAAAGTGTTTTGGTATTGTTTAATTCACGAATTAGACTGAACAAAGGGCCATGGTTTTTTTTTTCCGAAAATAATGAATGGATGTGTAGTAGAAAATATATTATTCCTGTTGCTTTTGCAGTTTTTTTTTAATGTGTAAAATTAACTGATCGGGATTCTAATATTTATAGGCAGCGAATTTCCTTTTTGTCCAGGTTATTAAGATTTTGAAAATTTTGTAAAATCCAGCTAAATAAAAAAAGGATTTTCGAGAATTGAAAAATCTATTTAAAAATGCAATATAGCTTTTAAGGACTTTCAAAATCAATGGTAAAATTTAGTAGGCAATCAGTCTATATATAATTTTCGAGCACTTTAAATGGTATCAACAATATAATCATCGCTTAATTTTTAACCATGCAATGGATATTTAGTATCAACAATTTTGTTTTGATTTTAAATTTTTTTGCATGAAATATGTTATTATTCACAATTTCAGAAATTGGATCTCAGTACAATTATGAAACAATCAACCTATTTATGGTATTTATGTTATATTCAATCAGACACGGACTATTGATTTCGAGTTCTAATACAACACAAAAGAGCAATCAACTTTTTTATGGTATTTATTTTATATTCGATCTGTACAATTCAAGAATCTAGTTCTAATACAACACATAACACCAATCAACTTATTTATGGTATTGTATATATTCGATCTGTACAATTCTAGTTGTAGTTATAATACTACACAAAATCGGAAAATATATTGAAATCAGCATTTGTTGGAAACAAATAATCACAAACAGTGGGTCAGACATTACCATTTTCGGACCAATTTCTAGGTAAATCGAGAATCAGCATTAAATCAGTGAAAAAATAGGTCACAAAATTTTAATGAGGTCAAACTTTCCTATTTTATAAACATTCTACATACAAACCGAAATCGGCACTAAATAAGCCAAAAAAAGGTGTCAAATTTTTTTAGCAAGTCTCTTTAGGCGGGAAAACAAAAATAGAAACTATTTTCCTGTTTTATATATATATATATATATATATATTCCAGAATTAACTCACAAATTACCAAAATTAATGTTACATGATGTAATTATATTTTACTATTTCGGGAGTGTAGGCGGGAAGATTCTTAACGTACTAATTATAAGTGACTCGATTACTAGATATAGATAGACAGACACATATAGTAAAAGTCTATGTTCTTCAATTTCTCTGTCAAAATTATTGTGTTTTCATATTTAGTTTTTCATATCAATTACTGAAATATTTCAATTTATATTATAATCAAGCCCAAAAATAAAATAGGCCCAAACGAAAGTGCGTATTGCAAATTATTGGACTATTTCAATTTCAAACACCCGCCAGCTAGTATTGGGTTGAATACTTATAAGCTTTAGATTGGCGCCTTTTTTTCGCAATGAAAGAGATTATATTAAACTCAAAGAATAATTACAAAGGAGTGGCCAATCGACCAAGCTCTTCTTGAGAACAAAGGATTTCCAAGTAAGAGTAAAGGAGGATCATCCAACAAGAAGGCCTAAACCAAAGTGCCAAAAAGAAGAAAAGAAACAATTCCTAATGATATTGGCTATAAGCGACTCAAAATCGAGACCCATAGAAGAAAACCAATGCCAAACAAAGAGTCAAAAATTCCAAATCCACTGGATAGCAACACTACTCCTAGAACAGAACAAAAAACCAGGAAGCAACAACCACTCAACCACAACACGAACCACCAATTCTAGACTAAAAAAGCACTCATCCATTGCACAATCCACGATTGCATTTTTCGGGCTTCAAAACATTTTGAAACATATATCCATAAGTTCCTAGTTTTCCAAAGCCACCACAACATGTGCGTAGTAAGTTGAAGTCTTTTTTAGATCACAAATCCTTTCCAATACCACACACCTCCCCTACCAATTTGTAAATGTGATGGGCTCATCAAACATACCTTCACAGCTTACTAGAGAGAGTTTCAAAATAAGCTTAGCCCTCCTACGTTCAAAGAATAAGTGCTCCATAGTTTCCTCCTCCTCCCCACAAATCCGACAAATAACATCCACATCCATCCCTTTCTTCTTGAGATTGCGGTTAGAAGGCGAAATATTACAAAAATATTTGAAATAAAATGTTTAATTTTGCCCTTAACATTAAGATTCCAACTTCTTTTCCTAGCAACCTTATTCACGGCATGAGACACACTACTTTCAACAATGTTCAAAGGGCAAAGCTTATCTTTCACAAGTCTTGAGTAGCGGACTTCGCAGAGTATCTTTTTTGTTCAAAGTGCCCCCATAAAACATCTCTTTTACCGTCCCCGTATCCCGAAATATTAAGAATATTATCAAGATCGATTTCACAAATAAATAGCGCACAAACCCAATATTCTAGGATTTGCCTCATTTGTTCAACAATTCACTCATCCAAAAGGGCCTTCCTCACACCGATTAGCCTTGGATGGATTGAATGGGATAACCTCGAGAATCCACGGGACTCCCATTTTAATAGACTTACCATCCCTTACGTTGCATCTCGGCCCCATTCTCGGTGTATCCGTTATGTTTTATCCAACAATTCCACATCCAGGAAGAATTCTGAGTAGGTTCCACAATAAAATAATTGCCTCTAAGAAAATACTTAGCTTTAATAACCTTACTAACTAACAAATTTGGCTGAGAAAGAACTCTCCAAAGCCGCTTCACCATAAGGGCCTCACTGAATAGTTGGATGTCATGGAAACCCAAACCACCCTCCTCATTATCCACGGTAAGCTTACTCCATGCCTTCCAATGAAGTTTATGCTTGTTCCCAGAATTTGTCCCCCACCAAAAATTTGCAAAGCAGCTGCAAATCTCTTTGCAAATATCCACAGGCAATTTAAGCATCACATAAATTGGGAGAGCTTCCAAGACAGCCTTAACCAAAACCTCCTTCCCAAATGTCGACAAGAAACAATTCTTCCAAATATTAATCCTCCCTTGAATAGCTTCAACACCATACCTAAACACCTCTCTCTTAGATTTTCCAATAACCATAGGCAATCCCAAATACTTGCTAGATTGGTGTTTAGAAATACCTCTCAAAATACCACACATATTGTTCTGCACTATGATAGGGGTATTTTTACTAAAGAAAATGCTTGACTTATCCAAGTTCACCTTTTGCCCAAAGAAAAGTTTATAAACCTGCAGAATCTCCAAAATTGCACAGGCCTGAATGTTAGTGGCTTCACAAAAAACAAGGGAGTCGTCTGCAAACAACAACTGAGTAATCATATGCCTATTTTTACAGATACACAGTCCATGAAGCTTTCCTTTCTCAACTGCAAATTTAATAATACATGAAAAAAAAAACATCGAGAGATAAGTAAGAAAAGATAGGGGAAATAGGATCCCATTGTCTCAATCACCTTGAAGGTAAAACTCTCACTTTTGTTTCCCATTCAAATTAAAAGAAAAGGAAGTGGAAGACACAAGTAATCACTCAATCAACAAAAATAGAGGCAAATCCCATCCTAAGCATAACAACTTTCAACCCCTCCCATTCCACTCTATCCTAGGGTTTAGCCATATCTGATTTGATTGCCATATAATATTTTTTCTCGGATCTGTGTCTATTGAGGAAATGGATAGACTCTTGAGCAATTATAACATTATCCAAGATGAATCTCCTAGGAATAAAAGCAGATTGACTCTCACAGACACAGAGATGAAGGTAAGATTTTAATCTGTTAGCCAGTATTTTTGAGATGATCTTATAGACAACATTACATAAGCTAATAGGACGGAATTGAGACATAGTGGTTGGATTAGAACATTTAGGAATGAGAGTATCCAAATTATGGTTTTTCAAAATTTTACCAGATTGAAAGAAATTGAAAATAGTAGAACACAAATCAAATTGAGAAAAAATTGACCCTCACATAGAAGTAGTCCTCCTTCCATAACCCGCCAGGAGAGAGAAGCCCCGTAAGGAATCTGCACTGGGGCGAGGGAAGAAGTTGAAGAAGGTGTCGCCAAAAGACTTCATAGCATACAACAACGAGTGGAACCCGTCCACAGTCGGAGACATATCTAACCTCCGCATAGCATACGCGTATCCCCTTATGCATGCGTAATCTTGAGGAACTATCTGCCTAATGCATGCTCCGGATCTAAGGATCATGATAAAGAAATTATCCGGAGGAAGAACAAAACCAACAGAGAAACTATAAAGATACACCGTGATGAAACCCTCAAGAAAATGAGTAAGTCTATCTCCCGATCCGAGAGCCAACATCTGAAACGCTGAAGGGAGCCCCAAACGCTCCCAAAATCTATGAAGACACTGCAGTGAAACTCTGCTAGCTAACTTTCCCGGACAACCGATCGGCACTTGGGAGGAGGCCATGTTGATACTTGGGTCGATGAACCTCTTATGGATTGTCCCCCTTGACTCCTCCTCCCTGAGCCTTATCACTTGAACCTGAATCTGAGTCGAGCTCTACTTTCCCCTCACCATCATAATACAAATCTGGAGCTAGAGGGGGAATATTGAAATCCACGGGCCTAGATGGAAATGGAATGATGGAATCGGAAATTGAACAGACGGTGATTCCCTGGCCTCCGAGCGGAATTGAAAAAGGACCGGAATTTAAATTTCGGCCCTAAACATGTGAAACCTCTAGAGAAGATGGAGAAACATGGAGAGAAGAACGAACAGGGAGATGCCAAGGGGCTCCCTTGCCCATCTGCGGGAGGCGCGTCGGGCGCCTCTCTTCTCTATCGGGCTCTCATCTCTCGTCACTTAATATACTCCACTTATTACTCCAACTCTCCATGAGCACTATCCTCAACTTTCAAGAGATTTTTCTAAGTACTCTACCAAGCAAAAAGTTCAAAGTTAAAGAGTAGAGATAAATAATACCTTTAGAAGACATGGTCAAAAGCTTTCCTCCCATGTGTCCTTGTGCAAAAGTGGTCAATGATTCTCCAAAGACAAGAAAAGATATAGAACAAGACAAACCAAATACAATATTGGTTTAGCTCCCGCACTGCTTCATACCTTCACAGAAACGGAGCTGAGGGGTTATGTTTGGGCAAAAACGACCTTTAATAATTAAATATATAATCCAATTTATATATTGATTTAATATCAATTGCCCAATGGGTTATTAATAGAATAACCCGACCCAAAGAAGTCCAGGGCTAGCCCATAGGCCGATTTCTCCTACGAGGCCCACAAGACCTGCTATTCGGGTATAAAAATGTCACTCCTCTTTATTTGTATAGACATACTTTGACGCATTTAATTCAGTATTCGATTACTGTATTATTTTCTCTCGATCACCATGCTAACTTGAGCGTCGGAGGAGCCTCCCTGGGACAACCCCGAGGCCTTCTTACGTTTGCGTGTGTGCAGAAAATGCTTAGCTTTGAAGTGATCTGCCCTAAAAAGCAGTATAAAAAACATGGCTATTTTTCATTTTCGCAAAACATAAACGTCTAATATGGCCTAATACCACTATAATTTTTTTTATTGTATTGATTGATTATGTAAAACTTTATCCGGTATATATTATATATATACATATAAATAGAAAATGTGCACACACACATATATATGTACATATCTTTGCTTGTATGGTGCAAGACTGGAGGACATGAGGTTCAGAGCAGGTGGCTGCTGTAAGAAGTGCCATTGCCATTTTCTCAAGCACCTCTTTGTCTGCATTTGCGTACCCCAAAAACTTGTCCTGTACATGAAAAAAGTAATGCACAATTCTACTTACGCTTTCCTTTCTTGATATATAGCCCATTATGCTTTCTTTTTGTTTTTCTTCCATTTCTTTGAAAGGCGCAAATTTCATTAATTCTCCAAGACTACAAGGACAAGTCCCATTAATGCCATGTCCATGCATGCTCCAGACCCCTGTAGAGGAAACAAACAAGAATGAAAATGGAAAAATGCTATTTAACCTAAAAAAAACAATATATATGTGTATATATATAGAGAGAGAGAGTGAGAGAGAGAGAGAGAGAGAGAGAGAGAGAGAGTTTGAATAATATATAGGGATAATTACAAAAACTACTCCTGAAGTTTGGGTTAATTACAAAAAAACTCACATGTTTTGGAAAATTACAAAACAAAAAAACCCTGAAATTTGATAATGTATTACATTTTACCTCTTCATAGGCAAAAGATATTTCTGTCACTCCCGTTATATATATTTGTAAATACAATTATCCACTTAGATTTAACACATAATCAAACCTCAAAGGTTTTTTATTTATAATTTTCAAATATTTTTGGTTTTTTTTTTTTTTGTAATTGACCGAAACCTCAAGGGTTTTATAATTATCCATAATATATAATGAATGTTTGATGTTAGCTAGCTAATGCATAATGGTGCTGATGTTCTATTAATCTCTTATTCCAAATAAGTAGCACATGATCGACACGTGTTTTTTAATGATTATCAATTGCCTTATAAAAACCACAATTTGTGCTTGAGAATTAATATGATAAATTTTAAGATCGTGACAATTATCTACGCGATCGAAGATGAGATGGGGGTGGTAATTCAGGTCATCATCGGGTTTCGTGTTTGGTATCGGGTTGATTTTGAGTTATGCTTAAAATATATCGAAAGTTAATGAAAATTTAAGATTACTATGTTTTAGACAAATTGGTAACATCGTGTCGAGTTCGTATTAGTCATGTTCGGGTTCGTGTTTCTTGTGTTCGGGTTCGAGTTTCTCTCAATAACTTTGTTTCGGGTTCGTGTCGGGTTATTGTGTCGTGTTAGACATTGTCACCCTTAAATGAAACACTATTTTGAAATAAAAGATCTCATCTCGTACTACTTTTTGGGCTTTAGATGTCAATCTTGCTGTGGTTAATGGTAATGCATACACACATTAATACACTATATTTTAAATTGCATTTAATTTTATATGTTAAATATATTTTTCAGAATACGTCGAGTTGTAGAGTGTATTGAAAATGCTAATATATATTTGAGGTGTAGTAGTGATATTTGATAAATGAAATAGATATAATTTCAAATAGAAAATTCAGACTAGATAGTAATTTATTTTAGTCGTCAGTATATTCAAATTATGTATTCTTGGTCAATTCATTTTTTTAAACAAATGAAAATATATAAAAGAAAGGAAAAGGTCCTGATCACAAGCCGATCAGGTAGCAAATGAAAAATAATGTTAAACTTCGAGAAAAATAAAAAAAAAAAAAAAAGCTTAAAAATGCATTTAAACGAAGGGCGTCTATTTTCTACAAGATTTTCGAATGACATAGTTAGTTGTTGTTGTTTTAGCGCGTGTTCAAGTATCTTCTTGATGGTCTAATGTAGCCTGTGGAATGTGGGCCCAGGATCCACGACCCACAATTGCCATAGACTTCATAGCTTCTGAAGAATCACCTATCTTTGTCTTTAAAGCTTCCACTTTTTCTTGTTCATCTTCTTCTTGCTCCTCTTCGTCCTCCATGTCAGACCATCGTTTCCGAGCCGCATCCATTGTGGCTTAAAAATTCTCTGAAGGGTCATTAGAGTTCAACTCGTAGGCTCGTCAAAGGTAAGCTCTTGGAGACGCTCGGTAATTGCTCGTCGTAATTTCTCTTTTCCATACGTCATTTAAGTCACCGCATAATTACTTTGATCTTTGAGAAGAGTGGTATACCACCCGTAAAGGTATAGGTATGTCACTATTAAAATTATTGACCATTGCCAACTCCGACCACCATCGCATCTTCGACCTCATCGCCACTTAACGCCTCAAAGGAATTCTTCGTGTTGACTTTCGGATAGATTTTCCTCTACCATGTCGTTTTTAAGTTGCACCAAATTTTCTCAAGCAACATCATTACCCTTATCCACCGGAGGACGATCACGATGCAATGATCTACCACGGATGGGACTAACCATTTTTTTGCTTTTTTCTTGGTGCTTTGACGCTTTTTAGTATTGGTATTACGACAATGATTGATATTATGCCCAACAATTCGGCAATGAACACGAAACCGAACAATGACCTACTTCGTTCGACCATAACAAACTCTTGAATGGGCTTATTTAAATCCGGTTCCACGAAAATACGAACAAAATATCTAATTTCTCCATATAAAGAACGGTTATCAATTTGTATTGGAGTACCAATCAAGATGCAATTTTAGTAATTAAAGAATGATGCCGTTACTCATAACTTAATTCACCAATTCGAATCCAAACATGCGCAATGAAGAATTTATCTTGTAGGGGTTGAAGTCGGCACCCAATTCATGAGACGCATTTTCCCGGGCTACAAATTCCAAGATAATTTTGCCAAAACCCAATTTCGATCTGTCATGGAATTAAATTGAATATTATATTAACCCTGTCCAATTGGAACAATCTTTCCAGCTGCTTGAAGGTTGTCATACTGAATGCAATTTTGCCTTTAAATCCTCCAGCGAATAAGGCTTAACGCCTTTGGATAGAAGAATGCATCCAATCAGAGAATATTTTAACTCATCCGTCCTTTGTTGATAGATTTCTTCGTCCATAGTAACGGAGAAATGATCTCATTTCTTGACGGGTCGAAAATCCTCTCCCGGGGCTAGGGCTTGGGCAAAAGATTGTACTCCACGCATGAAATTCGTACGTCGAGGCGATGTCGTGCGCTGCAAACCTGAAGAAACCGTGTGGTCGTAGGGTGCAGCTGTCGATCTGAAAGGGGCCATCGAAGAAGAAGGAAGAGATCGATCTTGTAGCGTAGTATTAGGGTTTTCATTGAAAATCTCATTATAAAAAGATGAACGAGAATTTTCGTGAGGAACAATATATTGAGCATAATTAGATCTATGAATTTTAGGGAACAAAGATGAATCAATCTTCATGATCGAATGAATTAAGATTAAATGGAAGAAAAAAGTGATCGTCATTGAGAGAGAGCATTCCCTCAAGGTTTTTCGCTGTTGCTAAGGTCGAGAGACTCCGTATCCATCCTTGGTCAATTCATTTACTTCCCAATAATATTACTCCATGATAATTCCTTTACACAATTTTAGTTAAAAATGAAGCAGCCGTATATGAAATGACAGAAATGGTAATAGGGTATATATAGTTCAATTCTGAAGGTGACTGCAGAAGAATTACAGAAAGCTGAAAAAGGAAAAAGAATGAAAATGTGGCCCTTCAAGTTTCTGCCTTTTTCAAGTTTCCAAACAATCTCTGCTGCAACTTCATTAAAATAAGGGATAATTAAAAACATTATTGATGACATTTTGTTCATTTTTCATTATATGATCATGTATTATAACGTTTATGTATCATATGGAATATAAGATTAAATACTAAATTCATTAATATATAGGATATTACATTAAACACTAATTTTAATAAAAGAAAATTGATTGAACTTCTATTTAAATTGTTAGTGTTATTCGTTAGCCGAGCTCCATATTGTTAATTTACATATATACAAGATTGAAACTCATAAATATTATGATAATTAGGCCAATTAAACTATCACGTGTATCAATGCTTATATATAGTTCTCCCATTTGGATGAAGTCAAAATTCTATTTCCTTTCTACTTTAATTATTTTATTTAAATTTTGCAACTATTTGCCTTCCCATATGGTATACTTTGAGCCTGTTGGTATTTGTGTAATACATGGAGAAATATTTCATATGAAGAGTTGATCCATGAAAAGTTAAAACCACCTTTCAAAATTTAAAAATAAAAATCTTAGGTATATTCGATGATATAATTAATATCTTACAATAATTAATATGAGGCATATATAACTTTAAAAGAAAAATGTCATGCACCAAATTTTCACTACAAAATTCAAATATTTATCAACAGATTTGTATGCTCATCCTGATAAACTTGCATGTCTTTGGCCATGTCTCGAAAAAATCTTGCTAAAATTTGTTACTTAAAATATATATTTGCTTTTTCTTTAAAAATTTGTTACTTAAAATATATATTTACTCTTTAAAAAATGGTCACATTTTTTAATGAGCATCATTTGTTAATTTACTTTTACTATTCCCTATCTTCCCGAGAAGTGAGAAAAGTCACCATCTTTGGTCTTGTCATTTAGCATTCTCATCAGAAGCAGACATTACCAGCTTAGCCAGAAAGCCAGGTTTCTAGGGTTTTATTATACATGGCCTGTTGGTTTACAATAATCTGCACATTTTTCAAACATGAATTTTCCAGTTTTTATTATTTCTTTCTTCCACTTCTAATGAATTGGAGTTTCAAATCTAGAAAGTTGTCACAATTATTGTAGAGCTTTTTTTTTTTTTTTTTGAGAGCATATTGTAGAGCATAAATTAATGGTGTTTCATATTGTCAGAATTAAGATTATAACTACAACTCAAAGTTTAATTTATTAAGTTCTACGTAAATCCGACTTTCAATTTTTATTTTAATTTGACATTACATTAATAATTTTACACAACGATTCAAATTGTAATAATAACTAAACGAAAACAAAAATAGAAATTATAATTGAAGTAAAATTAATTGTCGCGCATTACGTACAGCATTGAAATTTAATAATTTATATTATACCATATCACTGTCATATTAAAACTTAATTAATTTTTATCTATGAACAAACAAATTACTAAAATGATGGTATTCGATTATCTTGCATTGCTAAGATATTAAGATTATATATTTGGCAATTTTTAAGTTAGCAATATATGTTAAAAATATTAATTAATTAATTAGCTACTTACTATTATATTTTACGATGAAATTTGAATAAATACTCAAAATATAAATAGAAAATTTAAATAATATTTTAATAAATTATTTTTCACGTGTCGTTATTTAATTGGTCATATATTAAATTATCTACAGTCTGGTTTTGAATTTTAATTTTAATTTGACATTATTACATTTCTACATAACAATTCAATTTTAATACTAAACTAACACTTCCTCAAAAAAAAAAAAAAATCCTAAACTAACACAAAAATAGATACAATTTAAAGTAAAGTTGCTAGGCATTACAACTAGAGTTGGCAAACTAGCCCGACCGGTAATAGGACCGAATCGGGCTAGGCTATGATATTGTAAGTCTGATATTATGGGCAAAAACGTTATTTCATAATTATTATTATTATTTATTTAACACATTTTTTTAATCACAATTATATCCAAAATTTCTTATTACTATTGAGTCACAAATAAAATTATCAGGCCCACGAAACCCAAATATGACCGTTGCATCATTATTTCTTACACGACCCATCAATCCAGGTATAAAAAGGTTTATCGATCTCATTTGTAAGTAAGTTTAATTAATTACAATGAATTACATTTTCATACTCTAGATTTCTCTCTCCTACAGTTACGAATTTGAGTTTCGGATGAGCCTCCCTAGGACGACCCTAGAGACCCTTAACCTTGTTCTATGTGTTGCAAGCTAGTTCCATCCGAAGAATTCAAAGAAGACTTGGAGAAGAAGACGTTCGATTTATTCGATACCTCCACTTGGAGTGATATGCGGATTTTAGTAGCATCGAAAAAGGCGGGCCCCAAAATACTAAAGCGATCTAACTTCTCATGTGTATTTTGGGTTGGCAAGAACTTGAGCCTCTAAATGACAGTCCGATGGAATTTTGATTGAGCCTGGATGGCTCGATTTTCGTTTTGACCTGCTGGTTAGCACCGATCTGGCCGAGCTCATTTGACAGCTTTAATTACAACGAATGGGATCTTCTATTCCAAAATCGTGTTTCATCTCCTATTCCAACTGTATGGATGATAGACACGTGTATTACACTTACCATGTTAATTTTGAAGATAAATCAATAAATTGTGGGGTTCTAATATGGTAAGTATTATATATGTGTCAATCATCTCATGCTGGAATGTTAGATGAAACACGCTTTGAATAAAAGATCTCATCCGTTACTACAACATTAGAGATTTATATTATACCACATTAAACTTGTAATTAATTTATCTCAGAAGAGACAAATGACTACGTCGGACAAAAAGCAAAGTAGTGGTACAGGCCATAACTAGTACCTCAGAGTGGTGCGAAATTACAAAAAGCACAACAAAATACACTCGCCATTTCAATTTTCACCACCACCACCACCACCACCCTCAAAAAAAACTTTAAATGAAGCCAACTCCTCCACTCCTGTTCCTTCATTGGTAACAGTAATATCAGTATCAGTTTTGCAGGCGCCGTTCTCTTTTCTCTACACACACATATATATTAGGTGTTTGTATATATATGTATGTGTATGGTCACAAGTGATACTGATACACAGATTTTTCTCCTGAATTCAGACCAAGGAAACACAAAACATGGTGGGCTCTTTTTTTTTTTTTCTTTCTTCTCCTCTCTCTGAGCTAAACTAAGTTTTTTTTTTTTTTTTTGAAAATAATGTTGACTTTTGGTTTTGATGAATTAATTTGTATTTTTAGCAGTTGGATAATTCAGAGGTTCCTGGGTGGCTTTCTGCCCTGATGACAGAGAAGTTTTTCAATGCGTGCATAATTCATGAGGATGCTAAGAAAAATGAGAAGAATGTTTTTTGTTTGGATTGCTGCGAAGGCATTTGTCCTCATTGCCTTACTCATCACCGTTTTCACCGTCTCTTACAGGTGCCCTTAATGTTTTTTTTTTCCCGAAATTTCTTCAAACAATAATATATATACTCCAAGATGGTAATTCTTGTTTTTCTTTTTTTTTCTTTTCTTTATGTTCTGATAATTTATCTAAATTTTTGGACCACTTTTTTGAAGTTTTGATCATTCTTGAAATTTTGATCTGTTGCATTTTATAATTCTGTACAATTTTAATTTTTCTTGAAAGTCATCTATTGAAATTATTCTATAACATGTTTCATAATTACTTATAATTATACTCTTAATTTCCTTTTGGTTTGATTGCAGATAAGAAGATATGTGTATCATGATGTTGTAAGGCTTGGGGATGCTGATAAGTTAATGGACTGTGCTCATGTTCAAGTAAGCTCAAAGGAGCAACTATAAAAATCTAGTATATTAGTTTTAAATGGAAAATTTCTCATTTCTCATGCCCTTTTCAAGAATTTAAATATAATTACTAATTCTTTGCAATTGGGGTTTGTAATTAAAACTTTCTCCATTTTTCTTTTTCTGCAGTCTTCTTCCACTAAAAGTTCAAATCTAGTATAATATATAGTTTTAGATGGGAATTTTTATTCATTATCTTGATTACTTTCCTTTTTCCCATTCATGCCCTTTTCAAGAAAATACCATTCTTTTTACAATTGAGGTGTTTGTTTAACCTTTTTTTATGTTTTATCTTTTGTGCAGTCTTACACCACTAACAGTGCAAAAGTAGTATTTTTAAATCAGAGGCCTCAATCCAGACTATCCAGAGCTTGCGGCAACTTTTGCATCAACTGTGACAGAAACCTGCAAGACTCATATCTTTTCTGCTCTCTTTCCTGCAAGGTATATACACACTTTCCACACACACACATAAGAACAAAATAAACTCTAATTTTTACTACAATTTAAATATAGTATTTTGTGAATTTTAACACCGACCCATTTCATATTTTCGATTTTTCTAAACTGGGTTGGAGTTATTTTTTCCACAGCTTCAACACATACTGAGAACTGGGTGCAAGCTTTCAAAGTATCTTCGCAAGTGTGAGTTTCTTGCACTTTCCGAGCCGGGTTTGGACGATGGCCAAATGACACCAGACTCGGTACTCGAACCGACCGGCTCGGTTAGGACAGAGTCCGGTTCCAGCAACGGCATCGCAGCCGGGTTAAGTGAGTGTCCGGCACTTACCAGTACTGCGACGACGGAGATTGTGCGAAAGAAAAGGAGCACTCTACCCGGAATCCGGTCCGCGTTCACACCGGCTTGTAGACCGGTTTCAGAAATTAACCGGAGGAAGGGTACCCCTCACCGGTCTCCACTTTATTAACTTATCTATGTACGGGTTGGGCAGGGGAAGTAAAGGGTGGTTGAGGGCAGAATTGGTATTTAAACTTTTTACCAGGGGCAAATTGGGGTGGAAAACTTTGACCTCCCAGATTTTGTAGAGACAAACTTCCTCTGCCTGCATAGGTATGTGTCCAAATGATACACAAATGTATTGGTCACTTTCTTGTTTTTAAGTAGTGGTACTGACTCATTAGGGGCCTTTTGTTACCAATTCTACCCTTGTAGTTTGGTAGTTAAATTGATTTTAACCTCACATATGCATTGGTGTATTTGATCCTGGGTTTTGAATGTTAAATCCTGAGTCTTATATATCTGTTGTTCATAAATAGTATTTTGGGTTAATTACAAAAACTACCTCAGAAGTTTATCTTAATTACAAAAAATCTCAGTTATCTTTTAAACTTACTAATATCGTGTGATATTTGTTTCTATTTTACAAATTACGCCTCATAATGGGTATTTGTTAGGTAAATACATAGTCACACGTTATTTATAATTGTGAAAGATAACTGGAGTTAGGGTATTTTGGTAATTATTCCATAGTATTTTTTGGAGTACTTAATTACAATCTATTTATTTAGTTTGGTTAGTGATGGGTGGCAAAATAAGGAATGCTTCTTCTTAGGACTTGGTTTTTTTTTATGGGTATACACAAATTTAGGATAATATCTTTCACATAAGTACTAATTAAGGGTTTAGACCATCAGAATTAGGAGCCCACTTAAAGACAAAAGTACTTGGGTTGGGCCAATTACTACTAGGCCACATTAGTTTTTTTTTTTTTTTTTTTTTTTTTTTTTTTCGACCTGATCCCCATTGCCAGGCATGCAAGACAGACTCCCACACTTCCTTCGGACTATGGGACATCCGTCCTTCCTGGGATGGTCCTAATCTCCTTAGGGAGGAGGGCAAACTCAACCCCAAAACTCCGCGTTAGTCGGGGAGTTGAACCCGCGACCTCATAGTCTTTTGGTCTTTTTGTAACCACTAAAGTTTTGGATAATTATAAAAAGCCCATATAAGTTTTAAAATTGCAAAACCACACTTAGGCTTAATTATGTCTTACTTTTTACCCCCATTTGTTGGTTGACTTGACGAAATTTACTAATATTATTAAATATCTTACAATTACATCCTTCAACTTTTCTTAATGTTATAGATATCTCAAACTTTTGTCTCTCTTTTTTTTTTAAATAGCCCAAACTTTTCGTCTGGCTATTTGTAATATTTAGAAAAGTCGATGGATGAATTGGAAATATAAGACAAAAATTGGGGTTGTTTGTCTTGCTTAAAAAAAGTTGGCGGATGCAATTACAAAATATTTGATGAAATGAGCGAATTTCGTCAGTTGATGTAAGACAAAAGGAATCTCTAAGGGATTTTTATACTTTTGAAACTTCTCTAATTTTTTTCTAATTACCCAAAACCTCAGACGTAGTTTTTGTAATAATCCATTAATCCAATAGTCTTTAAATAATTAATTAGGCTAATTTTTCTAAGGTTAATACTGAGATTATAAAATGTCGGCAATACTGAATTTATTCAAAATTTAATGTGATAAGTTAGTTGCAAAATTAAACTGGTTGACTTTATAGAACTGATGAAGCAATAATTTTAGATGTTACATCTTGTGAACATATGATGAGTTGTAGTATTGTTAGATGTGATCAAGTTGCAACAAGTAATTAGTTTTCTTCATGATGAAAAGTTATCAGTTTTTGGTCCCAAGTTTGCCTTATGGAGTTTGGTTGTCTGTTTCTTTATTTGTTCATCATGTTGGCTTTATGAGTGTTGCTATCTTGCTGGTATTGGTATATAGTTACTTGTGCTTCTATACAGTTGCGATATCAAAGTATAAAACAATTTAATTGTTTGTTTGGATAAAATTAGAAAACTTACCTATATAATTGATGCCAATTTGAAGGGGTAAAAACTTATACGAGACTGTTTCATGGCGTGGTTTATGAGATCATCCTATATGTGAATTTAAATTCCAAATCAAACTCAAACCCATAAAAATGACCATACTTTTTGTGTTTTGTAGAATCAATATTTTATGTCTTAAGTCCCACAAGACGGCCTCATATAAGTTAATCTCATTTGAAGGCCTATTGTTGTCAATGTGAAAATCGTTTGATTAAATTATTGCATTTAATGTAAAAAACAAATTACACTCAAAATTATTTTGACTTTTTTATTTTGATTTTAATTTTTCAAAATATTATAATTGCATACGACATTGAAATTTCATGAATAATAATGTGATGGAATCTTTCGAACTATTCATTAGTCATTTAATCTTATTTTTCCTATGTTAATAATTATATCATACTATTAATTTTAATTAAAAAAAATATATTTTTATTAGATAATAATTTCCATAGACAATTTATGGATGATTTTCACATAAAAGTACTAGTTTTATAGAACAATTAAGTACGTGTATTAATATATATTGAAATAATTGCTCTTATGAAATGAATGTTCTATATAAGTTGGATTTTGTCGAAATATCACCAGGCCAGTTATTCTGAACGATTCGCAAAATACAATTTTCTTTAGAATTTGAAAATTTCATAAATTTGTTTATACTGATAATTCACATTATTTAATATGATGCAGAAATGGATGAGGCTCAAATATTGGGCTATTCAAGCCCCTAAAGGCGTTTGGTTTTTCGGAAAATCCATGGCCCAGTTATGCGTAAAACTATTCGATTAAGCAACGCCCATCATTTTCCATCCAACCCATTATTTTATTATTCCAAATTCTCATATAAAACTACAACCCTCACAGAAATTAGAATAGAAAATTAGAATGACTATACATTTTCAGATACATATTTTTTCTAACATTACTATTTCAAACTCCAAAAGTGGAATTGATTGTTTATGTCATTTCATGCTTTTATCAAATTTATTTTCAAATCTATTAAAATCTCATATCTTTTCATTAAAAGTAACATATAATAAATTATTCAGTTTGACGGTAATGGGAATGGAAGAAAGCTCACAATTGCCCAATCTATATTTTATTTTCTAATATATTCTTACATACTACTCAAAAGGGTTTTAAATTTTTTGTCATATAGTTTGGAATCGTTTCTTTATTGCTCAAGATCATAGAATTCCAAACAATAGGGGTCAATTTAAGAAAAGACACACTAACCCGACACGAACCTAACACTTAATTTAATGGGTATAGATACTATCTTTCGCAGTTTGGGTCAAACT
Source organism: Rehmannia glutinosa (assembly GCA_016081115.2). NCBI lineage: Eukaryota > Viridiplantae > Streptophyta > Magnoliopsida > Lamiales > Orobanchaceae > Rehmannia > Rehmannia glutinosa. Next base: position 30,061,368 of record CM071937.1, read on the forward strand.
CGGTGGACACATTAACACGGGAAAAAATAGGACAGGTCAGTTCGACCCGCGTGTCAACAAGATTGGCCTATCTAACCCATTTAATTTGTATAGTGATATGCTATTTTTATTTTTTGTGATATTTTAGTTGGTTATATGATGTTGGGCAAATAATTGAATGTATTTTCTATTAATTTAACGTATTTTATTTATAATTTTAGCTTTTTCTCCATTTCTTTTGTTTTCTTTATTTATTTTCGTGTCAACTTTAAATTATATAGGTATTTCGTATCGTGTCGGGTTATTCGTGTCATAAAATGTGTCGTGTTAGAGTCTCGCATATCTTGACACGAATAATTAAACGTATCATGATCATGTTCGTGTCAAACGTGTAATACATGTATCGAACACGATTGATTTAACACGAAATATTGACAACCTTACCAAACAATCATGGTTTTTCAACTCCAGGCTCAACATTTTATTCAAGCAATTATTCGGTAATGAGATGCAACCCAACTGGGTGTTATCCAAGTATCTTGTGATTTTAAAACATGTCCCATTATAAATGTATTTTTTTTTCAAAAAGAAAAAAATCAAAATAGAATTATATCAAAATCATATAGAAGTTGGGTGGTACCCAATTGGATAATATCTAACTAGCCTAATTATTCATACTTTCATTAGTAACCCCTCACAGCTTCAATGCTAGGGAAGGTAATGGGTCAATGATTTCGGGCGGATACTTGAAGATCCGGACCTTTTTTTCCACCCCACGTGGTGGGACAGTCGACCCACCATCGGGTCACATCAAACATCCCAAGTAGAATAAAATTTTATTATTGTATGTTCTTTTATCTAGTATTTTGTATTATTTCTAAGTTTTTTTTGTCCTATCAATGCATATTATTGATAAAAATTCTCATTGTGAATATATGTGTATATATATATATATATTGATCTTTTTTTTTTTTGGGCAAATCACTAAAATTCAAGGTTTCGATAAAGTCAAAGTCTTCATCCTGGAGATGGAAATCTTTTTATGGTGGGAACTGACCGCAACACTAACAAACGTTAGATGGGCTCTGAGTTATCCCAGAGGCCCTTTCGACGCTCAACTCAAATAGCCGTGAACGAGAGAAAATCGGGAGCATAAATAAAGTACTAAATGTAAATTATGTGAATTAACTTACGGATGAGATGGAGTAACCTTTATATATCCGGGTAGTGGGCCTCATGAACCGCGTAGGAGAATATTGCGCATGGGTCGGATACGAGCCTCGTCGCCGGATAATTTTATTTTTAGCGCAATAATTAATAAATAATATTGGGTAATTATATAGATCAAATAAATGCATAAATTGAATATAATAAGATATTTTTTCCCACAACATAAGCCCCCCGAGCTCGATGTTGCGGAAGCATGGAGGAGTGCGGAGCTAGTAGGTATCGTGTTTGGCTTGTCTTATTTTTTATCTTGTCGTGTCTTGAGATGTCTTGGTCATTCCTACACAAGGACAAGCTTGTGAATAGTGATTTAACCATGTCTTAAAGAGGTAAAAGTTCTCTATCTAATTTTTTTCTCAATTTTGAATTTCCTTGCTAATAGAATACTCAAGGTGAAATCTTGTTAAGAGTTGAGAAAAAATGTCTATAGAGAGTTGGAGTAAAGAGTGGAACGAATCGAATGTTAAGGAGAGACAGAATAGCCTCGGGAGCCGGGAAGGATGCCGGTGGGCCGAGTCTTGGGAGGGGGCCCTCTCAAAGACCTCTTCAAGGGGCGCGCCTTCCTATCCGGGAGAGGGCACGCTCCTGGGGCCGTCTCGAGTCCAACGGTCCGTTCTTCTTTACGCGTTTCTCCAACTTCTCCAAAGTTCTCTTATGTTTCAAGTCGGGTTTTGATCCTGACTTTTTGTTAGTTTTGCTTGGGGGCTGGGCGTTACCCGGTTTAATGTCTAGTTCTGTTCCTATCTTTGCCGCCTTGGGTTTCAATATCTCCCTTTAGCTCCGAGCTACGTCTTATCATGAGGGACTTGTAGAGCTTCCATTGGGTCCAAGCCGAGTGAAGAGGCTTGCGAGAAAGAGTCTAAGGAAAAGTGCGACGAGGCCCATCAACCTAATTATCGCATAGATCTCTGCGAGGATGTAGTGTTGTTGTCCCGGGGGAGTTGGTGAGCAGAGTTACTTATGTAAGTTCAAGTGGTTACGATAATCTAGAGGGGGGGTGAATAGATTATCTCGGTTTTTCAGATTTTGCCCTCTTTTTCGAAAAATCAAGCAAAGACGAAATGCTAAGTGCGGAAAATAAATAGCACACTTCGATTTAAAGAGGTTCGCCCTATACCATGACCGGTTGGGGGTGTTTAAAATACGAAATAGAGAAGACAGGCTTCAAAAGGGCACTCCCAGGTACCGGTCGCCCAAGGGTCGATCGGTCGCCCTCCCTCATTTTTTCTACGTCTCTTTTTTTATTTCAAAACTCAACTCAGGTACGGGTTGCCCTATCGGGCGACCGGTCGAGCCTGAAACAAATGTGTTGTCCAATTTTTTTTATCAAAAATAAACTCCAAAAAATACTCCAGAAAATAGTAAAAATATTTTAAATCGATCGCAAGTATTTAGACAACATTTAGGGACATTGTTTTGGTTAAAAACTCATTTGAACAAAATCATCAAAATCATGATAAAAACATTTATCTAACAAACTCCACCTTTTTGATGATTACAAACCAAAACAATTTTCTCGAGGACGATTTTGAAAACAAATTAATTTTCCGATTTTTTTACGAGTGAACTATCCATTAAAAACATTTCATACAAAGCTCCCCTATGTATGAGCACATCAACACAAAGCTCCCCTATTTATAGGCATATCAACAAGAGATATTGCATAAGCTAGAAGCACAAGCTATTACATGCTTTTATAAGATGCACATAAACATCATAAGCTAAGAAGCTCCCCTGTCAAAATACTTATAATCTATTGCAATTAAGTCCATAATACAAGCCATGGACTAGGTATACTTGGCTTTAGGAAGCCATAGCTTATAGCTTTTAAGCTTTTATTAGCTTCTTTGAGCTAACGAGCCAATATCTTGTTTCTCCCCTTTGGAATCATCAAAAGAATGTTAGGATGATAAAAACATCATACAATTAAATCAAAGTGCGCCAAAGAAAGCGGTTTATCAACCATTGAACAATTTAGGCTTAAAATCCAAAGAAAATGGGAGAAATGTATCATGAAGAGTTCATAAGCTCGTTTTATTTGTCAAGACATGATCTCAATAAGTATTTAAGACTTTTGGAAGCAAGAGAATCATGTAGAAGTTGATATTTTCATTGTGACATTTCATCGAACACTTTGTGGGCGTAAAAATTAAAAGAAGTTGTATAGAGCCCTTGTAAATGAATCAAGCCAAAAATTTTCATCACCAAATCATACCAAGCATCACACAATACAATATAACAACTAAGCTCATCATGATCATAAGATAATTTCATCAAGAAATATACAAGAAAAAGCCACAAGCTCAAGGGTTCAACCCAATTGAGCAAAGAAAGGAAAATTCTTACCATTTGATCGGTAAAGATGAGCGATGATGATGATATACATGCTATATAAGGTCCAAGATATGAATTGAATGCATGAAAATAAATTTTGAGAGAAATTTGTGTGAATTTGGCAAAGGGACGAAAAATGGCAAAAAGAAGTTAAAATAACGAATGTTGAAGACAGCGATTTTAATCTAAAATTTGGCTTAGAGCGGCCGGTCGTGGTTGAGGGCAACCGGTTGCCCTCAACCCTTCGATCACTTTGTCTTGCCAAGTTTTCCAAAATCCGAATTTTCAACCAAAAATCCGATTTTTGCCCTTAGTTTTAAAAACATGCAAAATGCAAATGTAAACCTCATTCAATATGCATTATGCCTAACCGAAAACGTATTGAGGCAAAGTCTCGGAAGATAGCGGTTTTATAAAAATGTCCGCTAATTGATCTTGAGATGGTACAAATGATATATCTCAATTTTTCGTTTAGAAACACAATCCCTTAGAAAATGATGCCGAATCTCAATATGTTTAGTACGGTTATGATGAACCGGGTTTTGAGCAATATTTATAGCGGATATATTATCACAAAAGATAGGAACATTTTCAAAAGAACATTTGTAATCCGCTAAGGTTTGTTTTATCCAAAGAAGTTGAGTACAACAAAAAGCTGCGGAAATATATTCGAAACGCCGGCCGTTGAAAGTGAAACACAATTTTTCTTCTTTTGAAAACCAAGAAACTAGGCAATCGCTTAAAAATTGACATGATCCTAAGTACTTTTCCGATCATTGATATTTCCCGCATAATCCGAATCAATATATCCTTTAAGAGAAAAAATTTCATTCTTTGGATAGAATAAACCATATTGAATTGTGCCTTTCAAATATCTAAAAATCCTTTTAACGGCACTCATATGAGATTCTTTGGGATTGCTTTGAAAACGAGCACATAGGCATACGGCATGAAGAATGTCCGGTCTACTAGCGGTTAAATAAAGTAAACTACCAATCATACCTCGATACTTTGATTCATCCACGAACTTGCATTTTTCATCTTTATCAATTTTGACATTTGTTGCCATGGGAGTAAAAGCGTTATCCCTTCTTCAATGCCGAACTTTTCAAAAGTTCTTTTGTATATTTTGATTGCGAAATGTATATGTCTTTTGGCATTGCTTAATTTGGAGTCCAAGAAAGAAGTTGAGCTCCCCATCATACTCATCTCGAATTCTCCTTGCATTAACTTAGAAAATTTCTTGCACAAAGATTCATTAGTAGCACCAAAAATAATATCATCAACATAAATTTGCACAAGTAAGCAATCTTGCCATTTTTCAAAAACAAAGAGAGTTGTATCAACTTTCCTCTTATAAAACCATTTTGCAAAAGAAAAGAGCTAAGTCTATCATACCATGCACGGGTGCTTGCTTTAAACCATACAAGGCCTTTTTAAGTTTATAAACATCATTAGGCCTAGAAAATTTTCAAACCCGGAGGTTGTTTTACATAGACTTCTTCTTGAATAATACCATTTAAGAAAGCGGATTTAACATCCATTTGGTAAAGTTTAAAATTTTTATAACAAGAATAGGCAAGTAAAATACGAATAGCTTCTAAACGTGCTCACGGTGCAAAAGTTTCATCATAGTCAATACCTTCTTGATAATACCCTTGAGCTACTAACCTTGCCTTATTTCGAACAATGTTGCCTTGATCATCAAGTTTGTTCCTAATACCCATTTTGTACCAATAATAGTTTGAGATGGAGGACAAGGTACCAATTCCCATACATCATTTCTTTCAAATTGATTCAACTCCTCTTGCATCTCTAAGAACCAATTCTCATCCTCAATAGCCTCCTTAGCATTTTTAGGCTCTTTTTGAGAAATAAGATCTTTCTCGGCAAATTTTCTTCTTGGTCATCACTTTGTCAAGGGGATCACCAATAATAAGATTTTTTGGGTGATCTCCTTTAAATTTCAATGCAACGGAAAGATCCAAGTATCACCTCTATCTTCTTGAGGACCATTTGAAGTGGACGGTTGATCATTTGATGTAGACGGTTGATCATCAACTTGAACAATTGGTTCAATAATATCCTCTTCATCACTTTCATCATTGGGTATTCTTTCAACACCCGAAGCTTCATTGAATTTGACATGGATGGATTCTTCAACAACCCCACTAGTCTTATTGTAAACTCGATATGCTTTGCTTTTTGTTGAGTATCCCATAAATATCCCTTCATCGGCCTTAGGATCAAGTTTGTCCAATTGATCCTTGGTATTCAAAATAAAGCATTTACAACCAAATATCTTGAAATAACTAATATTTGGAGTTCTACCTTTCCAAAGCTCATATGGAGTTTTATTCATTTTAGGATAAATATAAACTCGATTAATAACATAGCAAGCGGTACTTACGGCTTCAAATTTCCAAAAATATTTTGGAAGTGAAAATTCATTGAGCATGGACCGACTCATCTCTTGTAGTGTCCTAGGTTTTCCTTTCGTCTACTCCATTTTGTTGGGGAGTCCTTGGAGCCGAAAAATTATGAGGATATCCCTTAGTTTCACAAAAGACTCTAAATTCACCATCAAATTCTCCACCTCGATCGTCTTGAATAGACTTAATAGTATCTTCCTTTTCATTCTCAATAAGTCTACACAACTTAACAAACTCATTAACGACATTGCTTTTATTGGTAAGAAAAAGAGCCCAAGTATATCTAGAAAAATCATTGACAATAACGAAAGTGTAATGTTTTCCACTTAGACTTGTCGTACCAATATCCCCATACAAATCAAGGTGAAGCAATTGTAGGGGTTTGGTTGTGGAAATTTCATTTTGGGCTTAAAACTACTTTTAACTAATTTGTTCTTTTGACAAGTGTCACATAAGCCAAGATTTTCAAAATTCAATTTGGGTAGTCCTTTCACATGTTGGTTTTTGTAAATGTTTTTCAAATTCTTATATCCAACATGTCCAAGTCGCCTATGCCATAAACTAGTTAAATCATTATTGGGACTAAACAAGAAATATTTTGACTAACCAAATCACTTGTACAAATTTTGTAAAGATTGCCTTTTCTATTTGCTTCACAAATAATTTCACCATTTTTAAGTATAAGGTATTTTTCTTTATTGAAGGAAACATCATAATTTGAATCACAAAGTTGGCTAACTATCAAATTAAACTTAAGCCCTTCTACTAAAAAGAGCATTACTAAGAGAGAAAGAAGAGTTACCAATTTCTCCATTTCCAAGAATTCTTCCTTTGCCATTGCCGAACATGACCATACCCTCTTCTTGAGCTTGATGTTGGTAAAAAGTTCTCTCCTCCCGGTCATATGGCGTGAACATCCGCTGTCCACTAGCCATTTTGAATCTTCCATTGTTGTTATAGCCCCTATTACCTACAAAAGAATTTCTTTTAGGTACCCTATAATTTTGGGGTCCATGGAGGTTAGTCTTGAGACCTTTGGGTCTCCAAACATAACTAGAGCTATTTTCAATTTGCAATTATTATCATAATGTCCAACTTTGCCACAATAAAAACAAGTAGGAGTATTAGAACTACTAGCACGTACAAAAGTCGGACCTTGGTTATTTTTCTTAACAACACTTTGAAATGGCTTATAACCAAGTCCCAATTTGGAATGCTCACCTCTTTGTGCATCTAAAATTTTTGTGACTTTATCCGTGCTTATGTTGAAATGATGCACATTATTTTTCAAACATTCAATATCTTTTGTGAGCAATTCCTTTTCGGTTTCAAGAGAGTGAACTCTAGTAAGAGTAAGTGTATGAGCTTTGTCTAGAGATTCATAAGAGGTAAATAATTTGTGTATGAGCTTTGTCTAAAGATTCATAAGAGGTAAATAATTTTTCTTTTTCAACCTTAAGCTCTTTATGCTCCTTTTTCAAATATTTGTATTTAACAATTAAATTTTGAAACTCAATTTGCAATTCATCAAAATCACATTGCAAATCATCAACTATGGAGGAAGTAAAAGAATTAGAGCATACCTCATTATTTTCATCGTCTATGGCCATGAGACCATGTTCGGTCTCTCCTTCCTTGTCGGTTGTTTCGAGTAGTTCATCCCACATTTTGACCACCGCATTTAGAGCATCCGTGAAAACGCTTTTTTTTTTTGTTCGTTTTGACCTCCATTTAAAAGCCTTCTCTTGGTTTTCTTTATTTTTATTCACAAATTTTGCAAATTTTTCGAACAAGTGCGGCCATCATCATCATCATCATTATCATAGTATGCATTATTAGAAGAAGAAGCAAGACCTTTAGGAATAATTTGCATAAACGATTGATTTATGGATGGTTTGGAATTTTCCCTCTCCTTGAGATAGACTTCATAGATGAGGAGGTTTCCAATAAGAGTCTCTCAAGATTTTGTGCCTCCGTGATTGCCGTCACTTTTTCGGACCATGAGCCGGGAAGAGCATTTAATACCTTAGTCACCTTGTCTTCTTCGGAGATGACTTTACCGAGGGCCACAAGAGGATTGACAATATTGTCGCCTTTCCACCATCTTGGAGACACTTTCACCATCATGCATGTTAAAGTTTTCCCAAACCTCATGTGCCGATCTTATGCCTCTTATGCGATTGTACTCGGTGGCGGTAAGAGAAGAATGCAAAATATTTAAGGCCTTACCATTTAGAGAGAAAGCCTTTTTGTCGTTTTTAATCGAACTCTTTGAAAGGTTTAGGAGCCGAGGTTCCATCCTCCGATTTCTTGGTTGGTTGATCAACTCCTTCAATGACCACATTCCAAATGCTCGAACCCGCACCCTTGTAGGAAGCACTCCATACGGTCTTTCCAAAATGCGTAGTTGTTGGCGTCGAATAGTGGTGGCTTGTTGGTGGAGGCGTCGGTGGTGAGATAAGCATCATTTGTAGCCATGGATTTTTCCACTTTACTTTACGAACGAGCTAGCCAAAGAGTTTGGCTCGATACACTTGTAAGTCCAGTGGCTACGATAATCTAGAGGGGGTGAATAGATTATCTCGGTTTTTCGATTTTGCCCTCTTTTTTCGAAAAATCAAGCAAAGACAAAATGTTAAGTGCGAAAAATAAATAGCACACATCGATTTAAAGAGGTTCAACCCACCTAGGGCCTAATCCTCTACCACCCCAAAGATATCCTGATGGATTTCAAAAAAGAAAAAAAGATTTTATTAATTACCAAAATTAATAATACAACACCTGAGGATTACCACAATCCTCTTTGCAACACCTCCACAACCCTTTGCAACACCTTGAGGATTACCACAACCCTCTTACACCACCTTGAGGATTACCACAACCCTCTTACAACACCTTTGAAGATTACCACAACCTTCAAACACCTATCACCTAGATCACCCAAGTGTATTCTTACTACAAGAATACTCACAAGGATGTCTTGTGTTGAATGATGACCAAAAATCAAGATTACAACTCAATGATGAATGATACAATATGAGTACAAGTGTAATCAAGAATTGAAAGCCTAGACCTCAAATGTGTGCAAGTGAAAGTTCTTAAAGCATACAACAAGATATATGAAAGTGTTTGTTTGTTTGCTCTTTGCTTGTGTAGAGTGTTTGTATCTTGTTGCTTGAATGAAGCCTCTATTTATAGGAGAGGTCTTGGCTTTGATTTCAGGACATAGGCTCCTCCTTGGGGAGTGATTTGCTTCAAAAGAAACCATTTAAAATCATTAATATAGTGTTAGAAATCAATCCCTCAAAATAGGGAAAAGTCATTCGAAAATGCAACGGATAGTTTCTTGATAAAATAGGGGTGCGACCGGTCACAAGCAGAGATAAGATTGAAATTGAATTTCTGGAATTTTTACACAAGGGGACCGGTCGGAGAGGGTGTGACCGGTCGCCTAGACCATGACCGGTTGGGGGTGTTTAAAATACTAAACAGAGAAGACAGGCTTCAAAAGGGCACTCCTAGGTGCACGGTCGCCCGGTCGACCGACTGGCCGCCGCTCTCCCTCATTTTTTTTTTTCTATGTCCCTTTTTCTATTTCAAAACTCAACTCGGTATGGGTTGCCCTATAGGCGACCGGTCGAGCCTAAACAAATGTGTTGTCCAATTTTTATCGAAAATAAACTCCAAAAATACTCCAAAAAATAGTAAAAACATTTTAAATCAATCGGAAGTATTTAGACAACATTTAGGGACATTGTTTTGGTTAAAAACTCATTTGAACAAAATCATCAAAATCATGATAAAAATATTTATCTAACAACTTACCCGTGTCTTCATAGGTTGAGAGAGCGATTAGAGCTTTCCTCGTAGTTTTGCATGTTGGTCCTGTGGTTGGAGGATATACTCACTCATCTACCAAATGGCTTCATCACGGTGTATTTTATTTGGTTTATCTCGTTGTCTTTACCATTCCTCCGGATAATTTTATTGCGGCAATTCTTAGATCGATATGGGCTATGTGTTGGTCGGTGGTTTCTCGAGACTTATATGTCCATGCAGAGGTATGAGTATGCTACGAGGAGGTTGGAGATCTCCGTTATTGTTGATGGGTTTCACTTTCTCTTCTATGTTAAGAAGTGTTCGGAGACACTTTTTTCACTTATTTCCCCACCATCGGTGCAAGTTCCTCAAGGGGTTTCCTTCTCTCGGCGGACTATGGAAGGAGGATTTTTACTTTGTGTAGGACAATGGTTGGGAAATTCCCGGTGAATGGGTTTCCGAGGCTAAGTCAATATGTGACACGCTTCTTCGGGCAAGGTGATGGCGAGATCTATAGATCAAAAGGGTTGTTTAGTAGTCTCTTGGATGTTCGAGAGTTCTTGGGTACTTAGTAGCATTTACTTTCTTGCTTTGATGTTTGGCTCGAGGATGAGTCCGCCGACTTACCGACTTCCAAAAGGCGTTTAAGGCCATATGTCTTTGAAATTAGAGATGTTTAGATGGCCCCTTAGCCTGTAGGACCCTAGCCAGGCTTGGGCTAAACGGTCTTTGGGCTAAATGGGCCGTATTAAACGGGTGACAATATTGGAACATAATCCTAACCCTAGCGGGCTTTAGGCTAAACGGGCCACTATCGGGCTATAGTCAAAAATTAAAAATTATGTATTTAAATTTAAAATTTCAAACTTGATCATATATAACATTTAAGTTTAACATTTAAAGTCAATCTTAAAAAAGTCGTGCATGTTTATAATTACGTTGCATTAACAAAATTATGAAATTAGATTTAGCACCATTTAGAAATATAATTTATATCCTAAATAATCTAATAAGACTATGTGACATTTTCTTATTTAGAATAGAAATGGAAAACTAAATTAAATAATAAATAAAACAAATAAAAATGAAGTTTTTCAAGAATTTATAGCTTGTTTAATAAAGTTAAACTTAAAGATTTTTTTTGAATAAATGGATATATATATATATAAAAAAAAAAAAAAGGTCCACGATCACAAGCCGATCGTAGCAAAGGAAAATTAATGTTAAACTTAAGAAAAAAAACAAGAATATTAACAATGCAATTTAAACGAAGGGCGTCTATTTCTAGAAGATTTTCTAATGGCATAGTAAGTTGTTTTTTTTAGCACGTGCCTGAGTATATTCTTGATGGTCTAATGTAGCCTTTGGAATGTCGGCCCAGGAACCACGAGCCACAATTGCCATAGACTTCATATCTTCAGAAAATTCACATGAGAGAGAGACAAGCAGAGGGGTGGATGGGTCACCTATCTTCGTTTTTAAAGCTTCCAATTTTTCTTGTTCCTCTTCTTCTGCCATATCCGACCATCTCTTTTGAGTGCACCGCCATTTCTTGAAAAATATCCAAGGCTCATTAGAATAAAATGTAATCATTTAGAGACAGGCTTGTGGAAACTTCTATCACTGCTCATTCGAGATCCTCCTTGCCATTTCCATCCAAAGTAGCAAAAATAATCGAATCCTATGAAGCAGTCGTGCATGTAGGATGTTTATAAGCACCCATTGTTTGAAAAGGATTAACATTTTCAGTCACCAATTGATCTGTAACTCCCCTGTGTTCGTCCCTTCCCAAATTTGTGGTTGCATGCCGTATATCAACAAAGTCATCCCCCAACACCTCAAAAGCATTTTTGTGTGAATATTCAAATAAGAAAATCCCCTTCCCCGAACACGTCCCGTCCTCTTTTTAACCTGGACCCCATTTACCCTCCTCAACCGATTTTCCCTTCTTGTTGGGAACCCTATTCCTGGACAATTGATCGACCATGATTGGGACTAGTATCCTTCACAACAAACGCCCCGGTTCCCGAACTTCTCTAGTTTTAACTTGTCGGTAATGGTTTATATTGTGTCCATACGACAATGGACACAAAAATCTGGTAAACTCTTGTAAAGGTTTATTTAAATCAATTTCCACGAGAACTCGAACAAAGTGACCCACCTCCCGGGCAAAGAACGCCCATCAATTTAGATCGGGGTCCCAATCGCACTCGCAAGTTTAGTAATCAATGAATTATGCCAATACTCTATACTAAGTTTGTATATGCGAACCCATACTTGAGCCATCAAAGTATTCGCCTTATTTGGATTGAAGTTCGGGATCCAATTCATAAGACGTAATGTACCGGTTGCAAATTCCATGTAGCTCGCAAAAACACTTTATTACGTTCCTCGAATTCATTGAACTTAATGTTGTCGCACCTTTTCCCAATGGAACCAGGCACCATCCTTTTTAACATCCCATAGAGATGTCAACGTAATTTTAAGATCATCCGATAGTATGGTTTAGCCCCTTTAGGTTGTAAAATTTGTCCTATAAGCGAATTACGTAACTCCGCCTGTTCTCTGTTGGTATATCTCTTCATCCATGGTGACCGAGAAATATTCCCTTTCTTGATCGGGTCGTGAGTCCTCCTAGGCGCAATGGTTTGGGCAAATGTTGGATTATGTCCCCCATGTAGAAATTCGGACGTTGTTGAATACAATTGGATTTGATTTTGGAGAAATCTTCGTGGGATCGATCGTGCATGTATAATTCCTCATGGTAGCCGGATGAATATTTTTAAATCGAGAAGTAATTGATGCAAACCCTAGATTGGAAGACCGACTTTGCAAAATCGAATGAAGATCACCATGAATAACACCGGAAGATCCTTGACGTGCGTTTGAAGTGAAAAAATTGAAATATTCGAAGAACATACGGATGTTTATTTGATGTTAACGAACCACATGAGATGACATGCGTAGGATCCAATGAATTGACTTGTCGAAGTTCGGAAAGAGATCGAGATTGAAATCGTCCATGATGAAGATAGAAGACTCAATCGCACGTAGAGAGAGGAGGGAGCATCCTCCTCATCCGGAAAACCCTAGGGACGATCGCTTTTATTATTGCTCCTATCGTAATCAATTCCTTGTTTTCACTTTAAGTTAAACTTAAAGATGAAGCGATGTGAATTTAAAAATTAATTTACTAGTAATAGTAGGTAATAAAAGTAGATATGAAATATTAGAATTATATTTATTTGTTAAAAAGAAAATATAGCGGGCTAACGGGCTGCCAGGTTAAAAACTTTGGCTAGCCCTAATGGGCTTCGCTTTAAACAGTCCCGAGGGCCAAAAAGGCTCGATTTAAATGGCCCAAAATAATTCGCCTTAACTCTCTTTTTTTCCGATTTAAACGGTCCGGACCAACGGGCGGCCGCTTTAACATCTCTAGCTGAAATCGAGAACATGGAACACGGGCTTAGCATCATTAGACCTAAGGTTGGACAACCGATGCAAACATTAGTGGGGACATTCGAGGTGTTGTCTCGCGCATTCGAGAACGGGCTGCATAGACTATGGCTATGAGAAGAGAGCAAGTCCGTTACTTACTTCAAGGCTCAAGTCATTATTTGCAATTATTAGTCCGGAGTGCGGATAATATACGGTTTCAAAGCAGAGGCGAGAATGAGTACATGGTGAGAATTGAAGAATAACATCTTCACTTCTCAGCAAGCTACCGAAAGAGTCATCAATGGAACAGAAAAATGAGATGGTATTCAAAGAATCAAGAAAAGCCATCGAAGTTGAGTTCAAGAAGGTGGTTGAGAAGCATTCTGCGCGTATCCAGAATATAAGGACACAATATGATGGTCCCCCAGCAAGAAAAGATTTCCCCGCGATCAAACCCCTGAGAGAAATTGCTATGTCTGATGCTCGATCTGAGCCCAGATCACTAGAGGAGTTTCAAACTCTAGAGACAGAAGGTTACTTCCAGAATATGACTCTACCGCAAGCCTGGGATTTGTACTAGGAGAAGGGTCTTGATGTATGCAAATCAACTGATAAGCAGCAAAGTTTCAACAGTCACTCAGCTAGAAAAGCAAAAACACCAGTACAATACACTCTTAGATGAGGAGCTGGGTCGGGAAGAGAAATATATGGTGGCAGTGGAAGAGGTAGAAGCTCTCAATCACAGCCAAGACCAAAAGACATAACGTATATTGATCCATAGAAAAAATAGATCACATACTTGGCTGCATACGATCATCTTGCTAATTTGGAAGTTCAACGCAATAATGCAAAAGCTGTAAGAAGGCAAGAAACTGAGAGTGAAAGGGTGACACGAGAATGGGAAGAAAGGCGAGATATGGATGACCTGCTGCAAGGCGTGCCTATGAGAAGAAGGAGGAGGAAGAAAAGAGAAAAGGGGAAGAACAGATGAAGACAGGAGAAGAGCTGAAGATGAAAGAAGGAAGTAGCCAAGGCGTTGAAGACGGCTGCAATCCCTTCATGTATTTTACTTAGTTGTAAATACACTGCTGTAAGTATTTTGTAATAATGCTCTGATACCTTTGTAACTTAGCTCTGATACATGTTGTAATTCAATATATGTATAAGCTTTGATACATTTTGTAACAGCTTTGTAAAGGACAAGAATGATATGATCAATAAAATTGATTATTCAAAGCATACATTCTTTGTTACTGCACTGCGTGTGTTTGTTGTTTATTTTATTTAAGTTTTGGCATCATCAAAAAGGGGGAAATTGTTAGGAAATTTATTGTTAAGATTTTGATGATACCATGTAAAACTTAGAATAGGAAGTTGGCACCCCATTTTCCTTGTATTTCTATGTTGTAATAGATAGATCGAAAGAGCCGAGTGAAGTCACTATATCGAAGAATAAAAGAAGTCAATCAAGACAAGAGTGAAGACTCACATTGTATGTCACCGAGTATGGCCAAAATGAAAGGCAAAGACTCGATCAAGGAGATCCAACGAGCAACAATGCGTAAAGGATGTGGTAGTGTCGGTCAAGTCGAGAAAGAGCCAAGTCTAATAGTTGAGTTGACAATTGAGTCATTCCCATTAGTTTGGAGCGGACTCAAGTCAAAGGGTAAAAGCGGCCCAAGTCAAGACGATCGACATTGATCCGTTGGAAGGAAGTTAAGGATATTACTCGATATAGTAATAAGTCCAAGCTTCCAGTCTTAAAGTGTTTGCCCTAAATATGCAAAAGGAATAAACCAATGGGAAACATCAAGCATGTGCCAAGCCCTCAAAGTCGCAGTCATTTAATACGAGGAAGGGTCAACATCATAATCTGCGAAAGAAAAGACAAGCCAACGAACAAGAAAGTGTCATTTGAAAATAGCCTATCTCTTCAACGGACAAATTTTCAAATGAGCACTATAAAAGGCCGAGGAAGCATTGAGAAAATGTCACGATAAGCACAACAATTTACACGAACGAATCAAGCAATTATCAAGCAAGCATAACTCGCAATATTCTCAAAGCTTATCAACAAATTCCTCAAGCCTAAAACTCGAAGGAACTTGATCCAACACACGCTGTGAAGGAAAGATTACTTCAACCAGTTGAAGAGGAAAAGTTTCAAGAACAAAAAAATGGTCTACTCTCCAAGCTTGGAAGGAGTCGTAGTAAGGTTCAAGGTCGAACCGAGTTTCAAGTTTGTTAGAAGGTTGTGTGATCAATTCCAAAGGCTTGAAGGGAACTCAAGTAGCAAGACAACCTGTCTTGTGAAGAAGTTGAGTCGTAGGAGAAGCACCGTGTGATCAAGACGTCTCTAGACTAAAGAACCGCTTGTAACTTGATCTGTTACTTAGTGGATTCCTCCAGGAGTTGGAGAAGAGTGGATTAGAGGAAATACCCCATCCTCGAACCACTATAAAATTTGCTTGTGTCATTTACTTTCAGCATTTACTTTCTTGCATATCTTTATACCGCTTTATAAGTTATAATGTTATCCAACCGATAATAACAAGTCTAAAATAAGTGTTAAAACGTGCTTAAAATTAACTAAGGGTGTTAATTCTTCCCCTGTTTAAAACCAAATCATCTAAAAGTTAAGTGTTAGCTGACGCAACTAAGTTATACTATCATCAACTCAATCGAGTCATGAGTGGGTAACTTTCTTTGAAGAAAGCCAACCTAGTTGTCCCCTAAGGACTTCATTTTGAGTCAACTCGTTGAATATTTTAAAAGGACTAAAAAGTGAAAATTTGGTAAGGTTTATTCAACCCCCTCTTCTAAACCTTGCACCACACCCCTTGGGACCTACAAACCTCGACCCGTTGCTTAGAAAAGGGAACCTCGGTATGCGTAGACGCCACAAACAAATGTGAAAGTTTGTTTGGAAAGTCGAAATCGCAACAAGATGAACAATCAAAGCTCTTGAAAAACCCAAAGGGTTGGAGAGAAAAATCTCAATTTAATATCCAATATCAAAGTTATGTTCTCTTATAAATAAACAAGTGTTTGCACTTTATATATGGGCGACTCAAAACAAACCCAAACCAACTAGGAAACAACTTTAAAAAAATCAAAAAAGAAAACAAAAACAAAACCTGAATGGACCCAAATCTGCTGAAACCCGCATAGACATATGGGCTGTGTGCGCCCGTGCGTCCACACAGGGGGTTGTGCACCTTCCCGTGCGCCAAGTCTAAGATCATTTTTTTCGTTCACATAGGCGTAGGGGTGTGCATGGTGCGGGACGGTTCGAGAGATTTGGAAATCTCTAGAACCGTCCAAATCTCTCAACCGGCTCCCGAAGTTCGGAGATTTTGAAAATAAATCTCCAGAACCAAACCATAGAAAAAATCTCCATCCCGAACCATACCGAAAGTTCGATCTTTGCCGTGATGGAGATTCGGTTCTAATGGGTCGGGACGATGACGGTTCGGTTTGGGGACGAAGATTCGGAGATTAGCCATAAATAAAACGTACAAATTTGAAAAATAAAAGAAAAAGAAAATCAATATAAAAATCACCAAACGGATATACTTCTACGGTTCTAGTCTCTTTTTTAGCGTAGTCTCAAAATAAAAACTATAACTATAATAGGTAACACAATCCAAAATTCTAAACTTAATAACCTCTATAATACAATAATAGTCTAATATTTGGGTAATTGTCCTTCTATTGACATAGAACATATATAATTAACTAATAATTTTTATAAATTAACATGAAATAAAAACTTGCATAAATTTATAGCCCCAATGTCTCATACTTAACAACTTAACATAATCAATAAAATTCTATTTATAATTTTATGTGATGTGGTAAAAAAAATTAAAATATGATCTTTTTTATATTGTTATAATATGGTACTATTACTTGTTTCTCTTTTAAGTGCAATTTACTAATCATTTAACTAATTTCAATTTCAAATGATTTACTCTATTATAATATCAAAGTTTTTTAAAATTTATAATAGTTGCACTATTATGGTTTTTTCATTAATATGCTTTATAATTAATTTAATTTCAAATAGTTTGTAGTTAATTCAATATCAAAATAAAAACAACATAGAAATAATGTATATGTATTTATATAAAATCTTTAAAATCGGTTCTAACTTTGGGTCATCGGTTCGGAGTGGTTCGATGCAGTTCGAACGGTTCTCGGTCGGTATTTAAAAAATCTCGAATCGTACCATAAATATTTTCGACGGATACGATTCGGGAAAGTAAAAAATCAACGGATATTTTCGGTTCGGAGATTTTTGGTCCGGATATCGGTTCGGTTTTGGTAATCTCCAAGTCTCGTGCGCAGACCCTACATAGGCGCACGAGCCGTGTGTGCATACGCACATGCTACTCGTGCATCAAGTCGAACTACCTTCGAATTGACCCCTGCTTGTCCCAACTCGAAATATTAACATAAGATGCGGCCTTAAAGGTTTATTTGGCCTCCAAAACATCAAAACGGCCACTCAAATGAATCACAACAACGAAAATCAACATCTAATCTATGATAAACAAATACAAGAACTCAAGAACTCAATTACATAGTCTTCAAGAACTCGAGATAGCTTGCATTTGGTGTTGCCCTAATCCTTCGTGGATCGGATTCACATTATGTAGTCCTTCAAGTAACCCTTGTGAATGAGTCGTTCAATCTCTCTTTTTAACATGAAGCAATCGTCGATGATGTGCCCATCGTCGATGATGTGCCCATTGTCTTTATGGTAACGACATTGGAATGCGATCTTATAGGATTGTTCATCATTGGCGGGGCGGATTGACGATCCCTTTCTTCCAGGCGGCAATCGGTCTTTTCGCCACTAGCGTATTCGAGAGGAGTGAAGTTCATCCTATACTCCTTCCTTTGATATTTTGTCGTCGTCCTAGTCTTAAGCTTAGTGTTGGGTAGAGTGACCACGGTTCCTAACGAGAACCATTTCACGATTTTGATTCTAAAATCGAACCGATGATTCGACCCAATTCCGAACCCGTTCTTCCACGCTTCCATTTCCGATTAACACCGGAACCGTTTGTTTATCTTTTGATAATTTTTTAAAAATAGTTTATCAATTTCGATTAAAAAAAAAGGAAAGGAAATAAAAAGAATTGGACTTAATATTCAATTAAGTTTTATACTTAATATTAATAATAAAATTAAACTATCTATATATACTATTAGAGTATAGAATAATCAAATTTCACGTAGTTTGCTTACAACATTTGCTCTAAAATGTGTCTTATGTAGTTACAAATATAAAACATCATAATAAACATTTACATTTACTTTAGCATATGTTTACCAAAAAAATATTATTGGTTTTAAAGTTAAAAAACGGTTCCATCACGGTTCTAACCGATGGTTAAAACCGCCGGTTCCACGGTATTTTTTGAGACCAAGAACCGAACCGAACCAACCTATATGGTTCCAATTCGATTTTGGAACCGTTGACCACGACTACAGTTTAGGAACCACTGACCATGGTTCCAGTTCTGATTTGGAACCCGGTTTCGGTTCCATTTGGCCACCCCTAGTGTTGGGCTCTGGCTTGGTGGATTCTTCCACCCAAATATGTTTTTCTATTCGACTCAGCAACTCCTCCAGGGTGGAAGGAGGTTTCTCGGCTAAGGACTCCTTCAAGCGTCCTTGGCAGAGGTTCTACTGTAGGATTCCAGCCAGGATCTCATGTTGGACATTGGCAACTTCATTGACGACTTCCATGAATCATTTCATGAAGTCCCGCAATGGCTCTCCTTTCTTTTGTCTCTCTTGGAAGAGATGAGTAATGGTGTTGGGACACTTCGTGCGGAAAACTCTGTTGCATGAAGGTTTCAATGAGCTTGTCCATTCCGGAGATTGATCCCACCAGGAGTTGGTCAACAATGTCAATGCTCGTTTGGTGATTGTAGTTCAGAACACTTTGCAGTAGAAAGTGTTCGTCATGTCATAGAGATCCATCTTCACATAACACTTGTCTAATTGCTTTTAGGGATCTCCAATTCCATCATACTCCGAGAGGTTAGAGGTTTTGATGCCTCGAAGCGTGCTCGTCCAAGATAGCGAGGGCCAATGGACTTCTCTTCATCGAGCGTGGCCTACGAGTTGGCCTCGCTAGCCTGCACCGCCGGGGATTCTTCAGTCAGGGGCGGCTCTTCACAATTCTCGCCGCATCCTTCATCTCTCCTTCCTCGGCCTCCAAAGTCTGGGTCTTCAGTAGCTGGTGGAGCTCGGAGTGGTCTCCCAACGGCTCCGGACGGGGCTTGGTGTCTTAGGGTGTTCTAGGCGACTTCGTCAAGCAAGGCTTGAAGGGCTTCCTGAGTCAAGTGAACTTCTTCGGCGAGCGAAGCCCCGGAGGAGGTGCGACGCCCCTCTTGGTTGCGGCGGAGGCGGCACCCGTCCGGGGGCGACCTCCTTCTTCCAGTGGTTGTTTCTCTTTCTTTGTATCGGGCTCCGTGGCGGATGCTTGGGATTCGATCAAGCGTGTGCTTGAGACCGGTCCGCATCTTTGTGTCCTTTTATTGTTCCCATATACGACACCAAAATGATCTTTGCATTTTCGTCTGCATCACTCCAAGTCAAAGTCTTCTTCCTCCTTCGATAGAAATCTTATGTGGTGGGAACTTGCCTGCAACACTAGCAAATGTTAGACAGACTTTGGGGTTGTCTTAGGGAAGCCCCTCTGACGCTCAAGTCAATATGGTGAAAGAGAGAAAATCCTGAGCTGTAAATAAAGTATTGAATGTGAATTATGTGATTTAACTGACAAATGAGATAGATGTACCTTTATATACCTGGGTAACAAGACTCATGGGTCGTGTATGAGAAACGGCTTATGGGCTGAATAATTTTATCTATAGCCCAATAATTAATAGATAATATTGGGTAATTAAAGTGATTAAATAAAGGGTAAATTCACTTTACCCCTTGTCTTATTGACTTTGCATAAAACACCCCTCTACTATTGAAATCTTAAAATACCCCCTAAACCAATAAAAATTTATGTTAATGGACAAAAGTATCCTTAGTTTAACAAAATGTTAGTTTACATTGCACATCTATTATTTTATATATTATAAATAATTGATGCATTTTAATTAAATATATCAAATTATTTGATCCCAAATTTTATTCAACAATGAATTAGAAAATTAAATAATGTTAAATATAATTAATATAAATAAAAATAAATATATAACTTCAATTAATATTATAGAGTATCCACACTAGATTTATTTTTAAAAAATGCTATGCAAATTGTCATTATTATTATTTTAAATATATAGCTTTAGCAAATAAGTTACAAATTTAGGATCTGAAAATTATTGATATTATTTAACTTTGCATATAATTATATCATGTAGGATACACACCACTTTACTATGTGTAGTAATTTATTATACGTAAAATAAAATCAAATTTGGAAAACAAAAAAATAGAAATTCTTGTATAATATTATTGCAATTATGAAATTTAAGGTACGAGAAAAAACTAGAAGGTTCTTTTTGAAATAATATATTATGTATTTATATGAGATATTTTTTTAAAAGTTAGTACTATTAATATTATAATTAGCTATTTATTTTTTCCAATTTTAGTTAGGATTTATTTTCTTCAAGGATTAGTGTTAAATAGATATAATATTAAAATAATTAGCTATGATATCAAATTTTTAAAAACATATAATATTAAAATAATTTTTAAAAGATATAATATTTGCAGGATTTATCTAAATTTAATTGTTCACTTATTAGAGCAATATATACATACGCATATTATTTTTGATATAATAAAATTAATAATGCAACTTCTCTATATTGTTGAAGTTATATTTTGTTATTTTATTTAATTTAGATCTAATTATAAATTTATATTTTTAATAAAATTAAAGGATATGATAAATTAATTGAAATTGAATTATAGAGAAGGAACAATATGGAATTTAATATTATATATAGTACTTCAAGGGTAATGTTGTCTATCAATCTTATTTTAATTGATCAAGGGGATTAATAGTACAAGGGTAAAGTGAATTTTACCCTTAAATAAATGCATAAATTTAATAATAATAATAATAATAATAATAATAATAATAATAATAATAACGACGTTTTTGCCCGCAACACATATATAATATTTAATAAAACTTAACAATACTAGGTAGGGTGGGTATCCACATGTCAAAGGTGATATTCGCCCACACCGCTCAACCGCAGTACCCGGCGGCGGCCCAAACAATGCGGGCGATCTTTGGTCATGAACGGAGTAGATCAAGTTGTCATCCCTATCTAATGTCATTCAAATGTCACTTAAACGTTAAACAAACATAGTCTCGCGTGAGTCCGTGACTGGATGATGATGGAATTTGGTCTTTGTAAAATGAGTGTTGACCCGATTTTGATCAAATAATTAAGTGGTTTCCGCTAGTGAAAAATAGAATTAAATTATTTGTAAAAATTCTCACTAAAGAGAGTAGATGAGAATAGAAATTGGAATTTCTCAAACCAATTCCGAGTGAATGAGAAATTAATGCTAGAAGTTAGCCACTTAATACAAGTAAATGGTATGGAAAATGAAAAATGTGGGGAAAGAGAAATGCTCCATCTAGTGTTGCAAATGAACCAAGCCGCTCGTGAGCTATTCAGAGCTCGATTCAATAAAAGCTCGTTCGAGTTCGTTTAATGAGGCTCGTTAAAATTAACGAACCAAACTCAAACTTAGAGATATTCGGTTCGTTAGCTCGTGAACAGGCTCGTTAGTAAGCTCGTGAATAGGCTAGATAGTAAATTAAACTAATAATTTGACTTTAAGTTTAATTTTTCATATTTTTACTTATGATAATATAAAAATATGTCAATATTTATTTGTTTGAAATAAAATTATAAGTTTTAATAAATATATTATGTGTTTTAGATATATATAATTTTATTTTTGTAATAAATTGAAGAATAATTTAATTTATAATTAATAATTAGTAAGCTCGTTTAGGCTCGATTAAGCTCGATAAAGTTCGCGAGCCATCGATATGTTCGATAAATTCAGGCTCGAGTTCGACTCGATAATAAACGAGCCAAACTCAAACACTCAAAAGCTTAGCTCGATTCGGTTCGATTGCAGCCCTAGCTCCATCCCACATAGGATAAAGAGGCAAAGTTTGCACACTATATTTATCCCAAGTTGGACTTATGGGTTTGGGCCCTTGGGGGCACCCAAGTTTTTAAAGGGTGAGAACCTACATGCTTGTGGGTTTGGTTAAAGCGCGTCTGCCGCCGCCCGCCCGCCCGCTTGATTGCTCGGCTCGGCCGGCCTGGCTCGGTGCGGGTCCGGTCCGGTCGTGGGTCAAAGGTCGAGGTCGCGGGCTTGGACTTCAAGGCCCTTATTCTTTTTAGACCAAAAATTAATTAACGGATACCCGTGGGAAAGAGGTTCGCACCCGAACAAGGGCGGACGCACAACTCGTGTGTCGGGTCGTGCGTCAGGCAAACATGTTCGCATCCGAGCATGGGTCGACGCCGCGACCCGTGCGTCGGGTCATCATGCGTCCACGCCGTAGCTTTTCCATTTTAGTTCGCATCCATGCACGGCAGCGCGACGGGCCGTGCGCGCCAGTGTCGTGCGTAGATGCGAAGTCACGAACATATCGTCTGTTCGTTCTAAACTGTCTTTTCAAGCCAAAAGACATGATTTTCCATACGAGCACTTGCTTGCCTATATAATGAAGCCCTGCAGATTGAAATAACACACGAAAACATGAAAATAATCATAAGATTAAAACCGGTCATTTACATCATCAAAGATATTGACATTCCTCCCTTCAAAAGCTTGAAAGTTCGAGACATTTTTGTTGTTATTCATTGTGTTTCGGGTTTGCAAGTGTTGTAAACTCAAAACTGAAATAGTCATTGTATCTTAGGGGACGTCTGTAAATCAAGTAGCGATTGTATACGGGCGTTTTCGTCTTGCGGAGATCGAATCAATCGAGGCCTCGACTAAGCCAAACACTCAAACACTTAGCCATTTTTCTTTGAAAGCAAAACCTTTTAAATTTTACCCAACAATCGCAAGACAAAAAACTTGTTTCTGTTCAAGACGATGGCTTCGATATCATTCACTCCGATGGTTGTTGCTCCTGCTCATGGCGAGAAACCGGCGAAATTCTCCGGTGTTGCTTCAAGAGATGGCAACAGAAGATGGTGTTCTACGTGACAAACATTGGGTCTATCCCTATTTCTGAAGGAGGATTTCCCTACCGTTGGCAATGAAGAATCCGACAACCAACGGAGAATCGCTGTGGATGCTTGGCATAACAGTGATTTCCTTTGTCGGAACTATAATTTGAACGTGCTAGACGACACCCTCTATAATGTCTATAGTTCGTTCAAAACATCTAAAGAGTTGTGGGACTCTTTGGAGAAGAAATATAAAACAAAAGATGTCGGCAGAAAGATATTTGTGGTCGGTAAATTTACGGATTATAAGAAGGTTGACACCAAGACGGTGATTAGGCAAGTGCAAGAAATTGATTATACTTCACAACTTAGTGTACGAAGGGATGATTAAGTGAGTCATTCAAGTGGTTTGTGATTATCGAAAAATTGCCGCCATCATGGAAAGATTTTAAGAACTACCTCAAGCACAAGCGGAAGGAAATGAGGCTTGAGGATTTGATAGTTCGACTTTGGATTGAGGAATACAACCGGGATTCCAAATAAAAATCGACAAATGTGGGGTGTGACCACACCTTTTGGAACACCAAAGGAATTTACATTTGCATTTTTAAATGAGACAGAAGGTGTTGCCAAAAGTGTTGTAACACAAAAATCACAATTGCATGGAGTGTTGCCCAAAGTATTGTAACACTAGAGGTAGACACACGTAACAAGTTAAAAATCCGAAGTGTTACTAAAAATGTTATAACATCAAAGGTTACACACGTGTTGGGACTAAGGTTTGAAAGTTTGTTAGAACGAGATGCTAACTGGATTGTTGGGACAATGTTCTAACAAAATAAAAAGTGGCCAAGAGCCATAGAAATTCTAGATAATCTTGTGTTGAACAAGAATATCAGAAATTGTAAGGGAGCTTTTACTTTTTAGCAAACCACATAAAGGAGGATGCCTTGAAGTGTGGGGGTGCTTTGGCTAAAAGTAGAAGCACCCAAGAAAATAAATTCAGCATTCTTGATATAAGTGATGGTACGATCATTAAATCAAGGAATGATGTCTTTCCTTGCAAAAGAAAGAGGCAAGTCTAGATATTTTTGTCAAAGACATAAACCCAATAAACAATTGATTTCGAATGGGGTTATTTCAGTTGACTACGTGAAGTCAAAGGAAAACCGCTTACAAAAGGTATAAATCGAGATCAATTGTATAAAATCGCTGATAAGGGAATGGGTTTAAAATCCACAACTTACAAAATGTTCATAAGCGGTAACCCAACCTTGTGAATTGGAGATCCCAAGACCTTGGTTCAATGGGACAATTAAGTTATGAATGTTCAGCTGAACACTTGAAAAATGTGTTGGCTCATTCTCGAAACATCCAAGTGAAGGAAACCTGCTGACTGTGGTGAGGTTAAGTTTAAGACTTTTAATGGTTCCTATATCTGAAAGGTGGAGTATGGCGGATACTCTTCAATAGGAGATCATCTATATAAGCGAGAAGTAATGGCCGCTTCAAAGAAACGCTTATGAATCTAAGATATGGTCCAGGGCGAGAAATGGACACAATGTGAGAACAACAAGTGTTAGAGCATTTATTGTGTAAGTATTGTTGTCTCGGTTTACACACAAACGGCCAAGTAGTTCAAGACATCGCGTCACTAAGCGGCTAGTAAATCCTATAGTATTTTACTAAGGAAGGTTCAAAGCCACAAGCTACCTATCCGAGATGCAATAACGATTCGCGAGACTTTCAAACGAATGCATGCATGGATGAATGCATTAATTTCATTCATGTGGGGGATTGTTGGAATTTGGTCTTTGTAAAATGGGTGTTGAACCAATTTTGACCAAATAATTAAGTGATTTCCATTAGTGAAACTTGGAATTAAATTATTTGTAAAAATTCTACTAAGAGAGTAGATGAGAATAGCATTTGGAATTTCTCAAAACCAATTACGGGTGAATGAGAAATTAGTGCTTTAAGTTAGCCACTTAATACAAGTAAATGGTATGAAAAATGAAAAATGTGGGGAAGGATAAATGGAATGGAGCATCTCTCCTCCCTTTTCCTATGTGGGATGGAGCATCTCTCCTCCCCCACATTTTCCATTTTCCATACCATTTATTTGTAGATAAGTGGCTAACTTCTAAAGCATTAATTACTCATTCATCCTAATCGGTTTTGAGAAATTCCAAATTCTATTCTCATCTACTCTCTTAGTAGAATTTTTAAAAATAATTTAATTCCATTTTCCACTAATGGAAACCACTTAATTATTTGGTCAAAATTGGGTCAACACCCAATTTATTAAGAACCAAATTCCAACAATCCCCCACATGAATGAAATTAATGCATGCGTGTATGCAGATTCGCTTGAAAGTCTCGGCGAATCGTTATTGCATGCTATCGGATTTACTAGCGCTAGTGACGCGATGTCTTGAACTACTCGACGTTTGTGTAAACCAAGACAACAAGATTTACACAATAACAACTCTAACACTTGTTGTTCTCACGTTGTGTCCATTTCCATTTACCGACCTTATCTTAGGTTCATAAGTGTTTCTTTTGAAGCGGCCAATACTTCTCATTTATATAGGTGATCTCCTATTGAAGAGTATCCTGCAATACTCCACCTTTCTGATATAGAAATCATTAAAAGTCTCAAATTTAACCTCACCACATTCAAGCAGGTTTACATACACTGGATGTATCGAGAATGAGCTAACACATTTTCCAAGTGTTGTTGAAACATTCATAACTTAGTTGTCCCATTGAACCAAGGTCTTGGGATCTCCAATTCACAAGGTTGGAGTTACCGCTATGAACATTCTTTAAGTTGTGGATTTTAAACCCATTCCCCTTAACAACTTATACTGATTGATCTCGATTTATGCCTTTCGTAATGGGATCCACAGGTTTTCCTTTGACTTCACGTAGTCAACCGAAATAACCCCATTCGAAATCAACTGCTTATTGGTATTATGTCTATGACAAAAACGTCTGAGACTTACCTCTTTCCTTTCCAAGAAAAGATACCTTTAATAAATACAACATTTCTTGATTTAATGATCGTACCATCACTTATATCATAAATCTTTGAATTTATTTCTTTCGTATTTCTACTTTTTTTCCAAAGCATCCCCACATTTCAAGACAATCTCCTTTATGTGGGTTGCTTAAAAGTAAAGCTCCCCTTTCAATTTCGATATCTTGTTTAATACAAGATCATCCGAGAATTCTTATGGCTCTCGGCCACTTTTATTTTGTTAGAACATTGTCCCGACAATCCGGTTAGAATCTCGTTCTACCGATTTGAGATCTTAGTTTCAACAATTCCATCTTTTTACGAGGTGTGTAACCTTTGATGTTATCACAACTTTAGTAAGACTTGATTCAACTTGTTACGGTGCCTGCCTTTAGTGTTACAATACTTTCGACAACACCTCATGTAAATGTGGTTTCGGTGTTTACAATTTTGGCAACACCTTCTCGTTATATTTTAAAAATGCAAATGAAACTCCATTGGTGTTCCACAAAGTATGATCATACCCCCACGATTGTCGATTTCCTTTCGGAATCCCGGTTGTCTTCCTCAATTCAAGTCAAACTATCAAATCCTCAAGCCCTATTTCCTTCCGTTTGCGCTTGAGGTAGTGATTAAAATCTTTCCAAGATGGCGGCAATTTTTCGATAATCGCAGCCACTTGAAAGGACTCGTTCGAATCATCCGTTCGACACTAAATCGTGAAGTATGATCTGAATTTCTTGCACTTGGCTAATCACCGTCTTGGTGTCAACCATCTTATAATCCAAAAATTTACCGACTACAAATTTCTTTGCACCGGCATCTTCTTTTTATATTTCTTCTCCAAAGAGTCCCACAACTCTTTGGACGCGTTTTGAATGATCTATAGGCGTTGTACAAGGTATCGTCTAGTCCGTTCAAAATATAATTCCGACAAATAAAATCACTATTATGCCAAGCATCCACGATTCTCCGTTCATTGTCGGATTCTTCATCACCAACGGCAGGGGTTCCTCCTTCACGAGGCGAGATAGTCCCAAAGTCATCACGTAGAACAAGATCTTCTTGTTGCCATCTCTTGAAGTCAGCACCGGAGAACTTCGCCGGTTTCTCTCCATGAGTAGGAGCGGCAACCTTCGAAACTGGAGTGAACGATCCTGAAGCCATCGTCTTCAACAAACAAATTTTTGTCTTGCGATTGTTGGGTAAAATAAATGGAAGGTTTTTGTATGTGAAGAAAATAGGCTGGATATAGTGTATGGTTTAAGTCGAGGCGATTTGAATCGTCTCCGCAAGACAAAAACGCCCGTATACTAGTGCTGATTCGGTTCGCGCTCGCCTCTAAGATACAACGACTTTGAAGCTGTTCTGTTAGCGGCACAAAGAAAAACCGGAACAACAAATGCGAACAAAGAATGTTTGAGAACTTTCAAGCTTTCAAGGAGGAAAATGGGCAATATGCGAGAATGCAATGCTCGATTTTGTTATCGAGATCAATTTCGTGTGTCTATTCATCGAGGAGATGTTAATAATATAGGCAAGCAAGTGCCCGTATGGAAAATCGCATCTGTAGGCTCGAAAAAGCACATTTTCGGTGAGAAGACGCACATGTTCGGAGCGCACGGCCTAGACGCGCGCGGGCGTCTTTGCGTGCCGTCTTATTCTTCTGCTGCAGCAACCTTCGGCAGGGAGCACGATCCGACCGCACGGGCCATGCTCGGCCGTGCACCACTTCGAACATTTGCGGCAGGGAGAACGACCCGACGCATGGGCCGTCTTCTACGCCCGTCTTGCAGTCCGAAACTTTCCCATTGAAGCCCAAAAAGAAATATTTAATTAATTACAAAAAATTAATTAATTAATTATTTTTAAAGGTTTTTGGTCCAAAAAGAATAAGGGCCTTGAAGCCTAGGCCCAAGCTCGGACCAGGACCCGGGCCGGGCCGAGCCGGCGGGCGACGGCGGGCAGGGCGCACGCGCGTGTGTGTGCTTTGAACCAAACCCACAAGCATGTAGGTCCTCACCCCTTTGAAAACTTGGGTGCGCCCGAGGGCCCAAACCCATATGTCCAACTTGGGATATATTAAGTGTGAAACTTTGCCTCCCTTTTCCTATGTGGGATGGAGCATCTCTCCTCCCCCATATTTTCCATTTTTTATACCATTTATTTGTATTAAGTGGCTAACTTCTAGCATTAATTTTTCATTCACCCGGAATCGGTTTGAGAAATTCCAAATGCTATTCTCATCTACTCTCTTAGTAGAATTTTTACAAATAATTTAATTCCATTTTTCACTAATGGAAACCACCTAATTATTTGGTCAAAATCGGGTCAACACAAAATTTATCAAGAACCAAATTCCAACAATCACCCACATGAATGAAATTAATGCATGCGTGTATGAAGATTCGCTTGAAAGTCTCGGTGAATCGTTATTGCATCGAGGATAGGTAGCTTGTGGCTTTGTACCTTCCTTAGTAAAATACTATCGGATTTACTAGGCTGGCTTAGTGACGCGATGTCTTGAACTACTCGGCCGTTTGTGTAAAACCAAGACAACAAGATTTTTACACAATAACAACTATAACACTTTTGTTCTCACGTTGTGTCCATTTCGCCCTGGACCTTATCTTAGGTTCATAAGTGTTTCTTTTGAAGCGGCCAATACTTCTCACTTATATAGGTGATCTCATATTGAAGAGTATCCTGCAATACTCCACCTTTCGGTATAGGAATCATTAAAAGTCTCAAACTTAACCTCACCACATTCAAAGAGGTTTACATACACTTGGATGTATCGAGAATGAGTTAACACATTTTCAAGTATTCAATTGAACATTCATAACTTAGTTGTCCCATTGAACCAAGGTCTTGGGATCTCCAATTCACAAGGTTGGGTTACCGCTATGAACATTCTTTAAGTTGTGGATTTTAAACCCATTCCCCTTAACAACTTATACAGTTGATCTCGATTTATGCCTTTCGTAAGCGGATCCGCAAGGTTTTCCTTTGACTTCACGTAGTCAACCGAAATAACCCCATTCGAAATCAACTGTTTATTGGTATTATGTCTATGACAAAAACGTCTAGACTTACCTCTTTCCTTTCCAAGAAAAGATACCTTTAATAAATACAACATTTCTTGATTTAATGATCGTACCATCACTTATATCATAAATGCTGAATTTATTTCTTTCGGCGCTTCTACTTTTTTCCAAAGCACCCCCACATTTCAAGGCAATCTCCTTTATGTGGGTTGCTTAAAAGTAAAGCTCCTTTCAACTTCGATATCTTGTTTAACACAAGATCATCCGAAATTCTTATGGCTCTCGGCCACTTTTATTTTATTTTGTTAGAACATTGTCCCAATCCGGTTGGAATCTCGTTCTACCGGTTTGATCTTAGTTCCAACAATTCCATCTTTTACAAGGTGTGTAACCTTTGATGTTATCACACGACTTTAGTAAGACTTCAGATTCAACTTGTTACGATTATGCGCGCCTTTAGTTTTACAACACTTTCGACAACACCTCATGCAAATGTGGTTTCGGTGTTTACAACACTTTTGGCAACACCTTCTGTTATATTTTAAAAATGCAACAGAAACTCCACAGGTGTTCCACAAAGTATGATCATACCCCCACATTTGTCGATTTTCATTCGGAATCCCGGTTGTCTTCCTCAATCCGAAGTCGAACTATCAAATCCTCAAGCCCCATTTCCTTCCGTTTGTGCTTGAGGTAGTTCTTAAAATCTTTCCAAGATGGCGGCAATTTTTCGATAATCGCAGCCACTTGAAAGGACTCGTTCAGAATCATCCCTTCAGACACTAAGTCGTGAAGTATGATCTGTATTTCTTGCACTTGGCTAATCACCGTCTTGGTGTCAACTATCTTATAATCCGAGAAATTTACCGACTACAAATTTCTTTGCACCTATCTTGTGTTTTATATTTCTTTTCCAAATAGTCCCACAACTCTTTGGGCGTTTTGAACGAACTATAGGCGTTGTACAAGGTATCGTCTAGTCCGTTCAAAATATATTTCTCGACAAAGGAAATTATTGTTATGCCAAGCATCCACAAAATGATTCTCCGTTCATTGTCGGATTCTTCATCACCAACGGCGGGGGTTCCTCCTTCACGAGGCGAGATAGTTCCAAAGTCGTCACGTAAAAACATCTTCTGTTGCCATCTCTTGAAGTCAGCTCCGGAGAACTTCGCCGGTTTCTCGCCATGAGCAGGAGCAGCAACCTTCGAAACTGGAGTGAACGATCCTAAAGCCATCGTCTTCAACGAAACAAATTTACGTATTTGCGATTGTTGGGTAAAATAAATGGAAGGTTTACGTATGTGAAGAAAATGGCCGGATATAGTGTATGGTTTAAGTCGAGGCCCGATTTGAATTAGTCTCCGCAAGTCGAAAACTCCCGTATACTAGTGCTTACGGTTCCGCTACCTCTAAGATACAACGACTTTGAAATGTTCCTGTTAGCGACAAATGGCGGAACAACAAATAACAACTGGAATGTTTGAGAACTTTCAAGC
Source organism: Rehmannia glutinosa (assembly GCA_016081115.2). NCBI lineage: Eukaryota > Viridiplantae > Streptophyta > Magnoliopsida > Lamiales > Orobanchaceae > Rehmannia > Rehmannia glutinosa. Next base: position 30,092,370 of record CM071937.1, read on the forward strand.
TTTCAAGGAGGAAAATGGGCAATATGCGAGAATGCAATGCTCGATTTTGTTATCGATAAATTTTGTGTGTCTATTCATCGGTGGGGGCGTTAATAATATAGGCAAGCAAATGCCCGTCTGAAAAATTGCGTCCGTAGGCTCGAAAAGGCACATTTTCAAAGCGAGCACTGCTCAGAGCGCACGCCCTGAGACGCATGGGCGTGCGCCCTCGCACCAACCTTCGGCAGGGAGCACGACTGACCGCACGGGCCGTGCTCGGCCCGTCGCCACTTCCGAACATTTGCGGCGAGAGCACGACCCGACCGCCCTTACGGCCGTGCTCCCACTGCGTCTTGTGGCCAAAACTTTCCTAGTTGAAGCCCAAAAGAAATTATTTAATTAATTACAAAAATTAATTAATTAATTATTTTTAAAGGTTTTTGGTCCAAAAGAATAAGGGCCCAAGCCCCACGAGTCGGCCCGGCGCGCGCGTGTTTTGAACCAAACCCACAAGCATGTAGTCCCTCACCCTTTTAAAACTTGGGTGCCCCCAAGGGCCCAAACCCATATGTCCAACTTGGGATATATTAAGTTTGCAATTTTGCCTCCTTTTCCTATGTGGGATGGAGCATCTCTCCTCCCCCACATTTTCCATTTTCCATACCATTTATTTGTATTAAGTGGCTAACTTCTAGCTTTAATTTCTCATTCACCCGGAATCGATTTTGAGAAATTCCAAATGCTATTCTCATCTGCTCTCTTAGTAGAATTTTTACAAATAATTTAATTCTATTTTCCACTAATGGAAAACCACTTAATTATTTGGTCAAAATCGGGTCAACACCCAATTTATCAAGAACCAAATTCCAACAAGTCTCACTCAAATGTGCGAGTTTGTCAATATTTTTTTTTTGTCCTTGACTTACCTAATAATTTATTAATATATACTTTATAATACTCTGACTAATTATAACGAAACAATACTGAGAAGACATTTAATTATCTCACTTATTGCATCAAATAATATTGGTAAGACATCTAAAAAATATCTTCCAAAATGCTTCACATCATTTCCATATAACAATATGTACACAATATGTACAAACACTTGTTTATTTTCTATTGACAAAATAAGGAAACACTTTCTTCAAATCGTAATATGATGAACAAATATTATACACGGAGAGAATGACTGATTACCAGAGTTGTAAAGCGCCCGAAATGAATCCAGTAAGTGGATATATACTTCTATTTTAGAGTCTCAGTCTCTAATTTGTTTTTATTCAAGTGTTAATAATTTTAATTTGTATATTATATTTAAGTCTTAATATTTTGCAAAATATTTGGCTCAAACTATTGGGATCACAAGGACTATATCAAGTTTAAGCACCTGTAAGACAAATTTAATATCACGCCTTCTTGAGATAAGAATAAGAAGAAGAGAAAGACAAGGACCTTCTTGAGATAAGAATAAGAAGAAGAGAAAGACAAGGACAAATACTGGAATAGTGGACCATCGGGAACTGACGAGGACCCAAAGAAAGAAAAAGTATGATAGGTTGCAAACTAAAATGGCTAATTATTGAAATCCAATATAAGTGCATGAAGAGTGAACTTGATCACATTATTAGTGCTCATGAAAAATTAATCTTTTATCAGCACGTAGGAAAAACAAAATTTATTTTCAAAATTGTGAGTATTGTCACAAACTTCTTTAACAGTGCGACTTGACTCATTTAATCGGATCTTGTAATTAGCTAAGTCAGGCTCACTCAAATTTGCATGAAAATGTGTCCAAAATCGCGAAAAGTAAAGAAAACACACATAAGAGTTTGGTGGAATACTCTTTATTGACTCAATCTCTCACTTAGTACTTATTTCTGGATTGATACAAATGAAAGCTATATTCTATTTATATATTTCCACCTCCCTAATGAATAGTGGCGATTTGTTTGATCAAACAATCGGGAAAAGATCTCTAGAGTTCTACCAGAAACATTTCCTAAAATTATTTGTTATATTTATGTAAAGAACAACTCAAAATTTTTTGTACAATTCTCTACAAAATTCCTATATTAGTATGCCAATATGTTGGCTAGTAATTATGTATCATTACTATCTCTGTCAGCATATACATAAAATCATAGGTTTTGTTGTTCATCATTTTTGTTGTGGTGTCATTAATTCATATAGCAATTTCTTAGATTTTTCTTCTTCTTGGGTTTCATTTTCCTTGTTTGTATATGTTTAATTTATTTCTTCTTCAGATGGTTGGTGGGGTGGGGTCATGGGGTGGGGTGGAATAAATATGGACATCGCATACATTAATTGGAACAACAGATCAAAACGAGCTTTGGGATAAACATATAAAAAAACCATATGCAAACTCAGCATCCTTGTCCACATTAGAGCTCATTGGTGGGTAAATTGCTTAATTATTGTGAAAGTCAAATGAAATTGCTTAAATAGGTGAAAATGGTTGGAGTTGTCAATTTACGTGTTGAATGTGCGCCAACTTAGTTTTTTTTTTTTTCGGCTGAATATTCTGGTGCACATTGGTTGTACGCCAGCTAACGAATTTTACTTTTTTCTAATAAAAGGCTGGCGCAAAAGAAATGTGCGCCAGTGGACGATTTTCTTTTATCGAAATTATTTTTTTAATTTAAGAAAAATTAAATTAATTTATTCTGGTATTTTAACCATTTTTATAACTGACTAATTAATACACAAATCAATCTAAATATAACCATTAATTATAAATTTACACGCAAAATTAAAATGTCTTAACAAAATTAATTAGTAAATATATAATTTATCCTAATATCTATTAGAGTTTACCGATGCCATATTCTCGGAGGATGTCTCTCTCGCATGCTCCGCCCAAGATCAGAACCCGGTGGGTCTAACCCGCTGGACCCACCATATTTCCTCAACAATACGTGAAACTAAATACGAGGGACGGACACGGGAAGGGGTACGTGGTGGTGGCAACCGCCCCTCATCTTGCGATTGAACCCCTATAATATATTATTTAATAAATTAATATAGTATATATAAATATAAACCAAAATATCTTGCCACCCCGCCCTCCCAATTTCGGGTTTTTTGACAATATATTATACTTTTGGAAACAAGTTGACAAAATGTAGTAGTTTTTGGGGCATTGTAATTTTAAGTAAAGGCACATATATTAGATGTGCCTTTTAGAAAAAACTCACATATACCATGTGCTTCATACAATTTTAAAATGAAGCGCATGAATAGGTTGTGCCTTTTGGAAAACTCAATCCTTTCATGCGCTTCATCGATTTTTAATTTTTTTATTTTATGCTAAATGAAGCGCAACCCACGTATGGGCTTTATGTGTTTTTTTAGTTTTACCGATTTTCCCTCTTCACATCCCGAAAAATAAAATGACATATAATAGCAATTTCAACTTAATTATAATTTAATTAATCTACTATTAATTTAAAATATAAAATAAGTGAATTGCTCGGGATGTGAAGAGGAAAAATCGGTAAAACTAAAAAAAAACAAAAAGCACATATGTGGGTTGCGCTCCATTTAGCATTAAATAAAAAAATAATAAAAAATTAGATGAAGCGCATGAAAAGATTGAGCCATTCCAAAAGGCACAACCTATTCATGCGCTTCATTGTAATGGAATTAAAAATAAATTGTATGAAGCGCATGGTATGTGTGAGCCTTTTCTAAAGGCACATCCACCATATGTGCCTTTACTTAAAATTACAATGCCCCCAAAAACTACTACATTTTGCCAACTTGTTTCCAAAAGTACAATATATTGTCAAAAACCCCAAATTTCCATGTAATTTAGTTATAAAAACTTGTATGTTTTGTTTTTATTTATATTAGATTTGATTTTGCCAAAGTCGGTCCAAGGTTTCGAGGGGCCTAGAGCAAAAATTATATATATATGTATATATATATATATATTAAAAAATTATACATCTTGCCCCCCTATTTTTTTAAAAAAATAAGGTATTTTAAAAAAAAAAAATAATTAATATTTATGTGTATTTTTTTGTGTTTTTTATCCTGCCCACCCCAATTTAGTGTATCGGCCTACCCGTAATAATTTACTCGGCTACGCCATATTATATATACATATAAAAAAAAACTTGGGGCCCCCTCATTTTTTTGTAAGAAGAATATTAACATTGTATTTTATACAAATAAATGTTGTAAAAATCGATCTAGGCGGTTGCCTTTGCCAAAATCGGTGCAAAAATCGTTTGGGCCAAAGTTCACTGACGTCAAACAATCCGACCTAGGTGCGAGCCACATAAATTTCTCGCGCCGTCTCTAAATATATTTTACTTATTCCTCTATGTGCAGTACCACATGTCATTAGACTCAAATTGAGAATATAAAATTCAAAAGCAACTTTCAAATGCATGAAAGTTTTTACTTTATAAAAAAAAAAGTAAAATTCGTTAGGCTGCCGCTTCAGAGTCAATCAATTCGCCCCAACGGATCGGCCCGAATCAACCCATTTTCTAATGGATGGGCTCTATTTTTCAAGGCCCGAAAAAAAGTCGGGCCTCAAAGCCCGGCCGATTGGCCCGCCCGACGGGACAAGCTCGAAAGCCCCACTTTTTCAATGCAATTTCTATTTTTAGGCGGCCGAATTCCCCATATTTGCGGCTGGGTCTTGTTTGGCCCGACCCAACCCAATTTTCGAAAAGCCCAATAGTCTCGGGTCGGGTCAACCCGGTCCGGGCTTTTGGCAACTCTAGCTGGCGCACAACCAATGTGCGCCAGAATATTCAGTCGCAAAAAAAGAAAAACTAAGTTGGCGCACATTCAATATGCGCCAACAAGTAAATTGACAACTCCAACCATTTTCACCTATTTAAGCAATTTCATTTGACTTTCACAATAATTAAGCAATTTCCCCCTCATTGGTGTTGCTACAGAAAAACTTGTTAGAACAATTTGATTCAAGAAAACATCATTTAAGGGAAACTTGGAACTATAGTTCTGATTTACCAATTGTCATGATTGTGATTTTATTGCGGCTGGAGACCAATTGGGGTGGAACGATGTCTACCGGGGAATTTTATTAAGGAGTTATTAATTTACATATTGCACGTGGTCTATATGAATTCTATATATATGTATTATCTTATAAATTTAGCGAAATATTAATTTAGAACGTTGTTCCCGAGCCAGATCGACCAAATAAATTATTTAATCGAGATTCTACTTTAACAATATAAACCTAAATTAAAACAAGTAAGAATTCTTATCTAATAATGAAAAATTAAAAGCGTACCTATAAAGGATGTATATATTCATTACTTTGTTTACGTAAATGGTGACGCTATTGGCACCCCCAAATTTGATGAGTACACCCACCTTATAAGTTCACCCACCCCCACTTTTTCAAATATGACCCAATTGATGAGTTCACCCCTTTTTTCCAATTTTGCCCTTAGTCTTATTTCCCCCAAAATACACCCTCCAACCATTCACCTCCCCCACTTTCTCAAACTGAAACAAAAAATACACCCACCCTCTCAAGCGACTGTTCTATTCGACGGCAATGGTTAGAGATTTCCAAACATACCGGAGAAGAAGGATGGTTCTTCCCGATGATGATGACGACTTCGTGGATGGTGCACCACCATCCACAACAGGCCGAGACGAGACACCGCAGACAAAGACGGCAAACCGCCCCCTGGCCCCCAAGCTCGCGAAGAAAATGATGAGGTATTGTTATAACTCAACTTTTCCTTAAAATAACTTGCATTTTTGTAGTTTGAGTGTGCTATGTAGTTGTATGGGTATGGGTTTGAGATGGGTGTAGTTATGGCGCCATTTGTACTGTAAAATTTGAAATATGGAACTTTGAAGAAGACGAAATGGCACGGTCGATGAAGCCCTAGGTGGCACGATCGATTGAACGATCGTGCCACTTAGGCACGATGGCTTAGTCATCGATCGTGCCACCATCGTGCCACTTAGGCACGATGTCTTATTCATCGATCGTGCCACCATCGTGCCTTTTTGCACGATGGCTTTACTCTTGCACGCGATCGATGAATAAGCCATCGTGCCAGTAGTAGCTCAAATTTTTTTAGAGTTCTCTATGTGATTTGTTGATAGTGGTTGATTGCTAATTTTGATTTTTTACTATTTTTCACAAAATGGCTTGGAAGAGGCCGAACTTTATGGCAATAAAGCCGAAGATAAATTTGTATAGCAGGTTGTCGATTCTTGACGACATAGAAATCGAGTTGCAAAAATGCGGGGATTTTGTGTACGAAGAGTTTCGGAAGTCCTGTTTTGGTTTTGTATTGCGGATGGACAACCGTGCGGTTAGTTGTAATGCCGCCCTTCATGCCGTTATTGCGAAGGAGGTTGTTAAGAAAGGTGCAATGGACGAATTTTGGTTTCGGATTGGAAACCGTTTGATTCGGTTCTCCAAATATGAGTACGCTTTGATTACTGGGCTATCCTTTGCCCCCACCACATTTAATCCGAACACCAACCACGTGCCGCCTCCCAGTGGGTTGTATGATAGATACTACCGTGGTGTTAAGGTGTCGATGGAGGATCTACTCTTGCATTTTGCAAAGTGCATTCCGTGATGATCCTTCTGATGAGTTGAAGGTGGCGAAGTTGTTGGTTGCATATTATTTGCTATTCGCATGGGATCCAAGGTCCACAGTCATTGAGGATTCGTGGTGGACTTTGGTTGATCACGTTGATCAGTGGGAGTCTTTCTCGGGGAAACTCGTTCCGATTTTATGCCACTATTTTTCACTTTATTACCCACCGAGCCCAAGAGTACTTTCTCTCGTATTTACGTTTGTTTGGGCTTTCTTGGTAAGTGATATTAATGTAATTTACATCTTATAATTTACATTTAGTACAAACATACATCTTATAATTTAACTATTTTTATTGTTCTTCTTAGATTTGGGCGTACGAGGCCATACCCAATCTGGGGGATTCATGTGGGGTTCCAGCCTCAGACATTGCTATTCCACGCTGCACACGGTGGAAGTTTCCGAAGTCCTCCGTGAATCTGCATGGCTTTCTTGACCGTCAGGTACAAAATGTAATTTGCATTTTTCAAATTTTAACTTATGGTAATAATTAAGTAATTACTGATTTTGATCTTGCAATTTTGTAGATTGATACGCACCGGACCTTGACTGCGAGGGACAATGAGCTTCCTTATTTATTGCATGTCAATCTCGAGCTCCGATCCGGTGTTGTTTATGTTCATCGGGGTAACCCGATCGGGAAGAAGAAGCCCACGACGCCTATTACTCCTCAAGCTTCAAAGCGTCGACGCACCACACATGAGTCGACTTCATTGATGGATGATGATGATAGCCTTGATGTCGATCCACATATTGAGATGGGTGATTATGATCGTCCAGCCCCCGAGGGCGTTGTTCCAGATGTTCCTCCACACACCTCCACACCCTCTCTAGCTGCCGATCGAGCGCTATTAGAAGAATTGGTGCGGCAGCAGGTGGAGGCCATTGTGCCGACTTTGGTTGAGCGTGCCATTGAGGCCTTGGTCCCGCGTTTAGTACGGCGGGAGGTCGAGGCGTTGGTTCCGGTTTAGTTCGGGATGGGATGCGGAGAGGTTCTCGCAGCGTGCGGCAGGAGGTTCCACCTTCTGTGCGGCAGATCGTGCGGTTGGTCCGAAGCGTATATCGCTGTACCGCCTATCGTGCGGAAGGAGGTCGAGTGTACTGATTGATCCCGCCATTCAAATTGGGTCACGGATATCTGCTCAGTGCGCATTTATTTGTTTTCCCGTTAAACATTTAGAATAGAATATCTTTTGAATTATGTTATTTAATGAAGTTTCCTTCATTGACAGATTCTATTCCCCCACGTGGCGGTGGGTGAGCAGATTACTCCCCAGGGTGGGCCATCGACTACTTCTCCTCCACCACGGTGCGCAGGGGGCTGCATTGGATCTGTCCCCTCAGATGTACGGACACCGATTGGCATTGGTGCATCGGTTGTGGGCTCACCGCTCACATCCGGAGGGGATGATATGTCCCTTCGTGTTGTGAGAGCACGAGTGCCGTCTGTGTACCTTCGTAGCCCTTTCACAAAGAAACGAGCGTCGTAAGGAGGATGCCACACATGCCGAGTATATGCGATTCTTAGATAAGCGATGAGACGTAAGTTAAATCAATATATGAATTCAAATACACTATTGTTGTTTTGTGATTTTAACACGAGTTTTCTGTCTCGGCCGCAATGTTGGATACGCGTTATGCACATTTGCGATAGTTTCTTTAAGGATATCGAATCGCCGACCATTGATTTGGATTCTCGTGGTAACACAATGTTAATGTTTTTTTTCTTTCATTTCCGAGTGTTATTTGTTCATGTTCATTGACAATTGATCTTATTGTTTGCTTGTTACTGACAAATTGATGCCTACTTAGTTGTACTACATTGACGACTGAGTTGGGTGGTGTAGTGGTCCATCCCCAAGTGCGAGGTCGTATGGGATTGGTTGACACACACGATTCGGCTTTGTAAGTTTCATGTATTTCTTAGATAAATAGTCCATAATGTGTCATTTATTTTGTTTCGGTACATTCGTGTTTTTACTAACAAATGTGTTTTCATTATACACTTGATCTAGGCAAAGTATGGACCAATCTACATGGAAAGAACCCACCGGTGGAGAGTTTGATCGATCGCCGTGCAGGTCATACCGGATGACCTTCTTGCACCGTTGGTGGAGTACGTCCATGGTGAACGACCTCTTTGGGGTGGGGTGGCTCCATGGAGTTCGTTGGACCACGTAAGAACTATCTCTTTTCGGTATAAATTAATTAACTAATTATTGTTTTGTTCATACTCCCTAATTTCTAATCGATTTTTTGCGGGTTGTTTTTATCCACAACATCGGCATCATTGGATTGTTGTGAGGATAGCGCCAAGGATTGCACGATTTGGATTTATGACTCCAACATCCACAAGCTACCGCTGAGGTTGGGACTTGACCGGCGCGGCTCTCTATCCGTTTGCGTATTATTCGGTTTTGCTACGGAAACCGGTTTCTACCAAGAGTGTCCTGGAGTTGACACCTCGAGAGGATTGTTGGACTGTCAAGGTTGTTGGTCCATCAAAGAATTACGAACAACATGATAGTCATAGTTGTGGACCGTTTGCGTTGAGGAGGGTGGAGAGTTTTCTTATAAATGTATTTGACCCGACGCTTAACACAGAGGAGTATATAAAAACAACCTATCGTCGGCATGTAGCATTTACGGTGTATAAATTTAGCAGATCGATGCATCGACTTGGACCCCCCCCATATGTAATTATCTTCCCGCTCGTACTCCATATAAGCAAATCGCAATACAAAATGTCATATGTGTCGATGTCACACCAACAATCTCCAACAAAGGTAACTTGTACATATTAGTTTTGTATGTGCAATCCATAAAAATGACACTCGGAAAAGCACGCAACAACTCAACGCTTGTAGGGTGAGCAAAGAATATATCCTTCACGGTGTTACTCGTCTCGCAACGCCTATGATGATAGAAATATCCATGCTCCTTCAATTTATGCATAAGTTGTTGCATTTGAGATCGACCCTCACGCCGACAACTCTATTCTTCGTACGGGCATTGTAGATAGTCCGTATGGTGGACTTATTATCTTGAAACTTATTTTGTAGGCCAAACAAAATGTCCTTCGACCGAGTATTGCCATGTGACATATCCAACACATATTCTTCCTCACTTCTTGATAATCGACCGGCATAAGAGTGGCCCTCCAAATATTGTGCAATTGGATGATTATGCACACCACATTCAACATTTAGTGATCATTCTCCTTCAATTGTTACTTGCCGACCCCTCAAACGAAATGGGCAACCACATTTCTTCTTTGTCACGCCCGAATAATAATAATCCAAACTAATAAATTAATAAAACATAAGTAAAGGTCATAAAATCAACTCCATCACGGTTATAGGATACCGAATACAAAATGCTTACTTATCGTCTTTACAAGCCAAAATAGCGGAAGTCTAACATTATAAGTAGGTTTTGATAATAGATACCAAAATGGCTTATTACATGCCATGATCATAGTACTTAGAGAAAATTAAACATATATAAGCGGCCGAGCCAATGTCCTGGATTACTCTTGGATTGGGGTGTCCTGGATCATCTTCATTATTTTCTCGTAAATAAGTTTAGAAAACGTGGGGTGAGCTAAACGAGCCCGGTGAGTGGGGTTGGGAAATGCGAGAAAAGTTTTAAGAAAACAATTTATGAAATCTTTGTAATGCATGTTAGATGCACAATGGAGGTTAAATTGAGTAAATAGAATTTTCAAAAGATTTAACCCAAATTTTTATCAATTTACGACAAGTCATTAAAAATTTCTAAAAAGAAAATAATATAATGGTGACGCTACTCAATGAAAACACAAGGCCGATGTGGAATTTACACCGCACCTTAATGTTCCTGTTCATATTAATTTTAAAACGGACAAAGTTCTATGCCCCATTTTAAAATCTAACGACGGGATAACATAACAAGAACGCGAGGCCGATGTGGAATAACACCGCACCCATTCGTTCTCCAACTCACGGTAAAGCCTCCCGCTCTTATTCCTCCCGAGTGGCTTGACGGCTCTTTAACGTGGTTTTAAACCCGAGACCGTTATATTCCTGGAATATACCAATACTACGACCCAAATTCCGCCGCCTCTCCTGGTCCCGACCGTAAAATCGGAATAGGCCCATGTGTAGTCGAGCAAACATCAACAGCAACCTATTCGATTATTTGCCCGACCTACACATGCCGACACGACTTGATAGACAAATATAATTACCAAGAATGCAAGTATCATTTCTATACTAATCTACGTTGTGTACAATTAATATAACAATCACAATACAACAATTTGATTAAGTAATTCATAAGATAAGTGATGTTATTTAATCAATATTAAATTTTTGCACAAATATATTCTTTAGTGATTATATCTTCCATCCATCATTTTCTATATTTTTAATCAAGCTAATCCATCAATATTTTTAAAATGCAAGAACAATAAATTAAAACCTACTAAGCAAGAATTTAACAAGGATATTTTTCTTCTTGTCATGCAACCATTCCCAAAATTAACCATAGTAAATTCAAATTAAACATGCAAACCATCATATTGACTATTCATTTAAGTAACATCAATTCATGCAACTTCATGACTTTAAATCTTTTTTAAGAGAAAATAAATAAATAAAATTTACCCAAATAGAATTAAGATTGGCTAAATTTTTACCCACTTGTTTTTTTGTTTGATGATCAAGAAGCTATGGCACCAAGAGTGGCTCGGCTCCTACACGAATTTCCAACACTATTTAGTCAAATTATTTTTAACCATTAATATTAAGATTTCAAAATGTATATAAAATAACTACATAAACTAGTCAAAGTATTTTAATTATTGACATGCAAAGGTTCTTGGCATTATTCCTCAACCTTAAGGTGTAAACCTTAGTGGTTATTTTGGAATGACCTCATTGAACCAAATGACTAACAAAAATCTTAATAAACATATTATTTCAAAACAGTTTTAAAAAAGAAAAAAAAGAAGAAAAAAAAATATTTGTGATATATGGGAAATTATTAGATCTAGTGATTTTAATAACATGCAAAAGGGTCTAGGCAATTTTCCTTCAACCTTAAGGTATAACCTTAGTGGTTTATTTAGGAGTAGCCTCATTGAACCCAAAAGAGAATAATATTTGGAAATTAAATTTAAAATTCGAAAATAGATAAGATTTATACAAAAAAAAAGTCCCTAAAAATAGGAAAATAACCTGGAAAATAATTTTTTTTTTAATAATCTGGAAAATAAAAATAAAAAAAAATATGACAAGAAATAACCCCATACTCCAAAAGAAATAATACTTTTAAAAAGGTTTTAATTTTCGAAATAATTAATTAAAAAAAATATTTAATTATTATTGTTATTATTTTTAAAGAAAACAGCCCCCTAAATAATACAACCCCTTTTTTTTTTCTAAAAGAAAATTTCAAAATTAGATAAAAATATAACTAAATCCACTTTTTATTTAACTATTATGATTATTATTATTTTAAAGGAAAAATAACAAAGAGAATATATTGAAATCAGTTTATGTCTAAAAAAATTTCCTCTATTTTTTTCTTTTTATTTCGTTTTTTTTTTTTATATATATATATATACATATATCTTATTTTTCGGTTTTAGGCTTATTTTAATAAAAATGATGAAACAAAAATATTAAAAAATTATATAAATCCCTAGATCTATCACAAGATAGCACATGCAAATGGGTTTTCGGCTTGACCTCATCCATTTCGAACCAAATGTTCAAGGAGGTGTTGGTTCTAGCCTCATTAACCCAAATTTCAAAAAAATACTAAATAATAACTCAAAATAAAAACAAAAAAAAACAAAAACAATGAAGGAAAATAGAATAAAGAAAAGAACATCCACTATTCGTGGCCTTTTCCTGGTCCAAGACGCCTCGGCGAGAAGTACTGGTGTCTCTGGCAACGCTCCGATGGGCCTAAAAAATAAGCCGAAATTTAAGAAGAAATGAGAAAGGAGAAAGAAAGTAAAAAAATAATAAAATATATAGGGGAGATTTTCCTACGGCCGGTGGTGGTGGCCGGTGGTGGTGGCTTGCGGTGGTGGCGGCTTGGTGCTTGGGGGGGGAAGAAGAGGAGGAGAGGAGAGGAGAGGAGAGGCTTCACCTTTTATTGTGTGCAAGTGTGTGTGAAATCTTTGAAAAATGGTTTTAGGGTTAGAGTTGAGGGTATATATAGTGGTCTAAGTTGGGTAGGCTTTTGGCTTGGGTTGGGCTTAAGAGATGGGCTAGGCTTGACAATTAACAAGGCTTTAAAAATCAAAATGAAGAAACCCATGGGTCAAAAAGGTTTGGGCTAGAGCTTTAATGATAAGATAAGTCCCCAAAAATGTATACATAACATATAACAATTATATAAAATTAAATAAATTAATCATAAAAAAATATATGAAGCTACAAAAATTAAAGTATACTCCAAATAAGATAAATACCTAGAATATTCCGCGGTTAGTCGACGTGGTCTTACACTTAGTTCCGCATTCTCTCTTAGAGACTTTTTTCCAAATTTCTTAGCATCATTTTGTTCGACATCTCTAGTCTTTTTGAATCACGGTAATGCCCACTACGTTCACAAGCCAAAAATATCCGAGGTCTTTTCTTTCCTTGACCACTGTCCGACCTACTTATTACAATTACCATGCCGTGCTCATGTCCTCTCTCACGCACCCAATCAAATAATTTATCCCGAGAAACAAATAACTCGTACGTCGTGAATACGTGTGTGTAATCGGTAACAACACCAAGCTCTTCAACATTCTCATCATTCTTGGGAGGACAAACAACACTATTTTCCATAGGCAACGAGGCCATACCCTATTAAAACAAAATCAACAAGCCCAAAAAACAAACTGTCAAAATGGCACGATCAATACCATGATCGTTCCACCTTCGATCGTATCACATGGCGATATGGCACGATCATTGAACATGTGATCGTGCCATATTGCCATGTGGCACGATCGACGTGATGATCGTGCCATCTCTGTTGATCGTGCCAATCGGCAAAAACAATGGTGCAGCAGAAATATCGAACGGTAAAAGTGGATAAATTACATAATTTTGAGCTGAAAACCAAGAAGATACTTACAATATTTGGAGGAATCAAATCTTTGTTATCCATTTAAGTTTGTGTTCGTGTCGAAAAAACTAGGGTTTATAAGAACAAGGTTTCACTTTTCTCAAGAAAGAAGAAGAAGAAGAAGAATGTAGTTGAAGGATGTGGGTGGGTGTGTTTTAGTAGATTTAAGTGTAATGAATGATGTGGGTGTCTTAGAGATTGGGGGTGTATTTAGAACTTGGCTTTTAGTAAGGGTATTATAGTCTTTTAACTTAATGACATTTTTGAAATATTAGAAAGTAGGTGTCTTTCATCAAATTTGGGGTGCCAATAGCGTCACCCCTTCTCAGAAATGCTTTGAGACTCGGATGTAAATATTCATTACTTTGTTTTAAACGCTCGAAACTTGAATATAATGATACACGAAGATCGGGTGTAGATCATGTCTTTCGAACCTTTGTAATATCCTTATTCTTATAAACTGCAGAAGATTATCTATCAGATTGTTATGAACTATCATCGAACGTAGATCCAAATATCGACCACGCTCAAGTTTTTCTTAACCAAGCCTATGATTGAGCTTCATTCTTTCAATATTAGTACTAAGATTATCGTCTTGGATCCCATTGCCGAGTTCCCAATCTTTACACCTCCACACGCCCTTTTCAGCTATGAATTTTAAGTAATTCTCTTGTACTAATCTTGTTTGTTCATCCACTCCTGCTAGTCCCACTTGACTAGCTAGCCAGTCCAAATACTCTAACTGCAAACAAAGTAGCTCTTCAAAAGTGCTTCAAAAGAGATACTTACAAAAACAACCCATGAGGTTTGGGTTAATTACAAAAAAACTTACAGGTTTTTTAAAATTACAGAAAACTCATCATAAGCAAAAACATTTCAAACATCCCCATTAAATTTGTAAAAATATTGCAATTACCCCTTACATTTAACACATAATCAAACCTTAAGCTTTCTTTTTGTAATTTTCAAACATCTCCGGTTTTTTTTTAATTAACTCAAACCTCAAGGGTAGTTTTTGTAATTGTCCCTAAAGATAATGACGTTAAACTGTAAATTGCACCCCAGGAACTTTAAAATAAAAGAGACAGATAGAAAACAAAGAACCTTGGAGGTTGTGATATTCTTATGAAAAACGCTATGAGTGTGGTGTTTGGGAATGCCTTTCTCATCCATATACCGGTAATATTCTTGAACCTCTGCCAGCATCTCCTCCTCGGACGGTAGAGTTGCCTTCCCAGACAAAACATGTGCTATCCACTTTGCTTGTAAATCAATCATCAGAAATACAATACCCTGTTTTATAGAGAAGCAGCTCATATCAATCATCGAAGCTGGTTCATATAAAATGATTATAGCTAGTACCATAATGATAGCATAATTGCATCACGAGGACGCTTTAGTCCTTTCAGATTAAACGGTAAACGTTGCCTCTGTTACTTGTTTTATCAAGGTTAAATTACAAAAACTACCCCTTCAATTTAGTCTAATTACGAAAGAAGTTAGTTATACATACCTCTTAAGTCAAAGGTTTGTATTCGCTTAGCAAATACACGCCTCTTGAGGATGCAATTGTAAGACAAAATAAATATCAAGGCGTGTTTGTAATTTGAAAAAAAAACATAGCTGGATTAATTTTGCAATTAGACTGAACGTTAAGGATTTTTCAATTATATATATAAAACTTTGCGGGGGCAAGTCTCTGTCGTAACCGTCTAACGGATCTAATCCTTTAGACGGATCCAAATACCCGCCCGCGGTCAATCCGCCCATTGACCCGCACAACCACTATCACCACAACAACCACATCCGCTAGCCGCAACTAATACGTTTTAGGAGGAATACTAATACTTTTTTGGAGGACTACTAATACTTTTCACAGGAAAACTAATATTTTCTCTGTTCAAAGGGATTACTAATACTTTTCACCTAAGTACTACCGATACTTTTTGGGAGGATTATTAATACTTTTAGAAGAAAAACTAATACTTTTAAGGGAGCTAATATATATTTTTCACGATGACAATTGATACTTTTGGGAAAAGAACTAATACTTTTATGAGAACTACTAATACTTTATGAGAAAAACTTTTTCAGGAGAAATATTAAAATACCTTTAATCGGAAAAAATATGATACTTTTCAATAAGACTATTAATACGTTTTAGTAGGAATACTAATACTTTTGACGGAAAAAATCAATACTTTCATGATTATTACTAAAAAACTGTTCAATGAGATTACTAATATTTTTCAGCGGTACTAGTACTACTAATACTTTTCAAGGAAAAAAGCTAATACTTTTAACGGTACTACGTCACTGCCTAATATTACAAAAATGCCACTGGTCTAGTGATACTATGCCACCACTCCCAAAATATTACAAAAATGCCACCACGTTTAAATTCACAAAAATGCCACCCCCTCTTCAAAATCACAAAAAATGCCACCACCTATTGTATCTAGGTCGGTTTGGGATCCGTCTAACGGATTTTAACCCGTTAGACCGTCTGATAGAAGTTTTTGTCAACTTTGCATGTATATCTATGAGCCCATCACACTAAATTTCTGAAATGGATATAATTACAAAAATCTCCTTGAGATTTGAACTATTTACAAGAAAACCAAGAGGTTTTGAAAATTACAAAAAAAAGCCTTGACGTTTGATTTTTGTCTTAAAGTTAAGGGCGTAACTGTAATATTTCTATAAATATCAGGGGGAGGGGTTTGAAATGTTTTGTGCTTATGAAGGGGGGAAATATAAGACAGAATCATACCTCAAGGGGCTTTTTGTAATTTTCAAAACCTTTTGGGGTTTTTTTTTTTTGTAGTTAGCCCAAACCTCAAGGGTAGTTCTTGTAATTATCCCTAATCTTAATTTATGTGTTTGGCTAACCGAATTATATGCAAGTCCGACGAAGGAAAGGCTGGGAGCAAGCTGCGGTGGAAAGACATGTTTGTAAAGGGGTCCAACGCGTTATCATCCACGGTCACGATTCCATCCGTTTTCAAGAAAGGGAAATCATATCTGTACCTGCCAAAATTTGTGAAAGAAAAGAGAAACCACATGTAAATGTCTTCAATAATGTGTGAATTTCAAAACTAATAAACAGAGGGGAGGATCTTGGATTATAACCCTGTACAGTGGAGGATAATATCTGCATTAACAGATGCACCATCCTGGAAAGTAACTTCTCCATTTCCATCAACATGACTGATCTGCGTGTAGCTTAATTATATCATTATGTCTAAATAAACCCCAAGTGAAATACATTTTCAAACTTTGGATGGGATAAGATGACTAATTAAGTAGTTTATATTATTTGAAAAATCATATGGTCACTGATTATAAATCATAAGGTGTGACTATTGTTTTTATTTCTTTAAAATCTTAAGGTGGAAAACGTAAATACTCGATTTAAATCCAGTAAATGTCATACGGTTCTTAATACAAACTCAAATTCATTTTCAAGATTCTCAATTAATTTCGGATTCCAAATTTAGGTGTTTTACTTATCTCAAAGATAGGCGTTCAAGATCATAAGCCCTCTCCTATTGAAAATTTTGATGGTTTTGTAGAAATTGTTTCACTAGTTTGGCAATAGAAAATGAACATGTGTTCTGTACATGTTGTTATAAGGAATTCATGTGAAGTATTTGGAAATGTGACTAAAAGGAGAGAAAAATCTTTGACTTATGAAATAATTGCTACCTTGGAGTGCTGCCACATATTATCGGCACAGTCCAACTTGGAGATTTTAACGTTGGGGGACCTTGAAGAAAGATGAACTTCTTTGGCTACTTCGGAAATTTCCAGGGAAATATCTTTGGCGCTGGGTCCATCTCCAATTACCACCACAATCTACATCCTTACATTCAAAATCAGGATATAATGTCTAAACATTTTCATGAAGAGTTA
This sequence comes from Rehmannia glutinosa, assembly GCA_016081115.2. NCBI lineage: Eukaryota > Viridiplantae > Streptophyta > Magnoliopsida > Lamiales > Orobanchaceae > Rehmannia > Rehmannia glutinosa. Next base: position 30,110,015 of record CM071937.1, read on the forward strand.
TTATAAAAAAAAAAAATATTAAATAAAAGGAAAATTAAAAATACACTCTTAAGGTTTAGACTAATTAAAAAAAAAAAAAAAACAGTCATCTTTCAAAATTATATATACCCGACATGTGAATAAATTACAAGAGAAAATGAAGAAAACAATGATGAAGTGGTTAATTACCTTATCCTGAAATGGCTCTGGAACTCTGTAGTTGTGACTGTGCATCTGTTTCCCAGTCCATTTTTCAAAGCCTTCTTGAACAGAAAAGAAAAGGAAAAAAAAGGTTAAAAATCCCTGTATAATATATAGATTTTCCTAAATTGAAATCATAAGATAAAGTTGTACACCTGGAAAATCTGCCAGTCTTGTTTGGGTATGGTGCCCAGTACAAACAATCCTGAAATGGCTCTGGAACTCTGTAGTTGTGACTGTGCATCTGTTTCCCAGTCCATTTTTCAAAGCCTTCTTGAACAGAAAAGAAAAGGAAAAAAAAAAGGTTAAAAATCCCTGTATAATATATACATTTTCCTAAAATTGAAATCATAAGATAAAGTTGTACACCTGGAAAATCTGCCACTCTTGTTTGGGTATGGTGCCCACTACAAACAACAATTGCATCAAAAACTTCAATTGAACTCAACCCGTTCCTTCTCGACTCAACAACCCATCCATCGTTTTCCGAATCGACCCGCTCAACCCGGATAACTTCGGATCCGAATCGAATCAACTCATTGAGTCCAAATTCCCACGCAAACTCGTTCAAAAACACGAGCACCTCTTCGTGACCCGGAAATGTCCTCGGGTCACTGTTCTTCCTGGTGGAAAATGGGTAGTCCCAAAACCCCATTAGTTGCCTCGGAATGTTGGTCCGAAGAGAATGGTATAAGCTTCCATGTACAATTTCTCTATTCGGGTCAAGGCCTAACGGGTCGGAGTCAGCTCGGGGATCGTAGACCCAGGTGCCACCGAGTTGGTCCGATTTTTCGTAAATCGTGACTCGGTGGCCTTCCCTTTGAGGGCGGCGGCTGTGGCCAGCCCTGACACGCCGGCGCCGATCACCGCCACCTTGAGCGGCGGTTGCTCCATAGGGAGTTTGTTTGAGTTAGATGGGGAGGATAATGTATCATTTGTCATAGTTTATTTGAATTCTTTTTTTCTTCTAGTAGGTATGCAATAAAAAGAAAAATTATACAAGTATATAAATAAATGAAAATGAGAAATAGAAAAATATAATTTGAAAATTTTTCTTAGAGTATGTATTTAATAAAAAAATATTATATAAGTATATAAGTAAATGAAAAGGAGAAATAGATCCAAATTATTGAATTTGGTGTTTAATTATGCCAGTAAAGTGTATATATATATATATATATATATATATATATGAATAAGATAAAATGAGGCAGGATAATTAGAGTAAGACAATTTATTTTAAACCCGAAAAGGCGATTGTAATTACATAATTAGTGTGATTCTCTCTCTCTATAATTGATTCCTTAATTCACTGGTCCCACATGTTTTTCTATGATCATTTTAATATGCGGTAAAAATTATGTTAAACATACAAAGAAAATAGTGTTAAGTATACATCAAATATATGATAAATGTACAACATCTTTGCGTAGCGGAAAGACACACATGCACGATTTTCTCTCTCCCCACGTGATTTTCTCTCTCCTAATAATTGATTTCATATTTGGATGGTCCCCACTTGGTTAATTTGATAATTATACCCTTATTTTGTTTTAATTAAATATTTGATGTAATTTTAACCCCTATTTATCTTAGTCATTGATATAGATAAGGGAGGGTTGAGATGAGTTCACATTGTCTCACTATAATATGTGGTCTCATTGGATCTTCCCATATATATATTGTGAGTCAAAGCGCTACGATAATCTGTAGGGGGTGAATAGATTATCTTCATCTTTTTGATTTCGCCCTCTTTTTCGAACCGAATGCTCAAAGACAAAAATAAAGGTGCGGAATGTAAAAACACGCGTCGATTTATAGTAGTTCAACCCACCTGGGCTAATCTACTACCACCCCAAGATATCCTGGATGGATTTCAAAAAAAAAAGATTTTATTAATTTACCAAAAATTAATACAACACCAACTTACAACAACACCTTGAATAACACCACACTCTTCTTCAACACCACCTTTGAGATTACCACAATCTCACTTGAAGATTACCACAATCTTCAATCGGCACCTTGTGAAGATTACCACAAATCTTCAACCTCAAGAATACCAAATTCTTCAACACCTCAACAAGAAGATTACCACAATCTTCTTACACCTAACACCTAGTTCACCCAAGTGTGTTCTTACCACAAGAACACTCACAAGGATATCTTGTGTTGAATGATCACCAAAATTCAAGATTACAACTCGATAATTGATAATACAATAGAGTGCAAGTGTAATCAAGAAAAGCCTGACCTCAAGAATGTGAAAGTGAATAGCTAGGCAAATTACAACAAGAAATAAGAAAATGTAAGAACAAGTGTATTTTTTGAGTGTATCTTGTTGTGTTGTAGAAGTTTTCTCTCATATTGTGTTGCTTCAATTCTTCCTCTATTTATAGAAGATGTCTTGTACATGATAGGATCCTCTTGGGGACATGAAATCAGAAAAATACCAAGTCAATTGAAGAAAAGAGTCATGTTAGAAATCAACCCCTCAAATTAAGGAAAAGGCATGCAAAACTCAACGGATAGTTTCTTTGTCAAAATAGGGGTTCGGCCGTGGCCGCGAGAGATAAGATTGAAATTGAATTCTCGCGAATTTTTACACGAGAGGGACCGGTCGCGAGAGTGCGGCCGTCGCCTCATGTTGGGCCTGTCGATCATGACTAAAATAGGAAACAGATGAATCGTTCTTCTGGGGCTTCAGGCACCACTGGCCCTCACCGGTCGACCTCCTCGGCCGACCGTGCGCCCCTGGTTTTCCTCCGTCCTTTTTTTCGTTCCAAAACTCAACACAGTGCGGGTTGCCCTTGCCCTATAGGGGACGGCTGGCCGAGCTGAAACATAAGTGTTGTCCAATTTTAAATCGAAAATAAACTTCAAGAAATACTCCGAAAAATAGTAAAAACATTTTAGACCAATCGGGAGTATTAGGACAACATACTGAGGACATTGTTTTGATGTAAAACATTTGACACAAAATCATATAAAAGCGTTGTCCAATTTTGTCGAAAATAAACTTGAAGAAATACTCCTAAATTATTAAAATCATTTAGGAGTATTTGGACAACCTTTAAAAACATTGTTTTGGTGTAAAAATAAAATCATCAAAATCATGATAAACCATTTATCAAACATATATATATATATATATATATATATATAGACTCATGTTACTCCCTCCGTCCCATTAATATAGACCAACATTCTTTTTATGTCGGAACCAAATTTGTTTTCTTATTGAAAGTATTAATTACACAATAATAAGACTAAAATACCCCTATTATGTCATAATGGAGGCTTGAGACTAACAATCATAAATTCCCATTTAATGCAAGGCAAAGTAGTAAGAATATGTAAAAAGATTATGATCTCAATTATATTTATTATGTTTTTCTTAATATATATGAAATATTCTACTTACCTATTTTAGTGAGACAAAGGGAGTATTAGGCAATAAAGGAATATACAAATAAAAAAGGGATAATATAAACAATTAAACACAAACTTTTATGACACATTCTCATGAATAAGATATAATCTACGAGACGAATCCAAACTCATAAAAAGAATCTATACTTTTGTGATTCTTAGGAGTTGTCTCATGAATTTAGGTTCATGAAACGTTATCATATAAGACCTTCTCAATTATGAATACTATCCCCGAGGTTTATCTTAATTACCATAAAATCGGGCCCGATTGGGCCAAATTTTATTGGGTCGCATTTCTTGTGACACAGTTCAATTCAATAAGTGTATTTTTGGTGGGTCCAGACGGCTTGGGCCGGACTAAAATATCCCATCCTTTTCGGGCCCCAAAAATTAAGCCCAACCGAACTCTATATGTAATTATGTGGACGGTCGGGTTGGGCTAAATTTGTCAACTCTACTATTCATCTAACAAATACTCTCTTTATGAGATAGTTATATGTAAAATAGAAAGTGTAATAGAAATGTCACACATGATATCTGGTCTTTCCACTCCTTTGGATCAAATATTTGTTGTCTTTTTCACAGGCGTCCTTTGAGAAGAATACTTGAATGTTAGTTTCATTTACACAAGTTAACAAGATTTTTTAGAATCTGTGCCCCTTTCTGTTTTCTATATTTTGAGATCTTATTTGGTAAAGTTTAATTTGAAATTTTCTAAAGAGTGTCGTATCCTTAGAAATTCGGTGTTATATGTTTTGTATATTTGAGACTGATCTTTTAACGACCAATTACATCATAAGAGCAACTCCACGCTTAGGAACTCATGTTTACAAAGATGTTTTTTAGCCTTTCACGACGACAGAAGCATTCTATACAAATTCATATTTCATCCTATTTGGAGGCAGTAAAAAGGCGCTAGGTGTTAATTCACATCTCCATTAGAGCACCATATTGTGGCGCTATTTCACAATATCAACAGTGCAGCTTCAAATATGGCGGTGTACTCCTTCAGCACTATGTTATTCTTTTTTCGTTAATTTGTCATATGTATTTCTTAATTGTAAATATTGCAAGTAATTTTGTATTTTAATTAATCTAATAAAACTAATATTAAAATTAATTAAATTATACGTCATAATGTTTTTTAAATAATATGATATGTGATTTAATAATGTTATGAGATTTAAAATACTACATACAAAATTTCGTATCTTGCATAAAATTACATTATAAAATACCTAAACATAGAATTACAACAATAATAAAATTACATAAAACAAATAAACATAAAATTACTTAAAATTGATTCCATGTTAATAAGAATTGCTATTTTTATTTTGTATTAATTTCATTAAATTTTACATAGTTTTTTTTTTTAAATTTGATTAATTTTGAAAGTAAAAATTTGAATAACTATTATATTAAATAAAATTACATATGTAATATGTTTATTAATTATAAAGTAATAAAAACAAATATCAAATAAATAAAATAAGGAATCTTAAGGGACAATCCTTTTTAGTGCATAAAGTAGTAAAACTATTGGAGATGGAGTGCATATCCTACACCAAAATAGTGCAGATTCTACATTAAAGTGATGCAAACTACTGGAGATAGTTTAATATGATAAGTTTTGTATTTGAAGATAACATTATTTGGTGTTCTTAGCCATAGTAAGTTCTGTTTAAAAGTAGAAGGAAAATTATAAAAAAAAGGAATAATAAAAAAGAAAGAATAAAGACAAAATAGTGCTTTTTTGGTTTAAAAAATAGTAATTATTGCACAAATAACTTCACTTAGAAATATTTAATAATTTGATACTTTAATTTTTATAAATCTACAGTTTTTTTTGTTATACAAATAGGACAAAATTTACTATTATAAAAACTAATTTTGAATTGAATTTACATAATCAATTTAATAAGTAGTTATTTTTAATTTTAATAAATTTTAAAAAGAAAATTTCTTCAAATGTTAAAATTATTAACATTTATATTTTATTAGAATTTTGCAATATTATTTGGAGTATTTATTAGATTTTTATGCACGATTATCAAATACATTTACATTTCAATTTATATAATTTTTATTTTAATTTTATCAATAAAAAGGAATCAAAATGGCAAGTTGGATGCAATCACGTTCCCCCAGGAATTTATCCACATAGGCCGCCAAGTCATGATTTTTTTCTCAAAATTAATATTTTACAAAATTAAATGTCATGTCAACAAACAGTAAACTTTACCTGTAGCGGTCACATGACCAAAATATTTGAATTTTTACCATTTAAAGGATCAATCCCAAGTCGGAATAAAAAAGAGATCAATCTCCAAATGTGTCTACTTAGAAGACTAAAAAGTATTTTTGCTTAATACTAATAATTCCAATTTTTCTTATTTTCTTGATGTATAATTATTCTTATATTATTGCTCAAGAATAAGAATAAGTTTTAGCATTTTAGATTAGGACCTATTGGCATGAATGTTATAAATCACATAATTAATTTTGATCCAATTCTACTTCTTCTAATTTATCTAGAATACTTACAATTGAATTAAATGATGTGTACAATTTAGGTTGATTAAAACTTCCTTTAAAAGTGCAATTAGATCAACTTCATTTGGTGGGGATACAACAAAAAACAAAGGAATACAAAGAGAGAAATTTGAACTAACTTTTATTACAAATAAACAAAAAGAACGCAGAAAAGCAAGTTGAGACGAACGAACTCTTTCTCTAAGATTCTTGTTACCCCGTCACGATGCTCACGATTTCGAAACGAGTCTTCCAAGATACAACGACTTTGGCAAAGGATATCAACACAACAAATTCAATTACCCACCGAAGTGAGATTAATGAGACCCTAAGTGACATATAACACCTAAGACAACACCTAGTGTACGAGATGCAAGATGAGTGTAATGCACCTGCAGGTGTTGTATGTGTCTCGATTTTCGTAAATGACCGATGTTGTGTACGTGCCCATCTGCAGAGGAGTTAATTTACATGAAAAACACAAGGGATCATTGAATGAATACCCTCATCATTGCACACAACTATGTCCACCATTATTGATCAAATACCCTAAAATCGTTTGTGTAAAAGTCAAACCTTCCAATTATGTAACTCAATCGCTTAAGGAATGATTTTATGCACTATTTCAAGATTCTATAATTATTAGTGATTTGAGTCAAATATATCTAACTAACAGAGAAAATCAAGCAATTTACTCAAACATTTTAATTAATTTACCGCATTCCATATGTTGGAAACATTTTCCATAATTAAATCTTTTCAAGTGTACCGTTTGTGCATCGATTTCTCGCTAACCCATGAAAGATTTTGTGAAAATTAATACACCTCATTTACCTACTCATTTTCAGAATTAACGAGTCATTCACACTTGGAAATTTGGTCTTACCAAAACCATTTTTCCAACAATTCCCTACATGAGTGGAAACCGATGCATGTATGCATGCAGATAGACTTAGATACTCGGTCCTTGTGAAACATTAATTTATAAGGATAGGTAGCTTGTGGCTTTGGACATTCCCGAGTAAGATGCTACAGATTTGTCCGCAGCTTAGTGGACGTGATGCCTTGAACTACTCCGCTTACGAATATACCAAGACACTAGTATTTACTCAACAACATTTCTACTAATCCTCAAAAACTTTGGTTGTGTTTGTCTTGGCCATGAATCACATTTGGGTTTCATAAGTGTTTCATTGAGGTGGCCTGTCCTCGCATGTGACCTTGCTTTCTGTCGTACCCGGTAATACCCCACCTTACTAGATATAAGACGTTATTAAAAGTCCATAGGACTTAACCTCACCACCGTCATCAGGTTCAACACCTGGCTATGATATCTAGGGGATGGTTGGTTAAAGTTAAGCACCAAATGCTATGGCGGAATAGTCTAAAATTTAGTTATCCTTTTGAACCAAATTTTTGGGATCTTGATCATCATGGTTAAGTTTCCACTAAAAATAATTTTTAAGTTATGGATTTTACACTCATTCCCTTTACCAATTTATGGAAGTGATCTTTGTTTAACTTTGTGCCATGCTTATAGTGCTTGGCTATGACATGACACAGTTTGTCCTAACATGAAATATCCTCGAGGAAGTTTCAAAGCCATTTTGCTTCTTCTTCAACTTTATCGAAAACTATAAATTATGATTCCATGGTGGATCGTGTTATACATATTTGCTTAGTGGACTTCCAGTACACTGCACCACCACCTATGTTAAATACATACCAACTGGTGGAATATGAGTTTTTGTTAGTCCGACATCCATTTTACATCAAATACCCTTCTAATTTCCCATGTTCCTGTCTTGGATTGCTTGTGAATCTACTTAGTTTATTCACCTCTTCCTTTAGATTCTTTTTACCAATAGATGTCTTTCACATCCAGCTAAATCAATGAGTGATCTCGTAATTTTTATTTATTTATAAGAAATTTAAAAAAATACACCATTCACTTATTCTCACTTTTCCAAACAATTATCACATCAAAAACAACACTATCAACTATTATCAATTCATTATTACACAATAATACCACAAAGACACTATTCATTATCTCTTATTTTACTAAAAGAGTCACCATATCAACAATCATCATCACATTTTTATCTTATATCCAATCACACGTTCAAAATTTATTTTCATTTTTTCAAATAAAGTTTTCACACTATTCTCTCCAAAAATATAAAGGAATGGAATGGGTCAACCAATCACACCCGAATGATTTTGGATTAGTCGAAAAGTGGATAGGAATGAAGTGAACTGAGTAGAATTTTTGTGTAAAAAATCATTATATTTCTTCCTTAGGTGAATTTTTATTTCTACTTCAAAAACCCAGGTGGTAGCATATTGACTGTCTTCGGACAAACAGAGATAACTTGCCTCTATTTGTTGAGGGGAAAAGACAACAACAACAATAAAACAAAACAAAACGAAGACAAAATCAAACCACTTGACCTATGCCCGAAAAATTGAGGTTGGTATCGGTAGCAAATTTTGTTTTTTTAACCAAATCAATAAAAGTGGACCTATGAATTTGTTAATATTTTTTTGGAATGAAACTCGAGTTTTCACACGATGAAAACAAAATTAAATCAATCAAGTCGGAGGCTGATCTCCGATTGAGCACCTGCTTTCAAAATCACCGCAATTCATCTTCCTCGAGGCCATAGCCAAGTTGCCACTCTCCATTCCTCCAAAAACTTTTATCGGCTATGAATTTAAAGTAACTCTTTTTTATCAAACGTGTTTGCTCATCCGCTCCCCGCTAATCTCACTTGACTAGGTAGCGGTCCTGGGTACTCAAACTCTGTTGAGAAAATCAAAGATTAGACTTTAAAAGTGCTTTAAAGTAACACCCAAACAAGATCAAGGGTAACGAAGATAATGATGTTAAACGTAAATTGATAAAAATAATATAAAAATAAAAATAAAAATAACTTCGGAAATTGGGAACCTCAAACCAAAGGAATGAGTGTGGTGTTTGGGTATCCCTTTATCATCCATATAACAAAAGAGTATTTTTGAACATCACCAACATCTCCTCCTTGGGCGATAAAGTGCCTTACCGGATAAAACATGCACCATCCACTTTGCTTGTAAGTCAATCATCATAGTTAAAGGAGCCCTGTGTTTATAGAGAAGCACATCTTGTTAACTACTCGACTAGTTCATTTGAAATGTTTTTCACTCTAGCTATATGGAAATATAACTAATACAAATATCTTCAATTTTATAGAAAAAACTCATTTTTAATATGGAGATGCTTTGGAAAAATATCACAATGAGTTTGAAACTTTTTATTAGCATTGGAGCTTTCAAACTATAGTTACGATAATCTGCTATATTTATCTAACCGATTGATATGGAATTCCAATGAAAAAAGAAAGGTTGGGGGCAAGTCATGTGTAAGCATAATATTCGGACATAACGAAAATATAAATTTAATCCCTGATCTTAAACTTCATGATTTTCACAAGTAAATCGTAATTAGAGTACTAACCTTGAGCGGCCATGTCTTTCTTTGATGAAGATGGAAGAAACTATTTTCTCTCTCTTGGCCTTCGTTAATCCCACGAGCGTAATTTCTTTAGTGATAGATTTTCCAATTCCCGATTGGGTTCTTTTATAAGCAGAGAGAGACCATTTCATGAGCGATTATATCCGCCAAAATCGTTACAGCGGCGGTTCTCTACCCACGTTCTATCAACGTGATAAAGGAGAGAAACCCACGTTCAAAAAGCCACCAAATACTTATCTCGATATATTTATTATTTATTTAAACCAATAATTAGATATTTAAAAACTAATAATTAAATATCTAATTCCTAATTATAAGGCACGTGGGCCACATAAATATTACATTCTCCCACTTGGCCCAAGTGACAGAATAAGTCTTCATGGTTTAAATAATTAAAATTAATGCGCATAACATAAAGATAAGTCTTACATTCATTGGTCGAGATCATCTTTTGTTATAATAAGTATATTCTAATATGGGTCATGGCGGTTCTATGTCATTAGCCCGACATAGTTCCTTCCATGTACCACTATATTAGTTTTCTACTTAAAATAACACATAATTCAAATATCAATAATGGTCCACATTAGTGTCTAAGCTAGACAATATCCCGTTAAAGTAATGTCAACATTTATGTATATATCAATGACAAACGGATATCAATTAATATCGAAAACAATACATAAGAGAGCTCAAAGTGTCAAATACTTAAAGCATATAATTCTTAAGTTACATTCAGGATGTCCATCCCTTCAACATGTCGAATAAATGTCTTTGGAGGCAATCCTTTAGTCAACGGATCCGCAATCATGACATCGGTCGATATGCTCAATTGACACTTTTTGTTTCTCGAACTTCTTCTTTAACGGCAAAGGTACTTTAGTTCCATATGTTTAGCACCTCTGGAATACTTGTCGTTTTAGAAAGAAGACTCGATGCGGAATTATCACAAGAAATTTTCGGGCTTGGCAATCATCCGACTATTCCAAGTCACGAAATAAAGTTCCGCCAATTTCCTTGAATTGTGGCCTCAAAGCATGCCACGAATTCGGCTTCCATAGTGGATGCGGAATGACGATCGCTTCGCACTTTTCCAAGATATTGCTCCTCCAATAATAGGAACAAATAACCAAATGTGGATTTTCTAGTATCAACACATCCGGCATAATCCGAATCAGTATAACCAATCACCTCCGGATGATCGGACCTTCGATAAGTAAGCATATGATCTTTTGTTCCTTGCAAGTACCTCAAGACTTTCTTTGCGGCTTTCGGTGATCCATTCCTGGATTACTCGACGATATCGCCAAGCATTCCAACAAAGAAAACCGATGTCCGGCCTCGCATAAGTCGTGCATACATCAAGCTCCCAACAATTGATGCATAAGGAATATCATTCATTTGTTTACGTTCCAATTCATTCTTTGGACATTGCATAAAGATCGAACTTATCTCCCTTCGAATTGGAACGACACTTGATGAGCATTTTTCCATTCTAAATCTCTCTAGAACTTTATTAATGTATGCTTTCCGAGACAACCCTAACAATCCTTGTGATCTATCCCGAAATATTTCTATTCCGATCACATAAGTTGCCTCTCCCATATCCTTCATTTCAAAGTTCTTAGAGAGAAATTTCTTGGTCTCATACAATAAACCAAGATCATTCGTTGCAAGCAAGATATCATCAACATACGAGAATCGAAAGATAAACTTGCTCCCACTCGACTTTCGAGATATATACACCGATCAACGTGTTTTCCTTAAATCCAAAAGACGTGATGGTATCATTGAACTTAAGATACCATTGACGGGAAGCTTGTTAAGTCCGTATATTGATTTCTTAAGTTTACACACCATATGTTCTTTTCCTTCTATGGAAAAACCTTCAAAGTTGATCCATATAAACATCTTCTTCCAAATTTCCATTCGAAAAGCAGTTTTCACATCCATTTGGTGTAACTCTAAGTCATAATAAGCCACCAAAGCCATAATAATTTTAAACGAATCTTTCTTAGACTGGTGAAAATGTCTCCTTATAGTCAATACCATTTTTCTAGTAAAACCTTTGGCAACAAGTCTTGTCTTGTATCGTTCGATATTGCCATTTGAGTCGCTTAGTTTTAAAGACCCATTTACACCCGACTCTTTTACAACCTTCGAGCAATTCAACAAGGTCTCGGACTTCATTATGTTTCATAGATTTACTCATCTTTCATGGCATCAAACCATTTATTAGAATTAACACTTTCAATGGCATGTGAAAATGAAACCGGGTCATCATCAATTATTATTCAAACATCGAAATGACAATTAAGCAAAGCGAGATAACACTTTAACATAGTTGGTGTTCTTGTCCGTGAATACTTTGTTCTTGAACAAGAGATTAACAAGAACTCATGAAAAAGACGTCATTAATAATCACCCATGCTTTTGTAATTCAAGAAGCACTAATGTAAGCTAGTGGAATCTCCATTACTACATCAATTATATAAAAAGGAATTAACCACCATTCTTCCGCAATTACGCCAGTAACAACTCTTATCATAATCTCGGTGAATCAACTAACCATGAGTTGGAAATTCTTAACATCAATTCAACTAACATGGCGAAAAAACATTCATCAAATAGTCAATGTCTGATCGATCATTATTTCTTCATGCCCAAATCAATAGAAAACGTAATTCACATCGAGTCCGTAATGTGCAACGAGAACAATATATATTCGCAAATCAACATCTTTGGCAGCGGAAACATGATTCGCATTGATTCATAAATCAAAACTCATAATCATAATTGGAAAATCGTGAGTTCATCAAACCGGCTCGATACCACATGTAAGCATAATTTTTCGGACATAACGAAAATATAAATTTAATCCGGATCTTGAACTTCATGATTTTCACAAGTAAATCATAATTAGGGTACTAACCTTGGCGGCCATGTCTTTCTTTGATGAAGATGGAAGAAACTACTTTCTATCTCTTGGCTTCGTTAATCCCGAACGTAATTTCTTTAGTGATAGATTTTCCAATTTCGATTGGGTTCTTTTATAAGCGAGAGAGACCGATTTCATGAGCGATTATCGCCAAAATCGTCGCAGCGGCGGTTCTCTACCCACGTTCTATCAACGTGATAATGGAAAGAAACCCACGTTACGCTAAACCCGACCAAATACTTATCTCGATATATTTATTATTTATTTAAACCAATAATTAGATATTTAAAAACTAATAATTAAATATCTAATTCCTAATTATAAGGCACGTGGGCCACATAAATATTACAAGTTGTGGAGGAAAGATGTGTTTGTAAAGCGGTCAACACGGTTATCATCCACGGCCGCAATTCCCTCTGTTTTCAAGTGATAAGGGCAAAAGATTATGCAGGCCGATCTGGAGAGGCTTACGATGTAGGGAGCGATCTCCTAAGGCTTATGAGTATTGGGCGATCTATCGAGCCCATAGGTGGGAGGCTATCATATTGGGCCGACTGTGAAGGCCCAAGTACGAGCGATCGTCGGGATGTTTATCGAGCCGACTGTGTAAGGTCCGTTGTATTAAACCGACCTGTCGAGCCCTGCACGGCTAAAGGCGACCTGTTGTTGACCCGTTGTATTCTATAAGGACTTCGGGGTACAGTTCAGCTCGGCCCAAAAGATGTATGAGGCACTGAGGATGCCTTGGAGAATTACAGGGGCTTTATATCAATACATTGGGCCGAGGTGTTTTGAAACAGGTCGGAGCTATGGTCTTACGGGCGTAAAATTAGGGTTTTTAAGAGATCCGATCCTAATCTAATGATGACTCTGACACCAAATCGTAACGGAATCCCGGATTTTACGGAAACCCTAATCCTAGCTAAGGTATAAAAGGCCCAAGCCCAGGTTCATTCTAACCTAATCTCATTTTTACTGTTACATTGCTTTTTTCTCTCTCTAGCCTTTGCTTCCTTTCCAAGATACTGACTTAAGCATCGGAGAGGGTACGCCGGAGCCCCCTCCCCCCAGCATGCGGGTTTCACGGTGGGCTTCGTCTTGGAAGGTGATCGGCAAAGAGAGGTCGTTTTGGGAGCAACCAAGTGGCGCCGTCAGCGTGGGAAACATTGAGCGAGACGTGAGATTCGAGTTTTGGCTATGGAGGATGCCAGGAGAAACTTGGAAGATGATCTCAACCGTGCGCCTGGGAGATACTCCGGGCGTAGTCACACATGAGATGTTCGAACTCCACCCCCACCACCCCCAGATGGACGGCGGAGAAGCGGCGGAGTGCGAGGAGGGCGACGGATGGATGACGCCTATGTCCGGGGAGTATAGATTTGGGCCCAATGTTCTTTGAACAATTGGGTGGTTTCATCACGAGAGTGTGGAGCAAATGGTTGAAAGACGCCCGAGGAGATGCTTCCGCCACGCTCACTTTGTGGTCCCTCCTCCTCCTGTGATTCCCCCTCCGTGTCCCTCCTCCTGTGGTCCCTCCGGAGTTGGGAGAAAGAGGTCGGCGGCCAGCGATGGCGGAAGAAGTGCATTCATCAAGGGCGGAGCATGTATCCGCCGAGGACCGGGGCGTCGAAATGGATGGATGACCTCCATCGTGAGGTGCGAGATATTCGGAGAAGAGTGGCCGGAGTGCCGGGCGGCTGCGATTCGGGTGAGGAGGGAAACTCCTTTCTCGGATGAGGTGATGGCGGATGAGCTCCGGCCTCATACCGAGCTTTGAGCTTGAATATGATGGCAGCGACGTCAGTGGGACCATCTCTACCGTTTTGAGAATCTTTGCTTTGCTACGGGTTCACGGATGGCGTGATGTGTAGAGTTTTTCCTACCACTTTGACGAAATCGGCTCGGAATGGTTTAGCCAGCTTGCCCTGCTCCATTCGAAATTTTGATGACTTGACTCGGCTTTCCTTAATCGTCGATTCACGAGTTGCCGTAAGTACCAAAAGGCGCCCTAACTTTGTTTAGCATCAAACGAGAGAGAAGGGAGGGACTTGAGCTATATTCAGAGGTTTACCGCGGCAAAGTTGGAGGTGCCGTCGGCCATCCGAAATTTTGGCCAATGCCCTAGCTCGGGCCGAAGGATGGGGAGTTCTTTGAATCATTAGTAATAGAGCACTGCTAAGACATTGACGAGTACATTAGCTCGGGCGGAGAAATATATTAACCTGGAAGAGGCGAGAAAAATGAAGAGAGAGGAAGGAGAGAAGAGAAGAGATAGGAGGGAGGATCGGGAGGACAAGGGACCTCAGAAGAAGCCGAGGTCTGAGGCAATGGGAGGAAGGCCGAGGTTTGAGAAGTATACGCCTTTGGCCCCCTCGGGCGAGGTGCTTGTAGCTATTGAGAGGCATCCCGACCTTAGGTGGCCAAAGGCGCACGCAGAGGCACCATAAAGCGAAATGTAAGGAATTTTGTAGATTTCACAATGAGTATGGGCACACAACAGATCGGTGCACACACGAGGATGAGATCGAGCGGCTTATTCAGGGCGTCACCTTAGGGAATTTGTGTACATCGACAAAAAGGAGAAAAAAGGGGAGTATAAGAGGAATAATCGGGATATCATCAACCTCGGCGGGAGGCGGAGCGTAGGGGAGAAAAAGGAGGAGTCGCTCCACCTCCGCCCCCACCTCGGCGAGAGGTCATCCGGATGATTGTTGGAGGGCCGACAGAAAGGAGATTCGAGGCGAGCTCGGAAAAATTATGTGAGAGCAAAGCACGGATCAGTGCAAAAAGAGTAGTTGAAGGTGGAGCAATGTGCCTGGGGGCCGAGTATACAATTTGGACCGTTGATGATTGCAAGGGTATCGTGACACCTCACAACGATGCTCTTGTGATCACAAAATGACGATCTCCAATTATGATGTGCAACGGGTATTTGTGGATACGAGGAGCTCGTGAGATATCCTATTCTATGATTGCTATAAGAAGATGGACCTCCGTGTCGGTTTGGAGCGGTGGACACGGCGTTGGTCGGATTATTTGGATGGATGATCCAACCAATAGGTATGATTACTTTACTGTCTCTTTGGGTAAGGAGCCTAATCGTAAAACTAGAATGATTCAATTTTTGATAGTTGATGCACCGTCCTCCTATAATGTCATGTTGGGTAGGCAGACCGACACTAAATGCTTTCCAAGTCGTGGTGTCGATATACCATTTGAAAATGAAGTTTTCTGGGGAGAGAAAGTAGGTGAGGTCGGTGGTGATCGAGTATATGGCTAGAAAATTGTATGTAGAAAGTATTCGTGGAAGCGAGAAAGGGGGACCGCTTTTGATGATGACGAAACAAAGACAAGTTGATTAGGTTGGACGAGCCGGTGGAGCACGCCCAACCTAATGAGGAAATGATGATGGTCGAAGCCGGTGCCAGGTGACCCCGAGAAGTCACCAAGGTCGGGAAGGAGTTGCTGATGAATTGAGGATGAGTGGTGGAGTTTCTAAGGAGTAATGTAGATGTATTTGCTTGGACAGCGGAAGACTTGGTGGGGATTGATCCAAGCATTCTTGAACATAGGCTTAATGTCAATCCGTCATATAAGCCGGTGAAACAAAAAGAAAAGGAATTTCGGCCCTAAGAAGGATGCTATAATTCGGCGAGGTGCAAAGGTTGTTGAAAGCGGGGCACATCAAAGAAATCCGTTTCCCGAATGGCTATCTAATGCGTATTGGTTCCAAAAACAGAGGGGATGATTGGCGCATGTGTGTGGACTTTAGGGATTTGAATCGTGCTTGCCCTAAGGATTACTACCCATTACCCCGAATTGATCGGTTTGGTGGATTCGACGTCGGGTGTGAATCGCTTTTTAGTATGATGGATGCGTCGCAAGGATATCATCGGTCAAAGCTAGCGTGTTAAGACCAAAAAGGGTGTGCTTCACCACTTCTTTTGGTACCTTCCATTATGTAGTAATGCCATTCGGATTGAAGAATCACGGGAGCTACATACCGAGGGTTGGTGGATAAGATTTTGGGAAGCGGCTCGGCGGGGAACATGGAGGTGTACGTGGATGATATGTTGGTCAAAAGTATAAAGGTCATGGATCATGTGAGTGACCTAAGCGAAACGTTCGACACCTCGAGGAAGTATAGAATGAAGTGAACCCCAAGAAGTGCCTTTGGGGTCAGGTCGGGAAAGTTTCTAGGGTACATGGTAACGGAGAAAGGAATAGAGGCCAACCCGGAGAAGGTCAGGGCCATCAGAGAGATGGCACCGCCTCGGGATGCCAAAGATGTGCAGTGTTTAACAATTCGGCTAAGCGGCCTGAATCGCTTTATTCCGCGTCTCGCGGAGAGGAGTTTGCCCTTCTTCAAGGTCTTGAGAAAGGCCAAAAAGTTTGTTTGGGATGAGGAGTGCCAAAAGGCCTTCGAGGACTTGAAAAATTATTTTGGCGATCTGTCGCTACTAACTAAGCCGTTGCACAGTGAGCCCTTATACCTCTATCTTTCGGTAGGAGGGCGGGGGTTAGCGGTCTTGATCGAGAGGAGAGATCGGTTCGAGGCCGGTGTACTATGTCGGTAAAATTTTGAGAATGCCGAGCTTCGGTATGCGGAGATCGAGAAGCGGTTTGGCCTTGGTGGTAATCAAGAGGAGACTTCGGCCGTATTTCCTTTCGCATAAGGTAATCGTCCGAACTAATCTTCCATTGAGAAATGTGTTGAGTAAGCCCGAGGTAGCGGGAGGTTAGTGAAGTGGGCTATTGAGCTAAGTGAGTATGATATTGAATTCGAGAATAGATCGGCCATTAAAGCTCGGGCTTTGGCGGACTTTGTTCAAGAATCAACAAGGATGATAAAGAGGAGAAGGAACTTGGGTGATTTATGTGGATGGTTGATGGGGAGCTCGGGATGTGGTCTTTGTATTGTCTTGATCGGCCCGCAAGGGATCGAAAATGACTTTCTTTGTGAGGTTGGAGTTCAAGTTATCTAATAATGAGGCGGAGTATGAAGCATTCATCGAGAGGAATGCAAATGGCCATTGAGATGGGGTCATTAGGATGGTGGTTTACATGGACTCTCGGCTCGTCCATAAGCGGAGGTTATGGGAGAGTTCGAGGTTAGGGAAGAGAGGATGAAGAGGTATGTTGAAGCATACCGAGCTTTAGAGGAAAGTGAAAGAAATCAAGATATGTCGGGTCCCAAGGGAGGAGAATGGTCGGGCGGATTTTACGGCAAAAATGGCGATTCGGCCTTGAAATCAAGCTAAGCGAGATCACACTTTTGGTGGCAAAAGAAACTGCGCCTTTGGGGTTGAAGGTTGGAGAAATTGAGGAGAAAAGAGGATTGGAGGTCGGCTATCATAACTTATCTAAAGAAGGGGTCTTACCAACGGTAGGCGTGAAGCGGCTCGGTGAGAATTCGGGCGACACGTTTTTGCATTATCGGGGACAAGTTATATAAGAGAGGCTTCTCTATGCCTTTGCTTGAGATGTTTGAGTGAAGAAGAGAGGTACGTATGTCTTGAGAGAGATACATGAGGGTTGTTGTGGGAATCACATGGGGGCAAGGATTTTGATGAAGAAGGTCCTTGAGGGGTATTTTTGGCCTTACGAAGGAGAAGCGAAAAAGTTGGTGAGAGCATGTGAAAAATGTCGAGATCCATGCACCTTTGGTACATCGACCGGCGGAGATCTCATGACGATGAGTTCGGCATGTCCATTTGCAAAATGGGGAATTGATATTGTTGGTCCCTTTCCTCCGGCTTCGGTCGGAGAAATTCTTGATTAATGGCAACCGACTATTTTAGCAAGTGGGTGGAGGCGAACCTCTTGCTAAGATAAATGAGGATGCGATAATGAAATTTATTTGGCAAAACATAGTGTGTCGGTATGGAATGCCTCGGATCTTGATATCAGATAATGGAACGCAGTTTGTGGGGCCAGAAATCCGAGCTTGGTGTGAGGAATTGAAGATCAAGCAAAACTTCACGTCGTAGCTCACCCACAGGCCAATGGGGCGGTGGGAAGTGACTAATGAATTCTTGTCCACAGTTGAAAGCTCGGCTGGAGAAAGCAGGAGGAGCGTGGGTTCGAGAGCTCAGCTCGGTGCTGTGGGCTTATCGAACTAATCCGAAGGAGGCAACTGGCGAGGCTCCGTTCAGTTTGGTGTATGGTATGGATGCTGTGATACCGGCAGAGATCGGGATGGAAACACATCGGGTTCAAAATTTCGATGAAAATACTAATGAGTTGTTGATTCGAGAGGCATTGGATACGATAAATGAGAAAAGGGAGATGGCATTTTTGCAGATGGAAAAGACACGAGGAAGGATCAAAGCAGTCTATGACAAGAAAGTAAAGAAAAGGGCCTTCCAGGTCGGTGACTTAGTTTTGAGAAGGTCAGATGCTAGCAAGAATAAAGGGAAACTGGATGCGAATTGGGAAGGACCACTTCGGGTAGTGAAGGTCTTTGGCGGGAGGTGCGTACGAGATGGAAGAGATCGGAGGTCGAAAGCTCTGAGAGCTTGGAACATTGCAATTTGAAGAAATATCATTCCTAGAATAGAGAAATATCGATGTAATCAATCTACTCGTTTTGAATGAAATGATCTCACGCCATACATTATGAGTTCGCCTTTGATGAAACGACAAGTATTTGGAGCTCGGCTCGAGCTAGTCTCCATATACTTGGGGCCACGAGGCCATGCGAGGAGCTCGGCTCGAGCCGACTTCCTTGATGAACGACAAGTATTTGGAGCTCGGCTCGAGCTAGTCTCCAAATACTGGGGCCACGAGCCATGCGAGGAGCTCGGCTAGGGCCACTTCCTTTGATGAAACGACAAGTATTTGAAGCTCGGCTCGAGCTAGTCTCCAAATACTTGGGGCCACGAGGCCATGCGAGGAGCTCGGCTCGAGCCGACTTCCTGATGAAATCGACAAGTATTTGGGCTCGGCTCGAGCTAGTCTCCAAATACTTGGGGCCACGAGCCATGCGAGGAGCTCGGCTCGAGCCGACTTCCTTTGATGAAACGACAAGTATTTGGAGCTCAACTCGAGCTAGTCTCCAAATACTTGGGGCCACGAGGAGCACATATGCCAATCTTTTTGTAAAAAAAAAAGAATACATAATACATATCTGACCAGTACTTTTTACAAGCCGAACTATGATGAAAGTAAATAATAGACAAGAGATCGAGAAAATGAAAGTGCGAAGAAACTTCATTGATCATTCAAAATAATTACAAGTACATAATGAAAAACTACGAAAGTAGAACTAAACTCCTAGCGAAAGGGAGGAACATTTTCGGTGTTCGGTCGTCCATGGAGATGGTCACGTCATCTACAAGAGCGAGATCGGATCATCATCCGGGATTTCCTTAACTTGAGAAGGGCCTGCGGGAAGGCGAGGGTTGGGCGATCTCAGGGGATCCGAGAAGGACTGCTAGCCGAGCCGGAGCGGGGTGGAGGATAAAAGGAGCAGATAGATAGGGATTCTATGAACTCCTCCACAGAGCAAGGTTGAGACGCTCCGCCTCGTCGAAAAACACGGAAGCCTTTGGGGTCGGGCAAAATTCTCCTGGGACCTCGGCGATCAAAGGGCTCGATGGTGATACCGCGTTCCCGGAGCCGCTCACCGGTCAAAAGCAAAGCCGTAGTACTCCATGGCGAATCTGAGAGAGAACTTTGATAAATTCCCTGGAGCTCGGGAAGGCTTGCTTCACCCTCTCCCAAATGGCCTGAACTATTGAAGAGCCTTCGGGGAGGTGAGGAAACTTTGGCGACCGAGCCGATGCCTCGGCTCGGGCTTGATCGACATTGGTATCGGCGGATCCGGAGATCACTCGGCTCGGTCTTGAGATCGGCATTATCGCCTCGAGTTTTATCTTGGCCTCTAGAGAGGCCACAATAGCACTTATTGACCTCCTCCCTGTCCTTAAATCGGCGGTTCTCCTCTAGGAGTTTAGTCTCCCGAGCTTTCAGCCGAATGCACTCCTTCTTAGAATTATTGAGCTCGGCAATATTGGAGGGATCAGCAAAACCAACCCGAGCTCGGGAGATCGGTCATGGCTAGGCGTGCCTCAGCTTTCGAGTGGTTCAGGCAGAAGGAGCTCACCAGCTCAGCATCACTGAGCTTCTCCAAGGCAGTTCGGTCAGGGTTCGGGCAGTTGCCTTGGACGTACTGGATGGCAAAAGTTCCATCGTTGTTCTTCAGGATGGAATTGCCTGTGAAAAAGGTTTGGTTGGGTGTATGAATGGGAGTGCGTGAGAGAGAAAGAGCAGCAGGAGGAGGTGTGGTGGTCTTCGCCTTCTTGGCGGCTCTGTCTTTGGTCGGACACCCGACCTCTTTGGAGGAGGAGGTCGGATAGAAGGTTGAGCCCACGGGCTGTGAGATCGGCCATCATGCGGCAACTATGTCGGTCGCCGTAGAGAGGTGACCTCCGGGGCTCGGGGCGGCGATCTTTGGATGAAGGAGGAAGTGAGCCAGGAGCAATTGGTTGCTCCTCGTCATCCAAATTCGGCAACCATCCATCATGCTATGAACATATCTGCACAAAGAGGAAAGATTAGCTAATGAGTAAGAATAAAACAAATCAACTGCAAAAATGACAATTACCAATGTCACAAGGCAAGGGGAGCCACGATGGGGCTCAGCTCAAAGTAGTACAGAAGGGAGGGAGTTATAAGGCGAGAGAGGTCATACTTGACCAAGGTGAGCTTATTTATCGAGCTTGGAGATCGGGAGACCGATCTCTAGGGTTGTGTTTGCGTTGGAGAGGAAGGGTCCAGTCCAAGCAATAGGAAACCCCAAACTCGGGGAAGAAATAAAAAATATTTGTACTTCCGAAATTTGTTGGAGGAAGGGTACTTGCTTAAAAGCGAGCATCACCTCGGGAGGTGATGTAGAAAAACCCTTGGTGGTCGAGCTCTTTATTTGGAATAGGGCGAAGAATAGTTCCAGTGGGTTCTATGTCTAAGTACTTAGTCAAAATTATGAAGCCGGCCAGGATACGGAATGAGTTCGGAGCTAGTTGATTCAAGAGCACCGGAGAACTCGGACACCCCACCATGAATGGATGGATGGGAAATCGGAGGCCGCCCTATATCGACTGCAAAGAAGGCTAGGGCATTGGGTAGAGCCAGGTTAGGTCGATCGGCTATTTGGGTAAATATAGTTTGAAAGAGGAAGGAATTTGGGCTGTTCTTTTAATGGTTTGAAGATTGGAGGTCGATAGGGTGGTCTCCCTAAAATCGTGAGGATATACGAGCAAAGGACCCGAGCACGGAGCTCGGATTTCTATTGTATCGGAATCCCGCCGAATCGAGCCGGATTCGGTCGCATCGGTCCGATGGACGGACTCGATGAGGAAAGTGGTGGAGGAGCAGAGCCGTCGTTATAAGCCCCGCTCTAAATCGGCGACGACGACCGGGTCCGGCGGCGTCGAGTGAGAAGAAGAGGATGCCATATTAAAGAAAAGAAAAAAACTGGAAAGGAAAGGGTTACTTACTTGGATAGAAATAGGAGGTTGAAGGAGGAAAGTAGTGCTGGAGCGTGAAACTTTCGAAACCTATCGAATGCGGAGAATTCCACCGAGAGAAGAAGAGTATTTCTTTGGGGAAAGCTCAAAATTGAAGGAAAGGAAAGTGAAAAATGGAGGAGGAAGACGGCTTTTATAAGGGGAGAGAGAAGACAAAGGGGTGCCTCGATTTTCGAGAGACGTTTGACGGTCTCTGAGGCGTCGGGAAGCGAAGATACGTCTCATCAATCACATCCGCGTGTCGGTACTCGAAAGGCGAAAGGGCGGCGGGAATTTCAAATGCCAAGAGTCGGGAATGTGAAAAGCACAAACCCTAAATACTAGGTCATCTCGGCCTATCGGCAACTATGGTTGAGGTGCGAGATCAATCCATAGTTGGGGGAGGAATTGATAAGGGCAAAAGATTATGCAGGCCGATCTGGGGAGCTTACAGATATAGGGGCGATCTCCTAAAGGCTTATGAGTATTGGGCCGACCCTCTCTTGACGAGCCCATAGGTGGGAGGCCTATCATATTGGGCCGACTGTGAAGGCCCGAGTCGAGCGGTCGTAGGGATGTTTATCGGGCCGACTGTGTAAGGTCCGTTGTATTAAACCGACTGTCGAGCCGAACCTTGCAGCTAAAGCGACTGTTGTTGACTGTTGTATTTCTATAAGGACTTGAGTGCATTCGGCTCGGCCCAAAAGATGTATGAGGCGAGGATTTGGAGAATTACAGGGCTTTATATCAATACATTGGGCAGTGTTTTGAAACAAGTCGGAGCTATGGCCTTACGGGCGCAAAATTAGGATTTTTAAGAGATCCGATTCTAATCTAATGATGACTCGACACCAAATCATAACGGAATCCGGTTTTACGGAAACCCTAATCCTAGCTAAGGTATAAAGGCCCAAGCCCAGGTTCATTCTAACCTAATCTCATTATTCTTTGTTACATTGCTTTTTTCTCTCTAGCTTTGCTTTCTTTTCAAGATACTTGACTTAAGCATCGGAGAGGTGCGCGGAGCCCCCTCCGGCCCCCTTGTGCGGGTTTCACGGTGGGCTTCGTCTTGGAAGGTAATCGGCGAAGAGAGGTCGTTTTTGGGAGCGACCATCAAGAATGGGAAACAATAGCTGAACCTACATGAAAGAAAAGAAAATCCACATATAAATGTTTGCAATGATGTCAAAAACTCAAAACTAAGATATTGAGGGGATAACTTTGTATACCCTGTACAGTGGAGGATTACATTTGCACGAACAGGTACACCTTCCCCGAAAGTAACTTCTCCATTTCCATCAACATGATCAATCTGCATGGAGGCTAATCAAATTGTTATATCAATTATTAACCTCAGGTAAAAAGAAAAATTCAAACTTTCAAGAGAAATTCAAACTTTCAATGGGATTAGATCCGATAGGATGACTTATTAAGTGTTCATGTGGTTAAATCAAATGGGATGCCGACTTTTAATTAAGCAAGACATTCCATTTAACAATATTGTTTTCTAGAATTCCTTAAGGCCCCATTTGGATGGTAGGATTTATTGGAATTGGTCTTTGATAAATGGGGTGTTGACCCGATTTTGACCAATTAATTAAGTGGTTTCCATTTGTGAAAAATGGAATTAAATTATTTGTAAAAATTCTACTAAGAGAGTAGATGAGAATAGCATTTGGAATTTCTCAAACCGATTCCGGGTGAATGAGAAATTAATGCTTTAGAAGTTACCACTTAATACAAATAAATGGTATGGAAAATGGAAAATGTGGGGAGGAGAGATGTTCCATCCCACATAGGAAAAAGGAGGTAAAGTTGCACACTTTATTTATCATAAGTTGGACAAATGGGTTTGGGTCCTTGGGGGCACCCAGTTTTTAAAGGGAGAGGACCTGCATCTTGTGGGTTTGGTCAAAGCACACGCGCGCCGGCCGTGCAGGTCGGGTCGCGGGCGTGGGCTTGGGCTTCAAGGCCCTTATTCTTTTTAGACCAAAAACCTTTAAAAATTAAATATTTAATTAATTAAATAGATTTAATTAATTTTTATAATTAATTAAAAGGGTTCAACCGGGAAATATTTCGGCCCGCAAGACGCGCAGGGAGCACGGGTGCCGAAGTGTTGCGCTGCACGCACGGGTAAGAGCACGGCCGTGCGTCGTCGTGCTCCTCTGAAAAAGGTGCGTCACATTCGAAAAGGTATCTTTTTCGAGCCAAAAGACATATTCTTTTCCATACGCAGGCGTCTAAGGCCTATAATAGTCAATCCCTGGTAGTGAAAAAAGAAAAAAATAATACGAAAATAATCGGATAACATAATACGAGCATTGCATTACTCATATTGCCTTGACCTCCTTCAAAAGCTTGAAAGTCAAGAACAACTTGATGTTATTTGTTGTTCCGTTTTTTTTGTCTTTGCTAACCGGAATCAAAAAGTCGTTAATATCTTAGAGCGCGCGAGCCGTAAGCACTAGTATACGGGCGTTTTCATCTTGCGGAGACATAATCTAATTCCGGCCTCGACTTAAGCTATCACTATCCTGACCATTTTAAAAAAAGAAACCTTTCCACATAAATTTACCCAATAGGATTTGGATTTGGAGAGAGGGTTTGGGGGAATGATTTCAAATAATTCTAAATACGTCGAAGGATTTGAAATTCTCTAATATGACTCCAAATGCAAAAACTCCAAATGAAATTTCCCAAATGTTGCCGAGATAATGCACAATTGAAGTGGACCATCTAAAGCACAACCTCTTGAAAATCCATAAGGGTTTCAAGGGCGCTGAGAAAAAACCTTTTATTAGAGAATAAAGAAGAGGGACTCCTTTTGGATAATGATCGAAGAAGCTATGAAGAGCGATGTCGACATTGGCTCGGATAAATGGAAAGAAGCGATGCGATCAAAATTGACTCCATGTACTCCAATAAGGTATGGACCTTGGTGGACCCACCACATGGAATTGTTCCCATTGGTTGCAAATGAGTCTGGCGAAAGCTTGGGGTTGATGGAGAGGTGGCGACCTTTAAAGCACGTTTGGTTGCAAAGGTTATACTCAAAAGCAAGGAGTTGATTATGATGAGACTTTTTCACCAAAGCGATGCTTAAATCCATTCGGATCTTGCTAGCTATATCGTATTATGACTATGAGATATGGCAAATGGATGTGAAGATCGCTTTTCTTAATGGGAACATTAAAAAGAGATCTATATGAAGCAAACAGAGGGCTTCATATCCAATGGAAGCGAACAAAAGTTTGTAAACTCCGAGGAGATCCATTTATGGACTTAAACAGGCTTCTAGGAGTTGGAACATTCAATTTGATGAAACGATCAAAACATTTGATTTTCATAAGAATCCGGATGAACCATGTGTATATAAGAAGGTTAGTGGGAGTGCAATTGCATTTGTTGTGCTCTATGTTGATGACATTCTCGCTCATTGGAAATGATGTAGGTATGATATAGAATTTGTTTATCTATCTTTGGAGAATGGTTTTAATTTGTGTTTGAACAATTGTCTTTATGTTCCTGGATATTATTAAAAATATTATCTCTCATTCTGTTTTGGACAAAGAATGTTTTAAATTTATAATTGAGAATGGAACTTGTTCTATTTTTAAGGATTATGCACTTATATATTCGGTTATTTGACCAATTGTTTATACACGATTACTCCCATAATCCCATTCTCACAATTCAACAAAATAAAAGAAAATTAGATAATCATAGTTCTGTCACTCTTTGGCATGCTAGATTAGGTCATATTTCTGAAAAAAGAATACACAAGTTGGGACAAAAACTCAACCTTATGGGAGAGCAAAAGTTGCCAACATGTGAATCATGTCTTAAAGGAAAAATGACCAAATCACCATTTGTTGGACAAGTGGAGCGAGCCAAAGATCTGTTGGATTTGGTCCATACGGATATTTGTGGTCCACTAAGTGTTAGTGCACGAGGGAACTATCACTATTTCATAACTTTTACCGATGACTATTCTAGGTATGGTTATGTATACCTTATGAGGTTCAAATCAAGCTTTTGAAAAGTTCAAAGAATTTAATGTGAGGTGGAGAAACAAACTAGCCGTAGTATTAAGACTCTTGATCGGATCGAGGAGGTGAATACTTGACCACCGAGTTTCTTGATTATCTAAAAGAGAATGGTATTCTCTCACGGTGGACTCCTCCTTGCTACTCCACAACTCAATGGAGTTTGAGCGTAGAAATCGAACTTTGTTAGACATGGTTCGATCGATGATGAGTTTCACGACTTTACCTCTTTCATTAGGGCTATGCCCTGAAACAGAAACATACTTATTGAATAGGGTGCCATCTAAGGCCGTTCCCAACACACCATATGAAATGTGGTGTGGTAAACACCCTCCTACAAATACCTTAAAGTATGGGGTGTCTTTGCTTATGTAAAACAACAAGTGGGAGATAAGTTGGATATGCGATCCATCTTATGTAAATTAAATGGGGTATCCAAGAGAGTCTATAAGATACTATTTCTATGATCCTTCCGGAACAAAAAGGTTTTGTTTCGAGAAATGCTACTTTCCTTGAAGAAGAATTTCTTTCTCGAGAGGAGTGGCGAAGCGATGGAGACTTGAAGAAATTCAAGAACCACGAAATTTCTCAAATGTTGCAGATAATGCACCCGGTGAAGTGGACCATCTAAAGCACAACCTCTTGAAAATTCATAAGGGTTTCAAGGGCGCCGAGAGAGGCTAAACCTTTTATTAGAGAATAAAGAAGAGGGACTCCTTTTGGATAATGATCCAAGAAGCTATGAAGAGCGATGTCGACATTGACTCGGATAAATGGAAAGAAGCAATGCGATCGAAATTGACTCCATGTACTCCATAAGGTATGGACCTTGGTGGACCCACCACATGGAATTGTTCCCATTGGTTGAAAATGGGTCTACAAGCGAAAGCTTGGGGTAGATGGAGAGGTGGCGACCTTTAAAGCACGTTTGGTTGCAAAAGGTTATACTCAAAAGCAAGGAGTTGATTATGATGAGACTTTTTCACCGATGGCGATGCTTAAATCCATTCGGATCTTGCTAGCTATATCGGCGTATTATGACTATGAGATATGACAAATGGATGTGAAGACTGCTTGTCTTAATGGGAACATTAAAGAAGAGATCTATATGAAGCAAACCGAGGGGCTTCATATCCAATGGAAGCGAACAAAAGTTTGTAAACTCGAGAGATCCATTTATGGACTTGAACAGGCTTCTAGGAGTTGGAACATTCAATTTGATGAAACGATCAAAACATTTGATTTTCATAAGAATTCGGATGAACCATGTGTATATAAGAAGGTTAGTGGGAGTGCAATTGCATTTGTTGTGCTCTATGTTGATGACATTCGCTCATTGGAAATGATGTAGGTATGTTACAATCAACTAGGACTTGGTTGTCTAAACAGTTCTCCATGAAGGACTTGGGAGAAGCATTTTTATCCTAGGGATAAAGATCTATAGAGATAGATCACGAAAGATGATCGGATTATCCCGATCCATGTACATAAACAAAGTGCTAAAAGGTTTAGTATGGAGGAATCCAAACGAGGATACTGCTATGAGTCATGTGTTTCACTTTCTAAAGCTATGTCTCCTAAGACACCTGAAGAAAGAGAAAGAATGTCTCGCATACCTTATGCCTCCGCTATTGGAAGCATAATGTACGCAATGTTATGTACTAGGCCTGATGTCGCACATGCTTTGAGTGTCACGAGCAGATATCAGTCCAATCCAGGTGATGAACACTGGAAGGCCGTTAAGATGATCCTTAAGTACTTGAGAAGAACTAAGGATATGTTTTTGATATATGGCAGTGGAGAGCTAAAACTAGAAGGGTTCACTGATTCTAGTTTCCAGTCTGATAAAGACGACTCTAAGTCCATGTCTGGATATATATTCATCTTGAATGGAGGAAGCGATTAGTTTGAAAGTTCCAAACAAGAAACAACCGCAGACTCCACTCACGAAGTTGAATATATTGCCGCATCGGATGCGGCAAAAAGAGGTTGTTTGGATACAAAACTACATCGAGGTTGGGTGTAGTTCCATCTGTTGTTGATCCAATAATGATTTATTGTGACAACAACGGTGCTATAAGCCCAAGCAAAAGAGCCAAGATCTCATCAAAAATCCAAGCATATAATGAGACGATACCACCTGATAAGAGAGATCATTGGTAGAGGCGATGTTGTTGTGGATCGAGTTGCTTCAGAGAAAAATGTAGCACCCGCTAACCAAGCCCTTATCACAAAAAGTATTTAACGGACATCTCGAAAAGATGGGCTAAGATACATGGGAAATTGGAACTAGGGCAAGTGGGAGATTGTTAGAGTAGAATGCCCGACGTTCCAATTAGATTGGATTTTATTCTACTTGTAAAATAATTTTATTGGAAATTATAATAATATAAAGACATTTCTTTATCTTATGTTATTTTGCATTTATCGCATATTTGCACATATGATAAAGTCCTTAGATCAATTTAAGCTATGAGGCATGGTCGCGCATTTGATGGCGATCATGGAACATGCCTCTAAGACTTTGATCTTAAATTTGTTCCAAGTCGATGGGTTTTTCAAGATAGGACATTAAATAATCTCGTAAGACTTGTACATATGGTGCATGCTCATGAGGCGAGGATGTTGCATTCCATTAACATCGGTGTTGCGACACAAATGCACATATGTGGGTGCTTGTTAGCGAACAAGTTCACGAACATGACCCAATGAAAATTCTT
Source organism: Rehmannia glutinosa (assembly GCA_016081115.2). Lineage (NCBI taxonomy): Eukaryota > Viridiplantae > Streptophyta > Magnoliopsida > Lamiales > Orobanchaceae > Rehmannia > Rehmannia glutinosa. Next base: position 30,138,895 of record CM071937.1, read on the forward strand.
ACATAGAAGCTTTGATTGTCGAATAAGAATTTTTATATTGCAATAGTACATGATTAATCCTCGTACTTGAGGCACGACTATACCTTGTGTATATCCTACAATACTTTGATTTATCTTTTGATTGCTTGACAATCACAAAGAGGTATTTTGGGTATTGCAGTAATATGCATGGAGGTTTGTGTGTGGCCAACATAAAATTCGACACTTGTCATTTAATAAGGGAATTTCTGTGTTTTCATAGTTTGTGGTTCAAAGACCTTGGCCAAGCACGATGAATTTGATTCATAAAAGAATCACAAGAACTTGAAATGGAATCACGATTATTAAATCAATTGGGTTCGACTTATAAATCTATGCCCAAGATTTAAGCGGGAAATTGGTTGTCGAAAGGATCGTACATGTATGCAATTGCAATTGAAATAGGTTTACTCGCTATTTCACCTAATGCTTTGAGGTAATCATGCTACTTGCTAGGTGTTACCATGATTTGTAGGTTCTTGAAATTAAAGAGTTAACTTCAAGTATATTTATTAATTGAATTAATAAATAGAATAAATTATTATTATTCGAAAGTTGCAAAAGTTGTAAGCCTACTACTAGTGTTAGTCGTGAACCTAAAAGGTCACACATAATTTTGGATGTTGACATTTTGATATTGAAAAATCCATGGTTGGATGCGATTAATTGATATAGATTAATTAATTGGGTTTTAATTTAATTCAATTGTGGAATTAAATATTTAATTATATAATTTGATTATTTAATTAAATCTAATTTGATTAGAGAACCAAATAATTGGAATAGAATGAATTGATCAATATTTGAATTGATTAATTGAGATTTAAATTATTAATTATTAGAATTAATTAATTGGACTTTAAAGTCCAATCTATACCGTAATCTAGTAGGCCTAATTGTAGAAGTCCACTAGATAATTGAAGAGATATAATAAATGAGATTTATATATATATATATATAATTGGATTATATATATATATATATATATATATATATATATGATTAAGAGAGAGAATTAAAAAAGAAAAATTGATAGTGCTTTCGCATGTGCAGCATGCATGTGGCCATTGTGAATATTATTCTCCCCATTTCCTTGAGCCAACAAATATGTTTGCTATTATAGCACACTTTATTAGGAGTGCTTTTTTATTAAAAAAATATAAAAATGAAAAAGCATGTTTTAAGTAAAAAAACTTGTCCACCCTCATGATCGATCAAAATGTTTTAGTGTGCAAAATATGTTCCGACTTTGAGGAGTGAAGAGGCGTGAAGCATTTTGAAGTTAAAACAAGTTTTCATATTCTTCAACCATATTCTCTCTTCAATATACACAATTTCTCTTCAAAAATTCTAAGTAGAGAATAATTAATCAATAATTATTCATCTACAAAATTTTAACAATACTTTATTGTTGGAATTAAATTCTATTTCGTTTTTCAATTTTGAAAACGTGATAAACTCTACTAGCGAAGAATTTATCCCGGTGTCACAACCAAAAGGTGGACTCGATTAGAGGAGGCGCTTGAATCTCTATTGGCGAGTTTGCGAGGATTTACCTGTTGTGAGGATTTGGATTCCTTCTACATCATCTTCAAAAGGAAGCAATTTTAGGTAAGATCTTGTATAAACGCGATCGTTAAATCGCTACGAGAATCGAGGGCTTTATTTTTATGTATAATTGTATGCATGATTTAAATTTTAAATTTCATTGCGATTAGCCCCGCGATATAAGCGAACCCAACAAAAATATCATGTTTTAAGAGTAAAAATATCTATTTTTAAATAAAGTATTACATTTTTTAATAATAAATACAAAGAAAGATGAATAATAAATATGATAGAGTTAAAGTAATACTTTTATAAGAAAAATATTTCTTTTTTGAGATAAAGTAAATAACATATTTTTAATATAGTCACGAATTACGAATATATTACAATATATATATATATATATAAGAGTTAAAGTAACACTTTTATACGTTAAAATATCTATTTTTTGAGATAAAGTATCATGTATTTTAATATAGTCACAAATTAGAAATGAAGGAAAGAAGAAAAAATAAAAAATAAATATGATATAGTTAAAGTAACACTTTTATAAGTAAAAGTATCCGTTTGTTAAGATAAAATATCGATTTCTTAATACGATTACAAACTAGGAACAAAAAGAGGAAAAATAAAAAAATAAATATGTAGTTAAAGTAACACTTTTATAAGTATCCATATATTGAGATAATGTATCATATTTTTTAATAGATTTGGGTTCGATTCTTAGCCTTTACATTTATAGGCGTTTTTTTTTAAATTACCGGCGTCTTATGAATGGATTTATATACATTTTTATACTTTGAAATTGTACAATACGTCTAGTTGTGTAGTGGTAGAACACCACCTAAAGCCTATCAAGGTCGCGGGTTCGATCCCCTGTGGAGCGCTAACGTGATTTTTACTACTCGACTCCAAAAATAACTTCTAAAAGTTTGAAATCCATTGTAAAAATAACTTCATCCAAACATGCTCAATGGATTTGTGATTTTATGAAATTGAATTCCATTGTTTCAAATCCTTCCATCCAATGGAGCCTAAAGTTTTAACGTAAGATAAGTAAATAATCAATTTTCAATCCAGTAAATCCCATTGGTTGTAAACACTAATTCAAAATCCAATTTCCAGCTTCTTAATTAATTCTACATATTCCAAGTTTAGATATATACTTAATTTCATTCCTTTTTGCTTCCAGAAGATTTGAGTTGCCTTCACTTGTTCAAAATTACCACTGAGCAAGGTAACACTAACTATACCATTGAACCCAAAACAATAATTGTCTCTTAGTTAAAAGAAATCAATGTTTGTAAAATTGCAAGATCAAAATGTTAGTAACCGGTAAGAAAATTTTACGCTTAGGAATGAATCATTACCATTGAGTGCTGCCACATGTTATCCCCATAGTCCAGCTTGGAAATTTTAACGTTGGGGGATCTTGAAGAAAGATGAACTTCTTTGGCTACCTTAGAGGTTTCTAGCGATATATCTATTGCACTGGGTCCATCTCCAATTACCACCACAATCTACATGGACGCGTATAAAACATTAATTGGCATATGGATATTCTATGTCTATGTTTTTCATTTAAGAGTTAATTAATTGAAAGGAAAAATGATGAAAGGAAAATCCGAAGTGGTTAATTACCTGATCCTTAAATGGCTCGGGAACTCGATAGTTGTGACTGTGCAACTGTTTCCCAGGCCATTTTTCTATGCCTTGCAAAAACAAGACTTATTTGGATCAATATATCATAGAAAAATAAGACCAAATAAACCAGGGTGATTTATGCTCTTCATTTATATCTGTGTAGATGACCATATCTTCTATTTGGTACAGACATTATTACTTCCTTTAAACGCTCATCTAACATATTATATCTTTTAGGGATATTTACAAAAATACCCCTGAGGTTTGGGCTAATTACAAAAAAATCCAGAGATCTTTTCAAATTACAAAAGCCCCTCAGGTTTAATTTTTCTTAAATTTAAGGGGTAACATATTTCTACAAATACCAAGGGGGTTTTGAAATATTTTTCTTATTAAAGAGGAAGATGTAAGCGGAATCAAACCTCAAGGGACTTTTTGCAAATTCCAAAAAATCTCTGGGTTTTTTGTAATTAGCCAAAAGCTCAGGGTTTTTTATGTAATTATCCCTATCTTTTACAATTTACTCTGTATAATTGAAGTTATAAGATGAAAGTATACCTGGAATATCTGCCAATCTTGGTTGAGTATGGTGGCCAATACAAACTACTACTGCATCAAATATCTCATCCGAGGTCAGCTTATTCGTTTTTGACCCAACAATCCATTGATCACTCCTCAAATCAACCTGCTCAACTCGAACAACTTCAGTATTGAACCGAATCAACTCTAATAATCCAAAGTCCCCAGCAAACTCATTCAAAAACTCGAGCACTTCTTTGTGACTGGGAAAAGTCCTCGAATCATCATACTTTCTAATGGCAAATGGGTAGTCCAGCAGCCCCATCAGTTGCCAAGGGAGGTTGGTGCAAAGTGAATGGTATAGGCTGCTATGTACAATTTCTCTATTTGGGTCAAGGCCTAATGGATGGGACTCGACTCGAGGATTGTAAACCCATGTGCCACCAAGTTGGTCCGATTTTTCGTAAACCACGACTTGGTGGCCTTCAGTTTTGAGGGCTCGGGCTGTGATCAGGCCCGAAATACCGGCTCGATCACTGCCACCTTGAGAAGTGGTGCCATAGGGAATTTGTTTGAATTAGGTGGGAGGAGGGATTTTGGGCAAAGTTGACTGGAATTTTGGGTTGTTTACTTCTTGTCAAGTTCAGGTGGTAATACTTGGTCTAACTGGCAGCTGTTCAAATGTCATTACAATATTCTGCCTTGTGATTTACATGTATTATTCTAAGCTTATACATTAATGTCAATTAATAAATTAAAACAGCAGTGGAAGATACAACGGTGCATCACGTGGAAGAGTGCAGGCAAAGTCAAGGGAATAAATAAAGGCTGAAATTGTAAGGGGGAAAAAAGCTAATATAAAAGTCAGGAGAAATGAAATTAATACTAGAAATTGGGGCAAAGCCATTGAATTCTTACGATGGAAATTGCTCCCAAACATTCCACGGCCAAAACTCAGACACAAGTGTTTCACAAATCGTTGCTACTTCACACAAATGTGACCTTCCGTTAACCTGCATTTTTGTATAGATATCATACAATTGAATTTTATTGGCGCATTTAAATCATTTTGGTATGAAAATGGCAGTTTCTATCACGATTTCAGCTCTTATCTTACACATTATCTTTTTCACTCGTGTTTATTCCATCGTGTACAATGCCCATTCGATCACCGGCGAGGCTGGGTATAGAATGGGTGGATCGGCAGAACCGCTGCGATATTAGCCCGTTGAATATTTCGCGCGACTGTTACTCTGCATCTATTGTGTGCTGGACTGCTGGGTGTAAGTGGCCATTGCCGCCGTGAGAATTCGATGGCGACGGCCATGGGAGTCGGAAACATTTTTAAGTTTTTTAAGAATTTAAACTGTTAGTATTCAATGGTCGAATTCTTTAAGTTTTCGGTGAGTGTTGTGCGAGTGTTGAATAGGACAACACCTCTAGCGTGAGAAACTTGTGTTTTTCAGATTATTTGTTTATTTTATCAATTATGAAAAATAAACAAAGCATAAAAATAAGATTGAACACATGATATAAAAATTTGCACAAGTATAAAAATACTTGTGCCCCGCCATTAAGGCAAAAACAATCAAGTAGAAAGTTGATTCACAAAAAATAAAGAACAAGACAAAGACTTCCCTATTGTCTTGGTCTTTCAATTCAACCTTCTACCGTAAACGTAGAGAACAACTATAACCTATCCCCAGGATTACAAATCGTCTCTCAAAACTACCAAGAAGAAACAACTCTCAAGAGTGTTGTAAAAGGTGATGTCAACACCTATCGAACACACTAGACACCTCTCCCTCTTCTTGTGAAAAACTTGGACTCTTTTGTGAAAAACTCGATCTTTTGCTCTGGAATCCATCGAGTAAGAGAACAACTTGAACCTAACCTAGGAACAACTTGTCTCTCAAAAAAAAAATCAACAAGAAGAAAAACGGCCATTTGAAGGAAGGTGTTGCCAACACCACCAAACACACTAGGCACCTTCCTCTTACTTCTGTATAAAATGGTGGACTCTCTTTTTAATTCTCGATTTTTGTGCTCTGAATCCACAAAGAAAAACTTGCAGCTCCTTTTCTTTTTATAGATCAGCCACACCCCTACAAAATAGGTCATAAAACCAACTTTCAAGTTAAGGGGTTAATGGAGAGATTGAGGGATGGTGGTTCCTTGAAAGTAGGGCTCACTCCCCACAATCTCTCAACTCCCAAACAAATTTAGACTGTATCTCAAATCCATGAATTTGGGCTTGCAAAAAATGTTAGTATATTTTGTTCTAGAAAATTGGCAAAATAACAAGATAAATTGGAAATGATTCCACTCAAAAGACTCAATCAAAACCGAGCACAAAATCTTTGAAAATAATTCCACTCAAAAGACTCGGTCAAAACCGAGCACAAAAACTTGGAAATGATTCCACTTTGAAAAGACTTGGTCAAAACCGAACACAAAATCTTGGAAATGATTCCACTCAAAAGTCTCCTAGGTCAAAACCGAGCACAAAATCTTGGAAATGATTCCACTCAAAAGACTAGGTCAAACCGAGCATAAAATCTTGAAAATAATTCCACTCAAAAGACTCGGTCAAAATCAAGCACAAAAACTTGGGAATGATTCCATTGAAATACCCATCAAATCGAGCACAAAACTTAGAAAGTTTTGATGCAAAAAAATGGCTCGCCCAAAACCGAGCAAAATATGAAACCGAGCACAATACTTGGTGAAAATACGTGTTCAAACACTTAGTTTACCATTCATACATCCTTCGAAAGATCGGGCCCAACACTTAGCACAAAATTCGAAATAAAGTGTGCAATGCAGAATAAATAGATAGGTGAAAAGAAATATCATTCATAAGCAAAAATATTTACACGGGGGCCAAAGCCAATTACATCGAAGGCCGAGGCATCCAAAACAAACAAAACACAAAAATTAAGAGCACCCTAGGGCGGGAGGACGGATCCCGGTAGGAGGAGGGACTTCAACCAGGTCGCTAGAGGCCACTTCTTCAATCGGAGGAGCACCACGCTCGTTAACGATGCTCGAAAACGAGGCGGAGAGCATCCAAATCTACGTTGCTCACCGTCGAGCTCCTTCTCTAAATCAGCCACGGACTTCCCTCCTTTCGGATCTTGAAGGATCTCACTAATCTTGCAGTAGCATGCCCACAAGTCAACATGTAGGCATACTCCTCGAATCATTATAAGCCCGGACAACCTCTACTCGAGCCTCCTCTGCCTGTTTCCCTCGAAGGCCTCCCCCATTTTCTCCAAACTTCGGCCTCACGCCTCTCTAGCTCCTCGGCATGAGCGGTGGCTGCCCTTCTCGGCGACCTCCGCACGAAGATCTTCCTCGGCCTTCCGTGCCTAATCCCGGCCAGCCCCGGCCTTCACGGTAGACTCTCTCTTGCATTGGCCGCAACCCCAACCTCCTTGGCTTGAGTCTCCAAAGACTCTTGGACCCCGCGCAGAGTGGGATGAGCGTCTGAGAGACAGACATAGCGCCTCTCCCGGTGTCTTGCGTCTCGCCAATCATATGCTTTAGGAGGCCGATGATCCTACCGGACAACCCCATGGCATATCGGGCCTTCTTCTCCTACTAAGTCTCCCGTGAGAATCGCTCAATGCCTATCATCCAGGCTCGGGCACGTCCGTGCTTCTCGACCGCCTCCGCAAAGCCGCCACTTAGGCGTGGAACACTTAGCGAATTCCAAGAACCACATGGGCCGCAACCCGCCATCCTTTCGCACGCCTCCTCCTTCCCTCGGCTCGGAGGAATGAAGTGGCCTTCTTGCCCCAGGTCGTCAGAAAAGACCCGTTGAGCACCCCCCGCAGGGACATGTAGCGTGGGCACCCGCGGGGTAGGACCAGTCCGCTCAATCTGATCGGACTCGTTGATGACTACTCCACCCCTCCTCCTTTGTAGTGGGGCTCTTCCTCCTCTTCTCGATCGCCTCGGTCGGTGTGCTTGCCCTGCCGTATATCCTCTCTCCTTGCCACCTCGGCAATGATGGCCAGGCTGGCGGTCACCCCAGCACCATGGGAAACAGTTTGCCTTACCCGGTGGAGGCGGGCAAACAAGTTCACCCCTGCTGGACCTACAACAACGAACAAAATGTAAGTACAATCAAGAGAAAAAATCGAACTCATGAAAACATGTTTACCCTGAGTATCGATCGGACGAGCCTTCTCAATTGGCTCCGATCTGCTTTCGACAAGGGCACTTGCCCTGTTGGAGGCGGGCCTCCCCTACTCGGTCGTGGCCGCCCTTTGCCTAACAGGGGTTGTGAGAGGTGGGACGACTGCTCGGCCCCGACCAGGCTACGCTCGCCTCCGGGCCTCCTCCTCACCCCCGATGGAGGATCCATCCCGCCGGCGCAGCACGGTGATGGCTCAAAACTACCTTTAAAACCGTAGGCAAGTGCACCTATCGTTTTATATAATAGATTATTAAGTATCACAGTATCATTCCCACGAGAATTGTAAGTACTAATAATTACCGTCTTTTTGTTATTTAATCTAACAATTTTCGAGTTTTTGTTTGATGAAAAAGGAAAACAAATTATAAATTGTAAAAATGAAGGAAGATTTGTAAAATAAGAAATCAAGAGATAGAAATGTATTTGAATGTAAATCCCTCTAGAATGTTTTTATGATTTGACAAGTTAAAAATACAACCGTAAGCCCTTAAGCAAAACCAACCTCTTTTAATAAAATCTCATGTCTTGTGGACCGTAGAAATTCCCAATTTAAGTTAAACCCTTTCTCAAGGCGAAAAACTTCTAATCTCAAGTTGATTAACTGAAATCTCTTTCTAGTTAAAACCCCCAAGACAACATTATAACGATTTATGAATTCCCATATTAGGTTTGACCCTAATCCAGAAGATTTATGTCGTCCTATATCTAGGATTGCATGCAACTCTTTTCACTTATATAGGTTCTATTTCACCATGAATCTCTCGATTTCCCGGATGAAAAATAAACTTCAAATCAATATTGCGCATATATCAATTCGAATGAACGAAGCATAATATAAGTGAATCACACAAAATATGAAGATTTTATTAAAAACATACACACCTTAATCACAAATCTATTCTAGAGTTCATTACATTCAAACACAAGGAGTTTAGCTACACATGATTTTGACGAAAGAATAAATTACACAAGAAGATTTAAGTATTGTAGACGTGTACTTATCTTTCTCAAAATCTCAATTGACTTCTTTCTTGATTGATGATGTTGCTCCAAGCCTTCTTCTCCAATGTTGCTACAAGCTTACTCCTCCAAGACCTCTTGATCTCCAATGTCCGATGAATTTAATGAATCTATGAATCTAATGAATTCAATGTATCTTGAATTAATGAATGGAATATCCTTCCCAACTCAAACTCTTGCCTTTTATAGACATCATTTTTGTGAAAGAACACATCAATAATGTTATCTTTTGTTAAACAATTGCCTCCACTTTCATTGTTGGTTGGTGAATTCTTGTACTCAATTGATGATTGAGGGAATATGGGGACATGTTGCAGCAAAATTGGGTGTTAAAGGTGTATAAAAGTGGTCAACAAGCTTGGTAGGTGAGTTTTCCATAATTTTCGCTGGAAAAGTTGCAGAAAAGTGCCCCGGACACGCCCGTGTCGCCCGAACGGCCGGGCCGTCTTTTTTTATCACACAGGAATCGGGGAAACATGGTTGTGCTTCCCAACACGGCCAGGCCGTGTCTCCGACACACGGCCGTGTTGGGAACACGCCAGGCCGTGTCGTAGGCTGTTTGTGCAAAAATCGAGTTTTTAGCTCCGTGAACACGGCCGTGTTGCCCGACATCCCTGCCCGTGTTGGACCAAAAAGGCCCCGGAATGACGCGTTTGGCTTGGAATTTCGAGCGTTTTGCATCCTTAAACTCCCGTTATGTTTTGACATGAATCCATGGTCCGAAATTCACCAAAATTAGCCCCGAATGGCCAATCTACATCAATAAAAGCACCTCGGAGTATGAACAATGTACAATCAAAAATTTACAAAACTAACAATAACATAACTCGAATTCTACTCAAATATACACATAAAACATGCATAAAAAGACCCTTATCAAACCACCTCCAACTTTGAACTTTGCTTGTCCTCAAGCAAAATATTATATCAAAAAGAGGGATTCAATAAATCACAACATACAAAGATGATTTTTTTTTTCAACATATTGAACATAAACAATCAAGTTCTTGGCCTTCTCAACCCGAATTAACCATTAAGTAAAAACATAGTTTTGTAAAGCGATCGACACAAGAAAGACTATAATATCGGGACATTATTCGGACTTGAAATCATCACTCCACAAATACGATAGTTATGAACAACTTCAATTCAAGAACGCCATGAAAATACAAGAATTCAATAGATCATTGTAGTTAGCCTACTAGTCATATAACCAAGCTTCTTGAACTTTATTGGAATGAGAAGTCAAGGAGTATTCATTCTCCTTTTCTTTTTCGTTCTTTTTTTTTGGGACCTTTCGAGACATGCTTCCACTAGGTTTATATTTTGAATTTCTGTTCAAACACTCCTAGGGTGGTTTCCCATACTCATATTCGTGTATCGCCGTTTTACGTAAAAAAGACAAACATGGGGCTCATGAATGCTCCTAGTTACTAAGCAACAACAAATAGAGGAGTATAACCTCGATTGGTCCGTTTTTTTCTTCTTTTTTTTTTTTTTCATTTTTCTCTTTCTCTTTTTTTATTCGCAAGCTTGGTTTAACAACTCGTTAACCACTACTAAATCACGAGTTCTCGAGGCGTTCATAGCGCTAGGTATCGTCGTATATGCCTTAACACATCAAGTATTTATGGTGTTAGAAATCTCATCAAAATTTTGCACCGCATCCACGTCAATCTATCCTGCAGACAATCAATTGCTTCACATTGAAAACACAAATTAACAAGTTAATGTAGGTATAATTGGGCCAAGTTATTGACTAGCAAACATTCAATTTGTTAAAAAATAAAAATCACATCTCTCACAAACAAGCATACAAGCATTAAAAATGTTATTGTACCCACCTCAACTTTTAAGATTCACATTGTCCTCAATGTGAAAGAAAGAAATGGACAAACACACACCAATACTCAAAAGCAAAGAAACTAGAATGATATAAAAGAGGTGGAAAAAGAAAAATACGACCTTACTACAATAGTGGAATCGGTGTTGGCGACCATTGGGTTGTTTTGATGCGGGACCTTCAACGGCATCTTCATACCTAATTAAAGTTAAGCAACACACAACTCGAATACGTGAAATCTCAAATATTCCCAATTAGGACAACCAAGAAGAAGCTCAAGAGTTTTTTTTTTTTTTTTTTGAAAATGACTCTAATTAAGGACTTGTGATTATTTTGAAAGAAAATAAAAAAATAAAAATAAATGAAAACAATTGCACACAAACATCGGGTTGCCTCCCGGTTAGCGCTTCTTTAACGTCGTATAGCTGGACTATGTCACCTAAATGTGAAGATTTAATCGGGCGGAGCCTTGAACTTATGAAAATCCTTAACATCGCCACCTAAGTCAAATCTCGAACAATTTACCTTCACGGTCCCATTTTTCTGCACGACATCTTTAAATATGAACTTTTCTGAGCAGCACTTCTACCTGCACCGAACATCACATGTTTTCAAGGGTTTATTAGATGGTGTATCAAGCAAAAGATCATTTTCCCAATCAAGTTTATAGGAAAACAAGTATCATCTATATGATTTTTCAAGGGAATTTTAAAGATAACTTGTTCACTCCTACTCTCAAAATAAGTTTTCCATCATGCACATCAATGAGAGATTTTGCGGTAGCCAAAAATGGTCCTAGAATTAAGGGAACTTCTATATTATCATGCATGTCAAGAATAACGAAATCAACTGGAAACACGAATTTATCAATCTTGACTAACACATCATGAATAATACCTCTAGGATGTTTAATCGATTTATCGGCTAATTGAATGTCCATCCTAATAGGTTTAAGTTCACCTAATCCCGCATGGTTAAATGTTTCATAAGACATCACATTGATACTAGCTCCCAAGTCGGCTAGTGCCCTATCAACAGGTAAACCATCAATTGTGCAAGGGATAATAAAGCTTCCTGGATCATTAAATTTTTGTGGTAGTTCATTGGAAGGACATTTATCATTCAATTGCACATTTGATAATTTGTTAAGCTTATTTTCACTAGGAATGATGTCATTAAGATCCCTAACATGCTTTGAAGGAGGGTCAACAAATGGAATATTGGCATGTAATTGTTTGAAAGAATCAAGGTACTTACCAAATTTGTCCTCCCTTCTATCTTCTTCGGTTAGACTTCGGTAAGGGATCTTGGGCTTGTGTTCTGCAACCTCCTTTTTCATGAGCTTTTCTTTGGGCATGTCATCCTCCACGTATTTCTGCATGGCGGCATTGGCATAATCATGCTCATGTGGAAAACTGATGGTGATTGCCTTTACGTGTTCCTTCTGGTTTGACTTTGACCCGACAAACCACCTTGTGGCCTTTCGGAAATCATCTTCGCAATCTGGCCTATTTGGTTTTCCAGATTATGGATAGATGCCTCTTGATTTCTCAAGGATGTTTCCACCGCCTGGAATCGGGTATCTATTGATTGCACAAACTTTGTTATAAGATCTTCCAAGTTAGGCTTACCTTGATTTGGGCTGAAATCAGGAGACGTGTGTAGATCGAGGATTGGGATTAGGTCGTGGTTGGCCTTGATTTCCCCAAAAAATTAGGATGTTGTCGCCACCCAGGATTATATGTGTTCTTTGTAAGGATTACTTGGGTAATTTCGCCTTGATTCCCAACGTAATTAGCATGTTCAACGTGAGGTATTGTGTGTGGGCAGTCTGATGATTATGCAATCCTCCGCAAGTTTCACAAGATAAAACATGCGGTGGTGGTGGTTTAGGAGCTGCTAGATCGTCGATCTTTTGGGTCAAAGCTTCGACATGTGCGGCTAGTGTAACCACTTTGCATCTGCATTATATACACCAACCGACTGTTAGTTTTACCTCGTATGGATTGCCATTGGTAGCCGTTCATGGCCATTCCCTCAATCAAATCTGAGCGGCTTCCGGTGTTTTGTTATTAAGAGTTCCCCGACGTGCATCGATCATTTGTCTTGTTGCGAAAGTAGCCCATTATAAAATGTTTGGACTTGCATCCAAATAGGTAGGCCATGGTGTGGGCACTTTCGCAATAATTCTTTAAATCTCTCCCAAGTATCGTATAAAGTTTCATCGTGCAGCGAGTAAATAAAGAGATTTCGTTCCTTAATCTTGCTTCTTTGCGGTGGGAAATACTTCAAAAGGAATTTTTCGCCATAATATTCCATGTTGTAATCGTTCCTTTTGGCAAAGTATTTAACCATTGTTTTGCTCGTCCCCTCAAGAGAATGGGAACAAGCGTAGGCGGATGGCATCATCGGAGACCCCGTTGATTTTGAAGGTGTCGCAAATTTCAAGAAAACTCGCGATGTGATTATTGGGATCTTCGTCTGGTAGACCGTCAAATTGGACAAGCTGTTGCACCATTTGAATAACGTTGGGTTTAATTTCAAAATTATTGGCGGCAACAGCGGGTCTTACAATGCTTGACGTCGTGCCATCCATGGATGGCTTGGCGTAATCATACATAGTTCTTTGTTGTTCATCCGCCATGATAGGATCCTTGCCTTCGTTAATATCCTCCTCGTAGTCTGTATTAGTGCTTTCCTCTGTGTTGCTACCGGCGGTTTCGTGTTTCCAAATTCGGCGACGAGTAGGCATGCACTGCGGTAAATAAAGAGGATAAGTGTAATCCAAGACTTAGAAAGATAGATAAAAAGAAAGACAATGATGAAATAAAAAAAATGATTAAATTAACAAAAATAAGGTGTTCTTAATATTACAATCCCCGGCAACGGCGCCAAAAACTTGATGGCTCAAAAGCTACCTTTAAAACCGTAGGCAAGTGCACCTATCGTTTTATAGTATAGATTATTGAGTACCGAGTGTCATTCCCACGAGGATTGTAAGTACTAATAATTACCGTCTTTTTGTTATTTAATCTAACAATTTTCAGAGTTTTTGTTTGATGAAAAAGGAAAATAAATTATAAATTGTAAAAATGAAGGAAGATTTGTAAAATAAGAAATCAAGAGATAGAAATGTGTTTGAATGTAAATCCCTCTAGAATGTTTTTGTGATTTGACAAGTTAAAAATACAACCGTAAGCCCTTAAGCAAAAACCAACCTCTTTTAATAAAATCTCATGTCTTGTGGACCGTAGAAATTCCCAATTTAAGTTAAACCCTTTCTCAAGGCGAAAAACTTCTAATCTCAAGTTGATTAACTGAAATCTCTTTCTAGTTAAAACCCCCAAGACAGCATTATAACGATTTATGAATTCCCATATTAGGTTTGACCCTAATCCGAAGATTTATGTCGTCTATATTTAGGATTGCATGCAACTCTTTTCACTTATATAGTTCTATTTCACCATGAATCTCTCGATTTCCGGATGAAAAATAAACTTCAAATCAATATTGCGCATATATCAATTCGAATGAACGAAGCATAATATAAGTGAATCACACAAAATATGAAGATTTTATTAAAAACATACACACCTTAATCACAAATCCATTCTAGAGTTCATTACATTCAAACACTAGGAGTTTAGCTACACATGATTTTGAAAAGAATAAATTACACAAGAAGATTTAAGTATTGTAGACATGGTGTACTTATCTTTCTCAAAATCTCAATTGACTTCTTTCTTGATTGATGATGTTGCTCCAAGCCTTCTTCTCGAATATTGCTACAAGCTTACTCCTCCAAGACCTCTTGATCTCCAATGTCTAATGAATTTAATGAATCTATGAATCTAATGAATTCAATGTATCTTGAATTAATGAATGGAATATCCTTTCCAACTCAAATTCTTGCCTTTTATAGACATCATTTTTGTGAAAGAACACATCAATAATGTTATCTTTTGTTAAACAATTGCCTCCACTTTCATTGTTGGTTGGTGAATTCTTGTACTCAATTGTTGATTGAGGGAATATGGGGACATGTTGCAGCAAAATTGGGTGTTAAAGGTGTATAAAAGTGGTCAACAAGCTTGGTAGGTGAGTTTTCCATAATTTACGCTCGGAAAAGTTGCGAGAAAAGTGCCCGAACACGCCGTGTCGCCCCGAACGGCGGGCCGTCTTTGTTTTATCACACGAGGAATCGAGGGAAACATGGTCGTGCTTCCCAACATGGCCAGGCCGTGTCTCTGACACGGCCGTGTTGGGAACACGGCCAGGCCGTGTCGTGAAGGTGTTTTTTTTGTGCGAAAAAATCGAGTTTTTAGCTCCGTGAACACGGCCGTGTTGCCCGACACCTCTGCCCGTGTTGGACCAAAAAGGCCCCGAAATGACGCGCGTTTGGCTTGGAATTTCGAGCGTTTTTGTATCCTTAAACTCCCGGTATGTTTGACATGAATCCATGGTCCGAAATTCACCAAAATTAGCCCCGAATGGTCAATCTACATCAATAAAAGCACCTCGGAGTAATATAAACTATGTACAATCAAAAATTTACAAAACTAACAATAAAATAATTCGAATTCTACTCAAATATACACATAAAACATGCATAAAAAGACCCTAATCAACGGCGCAGCCAACTCCGTCTCGATGCGAGAACTTGTATCTTCCTATCCGGTTCAATCACGGCCTTTTTATCTAGCTTGATTCACGAAAGGCCCTGAGACAGACCGCTCGTATAGGGCCGATTACATGCGCGATAAGAGGAAGTAAAGGTCATGACCAAGGAAAAAGGAAAAGAAAAATTTGAAACAAAAGAAAATGCTTACGAAAATCGTATCAAAAAAGTAAGTGGTGGGGAATGGAACGGCTCCCGGCCAGGGAGCTAGTCGCCTCGACCCAGAACCACTTGTCCTTCCACTCTGTGAGAGATCGTGGAAGGCCGAGACCACCCCATCCAGGATAGTCGGGTCGGGTTTGCATGTAGTACCACCCTAAAGGGCGTCTTTGGGCTCCGGGGATCGCCTTATAGAGAAATAGCTCGTTTATCTCGTCAAAATGTGGGCGAGTGTACTTCTCTTGGGAGAAAAGTACCAACAGACCCCAAAATCCGACCCAGTCACCACCTGATGCACCTAAGATAGCGGCAAATTCCATTTTCAAAACCACTTCGTTAGAAAACGAGGCAACGGAAACCTCGGCCCAAACGACATACAAAGAACCGTGGGAATACATGGTAATGTACCCCGTCGGAGGATGCTCGGGCACCTCGGTGGGGTCCTGGGCGTAAAACGCACCGTCGAGGAATCATGTATTTCGAGTGTAGCTCCTCTAATTCCCTCGGCATTATCATGCTCTTTGCTCATTTTGGATGGTCCTAGTCAATCTCGACTACATTCAATTGGGGGCCGCCACCCTTCCTCGGTCCCCATGACGGTGCCCCGTCACACTCTAAGTTGCCGGCACAGGGAACCCGATCGGCCTCCTCGAGCCCCTAACCTCCTCGCGATCATCACGGGGAGAGTCCATAATCTTAGCGGATCTGTCGAATGATGGTCCGAGTTCCCAACTTCTTCGCCCGACTCCTCTTGAGGTAAACCTAGCTTGTACACCCGACCTTCCCTAATATTGTCACCGGAGTAGGGTAGAAGATCACGTGCATCTCCTCAGTGGCACCTCCGCCTCGGGACTGCTTACGAATAAAGATCTACGAAAATTGGTTTCTTTGGTGGAATCTCTCTTTACGGCAAGGAATTAAGGATCGGATGGAGGGTCCTCTATTTCAACCTCAACACTACGGTTTTGATTACGACTATCCTCGGAACCAGACATGTTTTGGAAAGGAAAAGTAAAGGAAAGATGGAAGAAAGAAGAAATTTAAAAAATACTTAAGTGTTCTCGACTTTGGTACTGAGTGACACGAAAATCCCGCTCGTCTCTTTGAATCTTGCTCGGAAGATGGTATATGCGAAAGTATGAAATGAAAGAAGAATGGGGTATTTATAGGTTAACTTCCCTCGAAATAATGCTCCATCCCAACAGCACGTCTTTTCAAAATTCAAAAGTTGCAGGAAACGTCACGTCCCTGCGCTGAATGCATCGTGTCTCCCGCCTTCCTATGCGAATGGTCCAACAACCAAATGCATGTGTGTCCGCCATCATCACTCCCCGATTAATGCGCCGTTTTCAAAGATTAAATGACGAATGACAATTGTCAATGATCAAGACTTTTAAGGTTTCTTTTTTCATTAAGGTTCATGATTAACATTAAAGTTTAAATCCGATTCAAAATCAATTTTCTCCTCGGAATTAAAGTTGGGGGCCATTGATGACGCCTTGAGCCGAGCCGAACCAAAGCAATTCCACGTGGCCATTCAACCATTTAAGATGATAGCCGACCAGGATGACTCACGATGACGTAAGTGCCGAGCCTAATGACATAAGTTGCCGAGATGATGACGTGGTACAAACCGAGCTCGGCCCAGCAGAACAAAGTCAAGCAGGTACTCAAACGGGCACCTGCTCCGAAAGCGAACCCACGTGACAAGAGCAGCCCCCTGATGATGCCAGTCAAACGGTCAAAAAAATATACCCACAATAAAATAGTCCCTCAAAAGCAGCAATATTGCCTCGAGGTCAACAAGATTCTCCAAACACATGACTACTCCCATGCTACCGAAATAGTATCAATATTTTAATATATACAACCAATCAACCAAGTAGATACACCCATAGGATACACCCACAATGGACAAATGTCCCACTATCAATACAATATTATAATGATTGACCCATCATTGGGTATGAATGGAGCTTCACGAATTGTAATGAGGCGGGGATAGACGAAGGACAAGAAAAGACAGAAAATAGGAGAGTAGAAAAGAGAGAGTGAAAGAAAGACCAAGGAATCGAATTGTATCTTTGTGAGCCGACCTGTACATGCTCGGTAAACTTAATAAAAAGGCGAATTAGCCCTTGTTTGATAGTCTTTCATTTCAATTTACTCCCCACGTCATTGAACTCCTGTTTTCCTTTGTTGACCCAAAAAGCACGCTCAATATTTATTATTAGCCCATAATTATTTCTTATTTGGTTAAATTGCAAATTATTGGCTCATGAGACCCAAATTACATGAGGCCAAAAGTTCCAGGATATAAATAAGTCCCCATTCAATTATTTGTAAGTTAAGCTCATCTTAATTACTTAAATCCTCCGCATTATTAGACTAATCTCGATTTATATTGACTTAAGCATCGGATGGGCTTTCGTGGACAACCAATGGCTCTTCTAACTCGTTGTTCGTATTATAGACCAATTCCTAACTTGGAGTACTACTACACGTAGACCTGGTTCTAGCAAATCGTGTAATCATGTCGTGTTTCGTGTTGACATGATAACGATATGACACGATAATCTCAAACACTAGCATGACGATAACGACACGAGTATGGCATGATAAGCTCAAACACGAACACAACAAAATAAGAGGTTGACATTACGAACACGAAATATTTCATGTTGACCACGACCGCGATACACGTTTTGACACGATAAGTCGAGAAAAATTGATTAAATTTGAGCGACACGATATTACGTTCATACAAAATAGCAAATTAAACGATAATACATTACACAATGTCAATTAAAATTTATAAAATATCAGGTTCACTAACGGTACACATGTGATTATTGTATACGTGTTTGAAAGCAGTTGTATCAACAACAAATTAACAAGTCGATAGCAAGTTAACGCTCTTTTTTGGTGTTCATCGTGTTTAAGCAATGGAATGCTGATAATTTTATTTGCGTATTACCAACCTCGATCCGTGAACACTGTATACAAAGTGTTTCCCATGTTCACAAAATCACCGCTGAAACTTGGTATGCTACTAAAATGAGGTACGTTAACGAAGAAATTAAAAATAGAACTTTCGTGGTGAACAAGTAAATAGAATACAAGATGGTGGTCACACCTTCAGGTATAATATCCATGGTACTAATAAGGGATCTAACTAAATCACATTCATAATAATTTTAAAATACTGACCTATGAATATGTTGATACACATTTCTGGGAACAAAGTTTAACTCTCCCCACTTTCAAAACACATTAAATCAATCATTATTTGCAAGTCAAGAGACTGATATGTGATATCTAAATATCTACTGTTTCTAAATCAGACTCACCCTGCTGCGACTCCTCGTCCTGAATCCCACAGCCAGGTTGCCACTCTCTTCTCCTCCATACACCTTTATCAGCTGCGAATTTAAAGTAGCTCTTTTCTATCAATCGTGTTTGCTCACACGCTCCTGCTAATCCCACTTGACTAGCTAGCCAGTCCGAGTACTCAAACTGATGAGAAACCAACCATTTAAATTAGCCTTCAAAGTGCTCTAGAGGAATGAAAAAACAAACAAGACCAGGAGTAATGAAGATAATAAAGTAAAACTATAATTTGAGGGGGGAAGGGAACGGAAGGAACAAAAAAAGGAAAGACGTTGGGAAGTTAGGAAAACCTTAAGGCCAAGGTTATGAGTGTGGTGTTTGGGTATCCCTTTATCATCCATATAACGGTAGTATTCTTGAACGTCGGCCATCATCTCCTCCTTGGACGGTAGAGGTGCCTTACCAGATAAAACAAGTGCTACCCACTTTGCTTGTAAATCAACCGTCATCGTTATAGAAGTCTGTGTTTATATGGAAGCGCCTCATGTTAACATTTGACTAGATCATATGAAACGTTTTTCATATAAAATTTCACTAACACAGACATCAAAGGAAGAAACTTATTTTTACAGGATAATTAAAAAAAATACACTTGAGGTTTAGTCTAATCACAAAAAAACTCAGCTATCGTGAAAAATACAAATACCACTTTGATAGTTGTGTCTATTTTAAAAATTGCACCCTCGAGAGGGGGTATTTGCTAAACAAAAACAAAGCTCAAGGGGGTATTTGTAATTTTGAAAGATAACTGAGTCTTTAGGCTAAAACTTAGGTGTAGTTTTTATAATTATTCCTATATTAAATGATTAACGTTCAAACTATAATTATGATAACTACTACGTTTAGCTAACCGATCTATATGGAATTCCAACAAAGGAAAGGTTGGGGGCAAGCTGTGGAGGAAAGATATGTTTGTAAAGGGTCCAACACGGTTATCATCCACGCCCACAATTCCCTCTGTTTCCAAAAATGGGAAACAATAGTTGAACCTATGTGAAAGAAAGACAATCTGCATATTTAAATGTCTTCAAAGAAGTGAAAAACTCAACTAAGAAATTGAGGGGAGAATTTCATAACCCTGTACAGTGGAGGATGAAATCTGCACGAACAGATGCACCATCCTGGAAAGTAACTTCTCCATGTCCATCAACATGATCGATCTGTATGATGATTAAATTAAATTATGATATCTATTATTAGCCTCAGGAGAAATCTCTATCAAACTTTAAATGGGATTATATCCGATAGAATTGCTAATTAAGTGTTCATAATTAACTGAAATCTTATGGTAGACGTTAAATCAAATGAGGTGTCGACTTTCAAATAAGCAAGGAATTCTATAAGGATATTTTTCTTTGGATTTCCTTAAATTTCTAAGGTAAAATAAGTAAATGATCTATTTACGGTCCAGTAAATGTCCCATGGTTCTAACATCTAAACACAAACTCAAATCCAATTTAAAGCTTGACATTGCATTCAAAGTATACTTAATTTCATTCCTTTTTACATCAATAGTATATTTGCCCTCACGTGTTCAAAATCACCATTTTGCAAGGTAACACTAACTATAGTTTTTCTCACCTCCATAAGTTTCCTTACAGATTGTACCTTTTAACCCAACAGTAGTTGTCTCTTAGTTGAAAAATGAATCATTGTTTGTAAAATTTCAATGCAAGATCGAAATGTTAGTAACAGGTAAGAAAATTCTAGACTTAGGAAAGAATCATTACCTTCGAGTGCTGCCACATGTTATCCCCACAGTCCAACTTGGAAAGTTTAATGTCAGGGGATTTTGAAGAAAGGTGAACTTCTTTGGCTACCCTGGAAATTTCTAGCGGTATATCTAATGCACTGGGTCCATCACCAATTACCACCACAATCTACATGCCCACGTATAAAACCAGAATGAATTGGGAAAATATGGACTTTCTTGCATCTACGGTTTTTTCGTTTAAGAGTTAATTTACCAATATATAGAATAACTGAAAGGGAAACGGAAGAAAAACGATCAAACGAAAATCTGAAGTGGTTAGTTACCTGATCTTGAAATGGCTCAGGAACTCGATAGTTGTGACTGTGCATCTGTTTTCCAGGCCAATTTTCTATGCCTTGCAGATTTTGAAGCATAAAAATACTTATTTGATTAACTTGATCATATAAAAAAAAAATCAGAAATAACCCCTGGGGTGATTTATGCTCTTAATTTATACACACTATGTCGATTGTCATATCTTCTACTTGGTCCATAATTATTACTACTACTAAAGCACATCCCACATAATAAACATTATAACTCTGTTCCGTATAATTGAAGTTAAAAGATGAACCAGTATACCTGGTAAATCGGCCAATCTTGGTTGAGTATAATGCCCAACACAAACCACTACTGCATCAAATACCTCATCCGAGCTCACCTTATTCGCTCTTGACCCAACAATCCATTGATCATTCCTCAAATCAACCTGCTCAACTAGTACAACTTCAGTTTTGAACCGAATCAACTCTACTAATCCAAAGTCCCTAGCAAACTCATTCAAAAACTCGAGCACCTCCTCATGACCAGGAAAATTCCTCGAATCACCATACTCTCTAATTGCAAATGGATAGTCCACAAACCCCATAAGTTGCCTAGGAGGTTTGTACGAAGTGATTGGTATAGGCTACTATGTACAATTTCTCTACTCGGGTCAATGCCTAATGGATCAGATTCGACTTCAGGATTGTACACCCATATGCCACCAAGTTGATCCGATTTCTCGTAAACCACAACTTGGTGGCCTTCCCCTTTGAGAGCACGGGCTGTGATCAGCCCCGAAATACCGGCCCCGATCACCGCTACCTTGAGAACTGGTGCCATAGGGAATTTTTTGAATTAGGTGGGAGAAGGGATTTGGTGCAAAGTTGACTGGATTTTTTGTTGTTTACTGTTTTGTCAAGTTCAGGTGCTAACAACTGGTCTAGCTTGCAGCTGTTCAAATAGCATTATATTATTCTGTCTTGTGATTTACATGTAATTATTCTAAGCTTATACATTAAAAATTTAAACAGCAGTGAAAGTTACAACTGTGCATTACGTGGAACAGTGCAGGCAAAGATCAAGGGAAATAAATGAAGACTGAAATTGAAAAACAAAAGGCTAAAATATATGTCAGGAGAAATGAAATTAATACTATAATTTGGGGCAAAGCCACTTAATTCTTACCAATCAATAGATGAAAATCTTGCTCCTAAACCATCCACGGCCAAAACCAGACAACTGTTTCACAAATCGTTGCTATTTCACACAAATGAGACCTTCCGTTAACCTGCATTTTTGTATAGATATCAAACAACATCTTCGTATAGATATCAAACAATTGAATTTTATCAGAGCATTTAAATCATTTTGGTATGAAAATGGCAGTTTCTATCGTAATTTCAGCTCCGGTCTTACACATTATCTTTTTCACCCGTGCTTTCATTCCATCATGTGCGTTGCCCATTCGATCACCAACCTCCACCGTGGTTCGCCGGCGGCTGGGTATAGACTGGGTGGATCGGAACCGCTGCGATATGAGCCCGATGAATGTTTTGCGGGACTGTTACTCTACATCTGATTGTGTGCTGCGTGAAAGCGGCCGTACCGCCGCCGTGAGATTTCGGTGGCGGCGGCCATGGGAGTGCATGAAACCTTTTTAAGACTTTAGATTAGATATGAAACTACGAACCAGGCCATTCCTATATTTTAAGAGAAATTTGATAAAATGGTTAGTTTTGATTTTTGCCTCATATTATTAAAATAAGATTTTTGCCCTTTTCCTCTACCGAAAAGACCAAAATACAACTTTTACTTAAAAAAAAAAATAAAAGAGAGAAAATGAAAAAACTGAAAAGGCCGAAGAAAACCAAAAGATTCAAAAAATTCAAAAGCAAGAATCCTCCCCCTTATTCACGCACGAGACCGACCGACCTCCATCTCCCACCGTCCATCGACTGCCGTCGCCCATCGCCGCCACTGCCGCTGTAGACCTCGATTCCAACACCGCCACGAGCACAAGATTCGCCCTTTCTCGAGCACTTTGGTTCGTCTACGAGCTCCAATGTTCTTCTTTCAAAAAGGTATTTTTATCTTCCTACAAAATGTATGTTTAGTGTGTGTATGTAGTGATTGTGTGTAGTTTTTGTAAAATTGGTGTGTAAAAACTAGTGTTTGAGTTTTTTCATGTTAAATATTGAATTTTTTTTTTTTTTTTTGATGTAATTTTGTACAAGATTATAATGTTGTATTTTTTGTAAAGTTGGTGTACAAATTACTGATATATCTTCCCTCATCGTTACGCTGTAAAGTGTAGGATATGCAATCAGAAACTCTAGAGCAGAGAAAAGCAAGAAACAGGTCCAAGCTTTAATTTGACCTGCATGATTTAGGAATAATGAGCCTCAATTTTTATTACTTGTTTGAGAATCCACTTTTGATCTTTTATGTGTGTGAATTTGCCAATCTAAAAGAGTTCCTTGCATCGACAACACCAATGCTTGAAATTTGAACATAAAAAGACGATCTTTAGATATAATTTTGTACAAGATTATGTAAGATATTTTCTTTATGTCCCATGTGTCCCATTAAGGAAATTATCTTTTATTTTAATTAAGATATAATTGTGGCTTGGTGATCTCTTATTCAAGGTAGTAATCTTTTATTTATGTCAAGAGATCATTAATTGGTTTAATAATATTAGGTGTCAAATCCTTTTAATTAATGTGGAGATATCTTCTAATTATGGCACGTTGATGGACCGTGTACCTATAAATAAAGCTAAGTAGAAGTCGGTCCTCTCTCAACCTACTAATCGATACTTTTCTCTCCATCAAGAAGAGTATAGGAAGAACTCAAGGGTCAAGAGAGAGAAACACGGTTTCCTCGGAATCTTCTTTAGAGTGTATTCAAACAAAACATGGAGCAAGATATGTTTTCTCTTAATCACGATATTGTGAAAATCATGAAGTTCAAAATCCAGGGCATTATCGTTTATGCATAATTCAAAGAATTTCTTACATGTGGTATCGTAGCTTTCGGTTTAAAGAACTCATGATTTTCCAATTATAAATGTGAGTTTTTATTTATGAATCTGTGCGAATCATGTTTCTGCTGTGATAGATGTTGATTTATGAATATTAATATCAATTGAGATTTTATTATAATTTCATTATATTTCTGCCGGGATTATATTTCTGCCGGGATTATTCGCGATTGATGAAAACTATTTAGTCATTCTGATAATTTCATCTGTTGGCATGAATTGATGTATTCCTTCTGAAGTATGTTCATGACATTTGAAAATTTGTGCTTACGAGATGAGTGTCATGATGATGCTATTTCTATACAAATTGAATTGCTCTATTCAGTGAATTAAGGCACAAGCATATGATTTTTGTCTATTTGTTTCCATTAGCCTATATTTAATATATGTAAATGGGTATGCAGTAGAGTATATCAAATTGCTTGTTTGGAATGTTTAGTTAGGTGGATAATTTGTTGGATTCCACTAGCACATTACTGATTTATGATTTTACATTGGCTGAACATATTCACAAGTTTGTATGCATATTATGTCATATTACATTAGAAGTCAGATTAGTTTCCTCTTGTGATTGTTCGAACTGCAACCTTCAAATATTAAAGAATGTATTTGAAATTTAAGTGATAGATGGTTAGTTTATCATGAAAGTGGCCTAACCATTAAGTCTATCGTATTGTATAATATTTATTGTTTAATTTGACGTCTATGTTATGAATAATTTGTTAGTCACCAAAGTGGCCAAATTAGAAAGTACGTATAGATGTTAAATTAAATAAGATTTCAATTACCCATGATTATGTGATGCTATTAATTGAAGTGACATGATGATACTTTGTAATGGGTATATTGAAGTTCCTAGATTATAGATATTTACGGATCGCCCAAAGGTTGATCAATTATTTTTTAATCAAGAACATAACCGTGGATAATAAATATACTTGCCTAGATGTGTTTAGTTTGTCCAAAGATAGCGGACATGTCTAATTTGAGTATATTTATTTACCAATCAAGTGAATTTAACTTTTAGCATCAATTACGATTAATATAGTACATTGTTGATCACCCAAAGGAGAACTTCAATGTCTATTCATTGTCTTTTACGAATCTAGATTATGTGTTAACTCAAAGCATTAATATATGAGAATTTTATGTATTTTGCAAAATCACGATCTCTCTTCTCATTCATTCGCTTAAGTATTGCATTATGAAGTTCAATGGGTTTAATTTTTTTCAATGGTCCGAACAAGTTCGGTTTCACCTAGGTGTTCGGATCTTGATTTAAAGACTTACGACGATAAGCTCTGCCGCTATTACGATTCTAGCAATCTTTGAACAAAAGTCTTTCCATAAAGCTTGGAAAAATCCAACAGTGAGCCTTATGCTTATGCGAATGACGATAGCGAGATAACATTAAGCTAACGATTCCCAAAAGTGATAATGCTAAGGAATTCATGAAGTTTATTGAAGAACATTCTCAGTCTGATTTTGCTGATAAGTCTGTTGCTGGGACACTAATGGGTACGTTAACCACCATGAAGTTTGATGGTTCTCGTACAATGCATGAGCATATCACTGAGATGACGAATATAGCAGCAAGATTGGGATCCATGGGATTGAAAGTGAGTGATAATTTCCTTGTGCAATTCATTATCAATTCCTTGCCCCCTGCATATGGTCCATTCCAAATTAATTACAACACCATAAAAGATAAATGGAATGTGACTGAATTGCAAAGTATGCTCATTCAAGAGGAGGCAAGGCTTAAGAAGCAAGTATTCACTCAATTAATCTCGTGGGTCAGTCAGGAGCTAAAAAGAAACCAGGAAAGAAAGGAAAGGGTAATAAAGGACCACTAAAGATTGATGGGTCATCTACCCAAATTCACAAGAAGGAACAAAAGAATGATAAGTGTCGTTTTTACGTGGAAAGCCTGACACTATCGGAAAGATCAACTACTGAAACGCAAGGCATGGTTCGAAAAGAAAGGTAAGCCTAGTGCTTTTGTATGTTTCGAATCAAATTTAGCAGAAGTTCCTTTTAATACTTGGTGGATTGATTCTGGTTGCACCACTCATGTTTCGAACACGATGCAGGGATTCCTTACGATCCAAACCATAAATCCAAATGAAAATTTTGTGTTCATGGGGAATAGAGTCAAAGCTCCAGTTGAAGCCATTGGAACATATCGTTTAATTTTAGACACTGGACATCATTTAGATCTCTTTCAAACTCTTTATGTTCCTTCTGTTTCTCGTAATTTAGTTTCTCTGTCTAAACTTGATACATTTGGATATTCGTTTAAGTTTGGAAATGGATGTTTCAGTTTGTTTAAATATAATCGTCTTATTGGTTCTGGTGTTCTTTGTGATGGTTTGTACAAATTAAAACTTAATAATATTTTTTCTTTAAAACTCTAATGACCTTGCATCATAACGTTGGCACTAAACGCGTGGGTTAGTGGATGAATGTTCTCGCTTACTTATGGCATAAACGTTTGGGTCACATATCCAAAGAAATAATACAAAGATTAGTAAAGAATGAAATCCTTCATGATTTGGATTTTTGATCTTGGTATTTGTGTGGATTGTATTAAGGAAAACACACAAAACACACAATTAAGAAAACTGACCACAAGAAGCACACAACTCCTTGAACTTATACACACCGATATATGTGGGCCTTTTGATGTTCCATCTTTTTGTGGAGAAAATACTTTATCACCTTCATTGATGATTTTTCACGTTATGGTTTTGTCTACTTGTTGCATGAGAAATCTCAATCGGTAGATGCCTTAGAGGTATTCATTAATGAGGTTGAGAGACAATTAGACAAAAAGGTGAAAATTATTAGGTCTGATAGAGGTGGTGAGTATTATGGAAAATATGATGAGACTGGACAATGTCCAGGACCTTTTGCTAAGTTTTTGGAAAAGCGTGGTATTTGTGCTCAGTACACAATGCCAGGTACACCGCAACAAAATGGTGTTGCAGAAAGGCGTGATCGTACCTTAATGGATATGGTTAGGAGTATGTTAAGTCACTCTTCTTTACCCTTATCTATGTGGATGCATGCTTTAAAAACCGCCGTGTATGTATTGAATAGGGTCCCCAGTAAGGCAGTTCCAAAGACACCTTTTGAATCGTGGGCAGAAAAAAACCCGGCTAAGGCACTGCATGTTTGGGGTTGCCAAAGCGGAAGTAAGAATTTACAACCCACATGAAAAGAAATCGACTCAAGGACAACCAAAGGATTCTTCATTGGTTATCCAAAAAATCAAAAGGGTATAGATTTTATTGTCCTAGTCATAGTACAATCGTTGAAACCGAAAATGCTAGGTTCATTGAAAATGGTGATATTAGTGGGAGTGTAGAACCACGTAAAGTGGAAATTCAAGAAGTTAGGGTGGAGATTCTTTTACCTAAAACTTCTTCTCATGTTGTTGTTCCTACAGTTGTTGAACAACAACAATCGGCAAGAACAACAAATAAGCGATCAAACTCGATAATGAAATTGTTGCTAATGAACCCGTAGTTGATGAACCACAACAAATAGCATTAAGAAGGCACGAACGACAAAGAAGACATGCTATTTCGATGATTATGTAGTTTATCTACAAGAGTCGAGAATTCGACGTAGAATTGATGATGATCCGTTTCTTTTTCACAAGCCATAGAAAGTGTTAATTCTACTAAATGGTTAGATGCCATGAAAGAAGAGTTGAAATCAATGGCTCATAATGAATTCGGGAACTTGTCGTTTTGCGGAAAGGTTGTAAAAGAGTTGGGTGTAAATGGGTCTTTAAGACCAAACGCGACTCAAATGGCAACATCGAGCGATACAAAAATGCTAGACTTGTTGCCAAAGGTTTTACTCGAGAAAGATGGCATTGACTATAAAGAAACCTTTCTCCGGTTTGAAGAAAGATTCATTGAGAATTATCATGGCAATGGTAGCTTATTATGACTTAGAGCTTCATCAAATGGATGTGAAAACTGCTTTTCTGAATGGAAACTTAGAGGAAGAGGTTTACATGGAACAACCTGAGGGTTTTTCTGTTGAAGAAAAGGAACACATGGTGTGTAAACTTAAGAAATCAATATACGGACTTAAGCAAGCTTCACGACAATGGTATCTTAAGTTTAATGATACTATTACTTCCTTTGGATTTAAGGAAAACACTAGTTGATCGGTGTATATATCTAAAGGTCAGTGGGAGCAAGTTTATATTTTTGATTCTGTATGTTGATGATATATTGCTTGCTACTAATGATCTTGGCTTATTACATGAGACCAAGAAGTTTCTTTCTAAGAACTTTGAAATGAAAGATATGGGTGAGGCATCCTATGTGATTGGAATTGAAATATTCCGTGATAGATCACAAGGATTGTTAGGATTGTCTCAGAAAGCATATATTAACAAAGTTCTGGAAAGATTCAACATGGAAAGATGTTCTCCATCCATTGTTCCAATTCAAAAAGGAGACAAATTAAGCCTTATGCAATGCCCAAGAAATGAATTGGAACGTAAAGAAATGGAACGAATTCCGTATGCTTCTATCGTTGGGAGTTTGATGTATGCTCAAACTTGTACAAGGCCAGACATCAGTTTTGCTGTTGGCCTGTTGGGCAGATATCAAAGTAACCCTGGAATGGAGCACTGGAAAGCTGCAAAGAAAGTATTGCGATACTTGCAAGGAACGAAGGATCACATGCTCACTTATAGAAAATCTGGTGATCTTGAGGTGATAGGATATTCGGATTCAGATTATGCCGGATGTGTGGATACCAGAAAATCCACGTTCGGCTATTTGTTCCTTTTAGCTGGGGGAGCAATTTCATGGAAGAGTGCGAAACAGTCTGTCATTGCTGCGTCCACTATGGAAGCTGAGTTTGTGGCATGCTTTGAGGCCACTGTTCATGGATTATGGCTGCGGAACTTTATTTCAGGACTTGGAATCGTCGACAGTATTGCCAAGCCGCTGAAAATTTATTGTGATAATTCCGCAGCAGTCTTCTTTTCTAAAAACGACAAGTATTCCAAAGGTGCTAAACACATGGAATTGAAATACTTTGCCGTTAAAGAGGAAGTTCAGAAACAAAGAGTGTCAATCGAACATATTAGCACTAATCTTATGGTTGCGGATCCGTTGACTAAAGGGTTGCCACCAAAGACATTTAATGAACATGTCAAAAGAATGGGCATTAATGATAACCATTATTGACGTTTATGATTATGTTTGTGTTCCTAATGTATTTGACATTTGAGCTCAAATTTTTTATGTTTCTGATAAATTAATGCATCTTGTTATATTATGTACTTGTATATACATGAATGGATTATGATGTTATCAACAAGATTTGTCTTCAATAAGACATTATTGTTGGACCATTATGATTATCTCCATTAAGATCATGATGCATAGGAACTAATATTGTGATACATGGAAGGGACTATGTCGATCCAATGACATACAACCGCCATGATTCATATTAGTTTTCACTTAAGCATGAATTTATGGTTTGATTAATTAAATAAATGATTTGGCATATATTGCGCATTATGTTTGTTATTAAACCATTACTAATAATGATGCTACATGGGCCAAGTGGGAGAAATGTAAGATATTTTCTTTATGTCCCATGTGTCCCATTAAGGAAATTATCTTTTATTTTAATTAAGATATAATTGTGGCTTGGTGATCTCTTATTCAAGGTAGTAATCTTTTATTTATGTCAAGAGATCATTAATTGGTTTAATAATATTAGGTGTCAAATCCTTTTAATTAATGTGGAGATATCTTCTAATTATGGCACGTTGATGGACCGTGTACCTATAAATAAAGCCAAGTAGAAGCGGTCCTCTCTCAACCTACTAATCGATACTTTTCTCTCCATCAAGAAGAGTATAGGAAGAACTCAAGGGGTCAAGAGAGAGAAACACGGTTTCCTCGGAATCTTCTTTAGAGTGTATTCAAACAAAACATGGAGCAAGGTATGTTTTCTCTTAATCACGATATTGTGAAAATCATGAAGTTCAAAATCCAGGGCATTATCGTTTATGCATAATTCAAAGAATTTCTTCAGATTATAGAGTTATATTTTTTTTGTTTAGTTAACATGAATTTTTTCATGTTAACAATGATTGTGTGTAATTTTTCAAAAAGGACTGAGCACAATCAACATACATTTTAACCTATCCCACCTGTCTGCCCACATTTCTGCCCACATATCTTGTTTAAATTCATGTTTATATGTTGTAGGAATGGCAGTGGGGCGGGGAATCCCCGTTCCCCGCGGGGATCCGCCCCGAATGGGGCGGGGATTCCTCGAAATTTCCCCCCGTGGGGACGGGGATGGGGAATTTTTTTCCCCGTTGGCGGGGACGGGGCGGGGACGGGGATCATACTCCCCGCCCCGCGGGGAACCGAATTATTAATATATAATATAATATTTTAAATATATATAATATATTATAAATATATCCACATTAAATATAATAAAATGACAAAATCTTTAATTTATTTTATTAATTAGTATTTTATTAGTTATTTTATATAATTTATATATTTTAAATATTTAAAAATGATTATTTTTAAAAAAATATATTTTTTGCAAAAAAATAAAAAAATGAAAGCGGCGGGGATCTCATGGGGACAGTATGGGGGAAAATTTTTCCCGTTTGTCTCACGGGGGACGGGGATGGGGATGGCTCCCGACCCCGCCCCTTTGTCTGTTGACATCCCTATATATGTGTGTCCACTCCATATGTTATGCCTACTTCATAATTTATTCGCCCACATGGTTGCCCATATGTATGCCTACTTCATAATTTATGAATGTGTTATTTTCTAGTTAGCCCACATGTTTGCCCACATGTATGCCTACTTCATAATTTTTCATGTGTGATTTTCTAATTTGCCCACATGTTTGCCCACATGTATACCCACTTCTATTACATGTATTCCCACTTCATAATTTACTTTCATGTTAGTTTCTAATTAGCCCACATGTTTGTCCACTTGTATGCACACTTCATAATTTACTCTCATTTCATATTTTCTTATTTACACTTACTAACAAATCTATATTTTGTAAAATGACACTTATACCCCAGAAGAATGATCATTTCCAAGCAAAGCTAAGTCGTCGTTGCAATTTGACCAGTACATTGGAAAAAATTAGAGCGTGTCTCAGTGATCACAACATCAATAGATTCAAAGAATCATGTTTTGGTCATTTTTTGGATGTGGCAAAGATTAAGTTCCAAGGCCAACTTTATCTAAAGTTGTTTTTTAGGCAAGATAATCCCAGTCAACCAACAAGATAATATTCCACATCAACAACAAAGATGCCGAGTTTGGAGTAAACGAATTCTCGTTGATTACACGACTTTCTTTTGGTCCCAAGTCTATTATTCCTTCTACTTCCACTATTTTTGAAAAAAAAAATTAGAAGGATTGACCCATTGTGTCTATCAGATGTGGAAGACGCTTTGGGTAGTTGCTCAAAAAGGAAAAAAGGTGGCGGGGATGTGACTTTGAAGTTGGCCTTGTTGTATTTTCTCTATAGTGCTCTACTCATTAGAGATCGGAAAAGCAAAAAAATTGATAGTGAATATATCCACTTAGTTGAGGATTTAGATGCTTTCAATTCATATCCCTAGAGTCGGGTAACCTTTGAGTTTTTGGTGAAAGAGACCCGTAGTTGTATGAGTGGAAGAGTTAAGGGCTACCGTGAAAGAAAGTTGCAAAAGGCGAACAATCAATATGAACATATTGATATATACGGCTTTTACTCTGCTCTTCAAGTTTGGGCATATGAGGCTATCCCAGATGTCGCCAAAATATGTGCGAAAACCGTTCAAAAAAATAAGAACAGAGTGGGACGTATTCTACGCTGGACAACAAGCCAAGTCGTGGTATTATTTGACATATTGTCAAAATTGGTTTTCAAGACTTTACTTCCCGGAGATATGGATAAGACAACCAATCTTTTTATACATTTATTATTCTATAAATACATTCAAATCAATGTTAAAAACAATTCCACCCTCTTGCCCACCTTCTTGCCCACTTGTCTGCCCACAATACTCTCTGTTCTCAATAAAAATCATGTCCACACTCTTTCCCACCTATCTGCCCACATTCTCTAGACATACTATCGCAAGATGCCGACATAGTTTTTCCTTAGTAATGAAAACTTGGCCTTCTTCAATGTCATCTTCTACTGCAATTGAGTTACAACTGCTTGTTTGAGTGCTTGAATGAGGACCCACACCACTTTGACCTGTTCCCACTGAGTTTTTTATTGGCTGACCATATCGCCCACTTCCCTGCCCACCTTCTCTGCCTTCGTTTTGCATATATTGTTGTCTACCTTCATGCCCACCTCTCTGCCCACAATCATGTATGTGTTTTTTCTCCACATCTTCTTGCCTATCATGATGCCCACCTCTCTACTCACACTCATGTATGTCTTTTGTTTCCACATCTTCTTGCCTACCATGCTTCTCACCATCGTCCTCCTGATATAGTGACAGTGACAAAGTAGGAGTACTATCAACATCATCCCAAAACATAGGGTGATTAAAAACGTCCGACAAAGGGCAACCGAAATCATAAGGACGATGAGGTTTCTCTTCTATAATGCCTTTGCCTTTATCAAGGTGGTATGTGAGACGTGGCATATTCTCTAGAACAACGACTTCATTTGTCTGAATGGCCATAAGCTCCTGATGATTACTACTAGTTGACTCAAAAACTTCCTTGTTCTTTTCCCTAGCAATCAAGCAAAGAGGCATGGACAAAGTCTTCTCTTTATTCATACGAACTAGAACTTCGACATCATCATCATCAGTGAGTGGACATGGTGACAATGGATCAATGTGTTCCTAGCCAAACCAACTGCTTAATTCTATTTCATAATCATCGGGATTGATTTTACACAATGCATAAGATTTCTCCAATAATTCAGAATACGTGACATCGCACGGGAAGAGAATGATTTTTGATTGCTTTCCGGTAAACCTCCAACGATAGGTATTCATGTCACAGTCCCAAATACCATCCCACACAATCAATATAGGACATGATGTACCACCTGCAAACCAAGCCATGATATAAGATAATTAATTAGACATTCTACTGCTTACCTCTCTGTCCATATTTCGGCCCACTCTCGTGCCCACCCCATTTTTGTTGTCCGAAAACAACGATTCCACATTTTTTGCTGATTTAAACAATAATTACAATTATATATTCACTCTATACATTATATCTAACAATAACAAATTATACCCATTCCAAAAATCTAACAAAGTTGACAAAAATCTAACAAAGTTAGCTA
Organism: Rehmannia glutinosa; assembly: GCA_016081115.2. Taxonomy (NCBI): domain Eukaryota; kingdom Viridiplantae; phylum Streptophyta; class Magnoliopsida; order Lamiales; family Orobanchaceae; genus Rehmannia; species Rehmannia glutinosa. Next base: position 30,172,323 of record CM071937.1, read on the forward strand.
AAAGTAACATTTTTTCAAAGAAAATAAGCTGCAATTCAATGAATAACATAAACACCATGAAAACTAACCTTTATCCATAACTTTCTTGCACAATATAGATGTTTTCGATCCAAATGCCCACTGTCTATCGAGCCCCTTATGCCCGTTTTTGATCCAAATACCAAGAACAAATTTCAAATTTTTGTGTTGCCCGTTTCTAGCACTAGTAGATGGGTTTCCTCTTATTTTGTGATCTTCAATATCCTTGTAGGTCAATTCTTGCTTCTCCTCCTCTAAAGCTTGTTGATTTTGTGAGTTTTTGGAGGTTCTAGAGTTTGGTCGATAGTAGATGGGTTTCCCTTTTTTTTAATTTTTTTAAGTAAAAGGGGTATTTTGGTCTTTTTGGGAGAAGAAAAGGGGAAAAAATCTTGTTTTAATACTAAGGGGCAAAAATCAAAACTACCCCTATGGGAAAGTGTATTTTATCAAATTTCCCTATTTTTAAGGGGGCAAAGTTCACTAGCATACAAGCAAACACATTGTCATATCTTGTTGTATTAGCCTAAGTACTTTCACTTGCACACTCTTGAGGTCTAGGTTTTTGATTCTTGATTACACTTGCACTCAATATTTGTATCATCATTATCGAGTTGTAATCTTGATTTTTGTCTATCATCCAAAACAAGATATCATTGTTGTTGTTCTTGTGGTAAGAGCACACTTGGGTGATCTTAGGTGTTGAAGAGTGTGGTACTCTTCATACGTGTTGAAGGAAGATTATGGTAATCTCCTTGAAGGTATTGTAAGAGGATTGTGGTAATCCTCAAAGGTGGTGTTGTATTAATTTTAGTAATTAATAAAATTTCTTTTTATTTTTCGAAACCCATCCCGGATATACTGGGGTGGTAGAGCACGTAGTCCCTAGGTGGGGTGAAGCTCTTTAAATCAACGTGTGCTGTTTATTTTCCGCACTTATAGCTTTCATCTTTGCTTGTTCATTCGAAAAAGAGGGCGAAACTTGAAAACCCGGATTAATCTATTCACCCCCCTCTAGATTATCGTAGCCACTTGGACTAACAAGTGGTATCAAAGCCAAAATCTTTGTCTAGCTCGCTCCGAGTAAAGAGGAAAGATCCATGGCTAAGGATGAAGCTTATCTCACCACTGCCGCCTCCACCAACAAGCCACCACTATTCGACGCCAACAACTACGCATTTTGGAAAGACCGTATGAAGTGCTTTCTACAAGGGTGCGGATTTGACATTTGGAATGTGGTTATTGAAGGAGTTGCTCAACCAACCAAGAAATTGGAGGAAGGCACCTCGGCTCCCAAACCTTTCAAGGAGTTCGATGAAAATGACAAGAAGGCTTTCTCTCTAAACGGTAAACCCTTAAATATTTTACATTGTTCTCTTACCGCCACTGAGTATAATCGCATAAGAGGCATAAGGTCGGCCCATGAAGTTTGGAAAAAATTAGAGACTATACATGAAGGAACCAAGAAGGTCAAACAAGCAAGAAAAACCATGTTTGTTAAAGAGTTTGAAAACTTCATCATACATGATGGTGAAAGCATTTCAAAAATGGTGGAAAGGCTTGACAATATTGTCAATCCTCTTGTGGCCCTTGGTAAAGTCATCTCCGAAGAAGACAAGGTGACCAAGGTATTAAATGCACTTCCCGGCTCATGGTCCGAAAAGGTGACGGCAATTACGGAAGCACAAAATCTCGAAACACTCAAGTTCGATGAGCTCATCGGGAACCTCCTCATCTATGAAGTCTATCTCAAGGAAAGAAAAAATTCCAAACCATCCATCACTCAATCGGGTATGAAAAATATTCCTAAAGGTCTAGCATCTTCTTCTAATAATTCATATTATGATAATGATGAGGATGATGACGAGATGGCCGCACTTGTCCGGAAATTTGCAAAATTTGTGAATAAAAATAAGGCAAGAAAATTGGGAGACAACTTGTGTTTTAAATGCGGAAAATCCGGGGACTTCCTAGCCGATTGCCCAAAACTCAAAGAGGAGGAACAAAAGAAGAAAAAACCTTTTCCAAAAAAAGAAGGCTCTAAATGCGGAGGTCAAAACTTGGGATGAGCTACTCGCAACACCTGACGAGGAAGGTGAAACCGAACATGGTCTTATGGCCATAGATGATGAAAATAACGAGGTACGCTCTAACTCCTCAACTTCATCCTTAGTTGATGAATTGCAATGTGATTTTGATGAATTGTGAATTGAATTTCAAAATTTGATTGTTAAATACAAGACTTTGAAAAGGGAGCATAAAGAGCTTAAAATTGAAAAGGAAAAATTGTTTACTTCTTATGAATCTCTTGACAAAGCTCATGTTATTACTCTTACTAAAGTTCATACTCTTGAAACCGAAAAACAATCGCTCACCAATGATCTTGAATGTTTAAAAAAGGATGTGCATCATTTTAACATAAGTACGGACAAAGTTACCAAAATTTTAGATGCACAAAGGGGTGAGCATTCCAAATTAGGAGAAAAATGACCAAGGTCCAACTTTCGTTCGTGCTAGTAGTGCTCATAATCTTATTTGTTTCTATTGTGGTAAAATTGGTCATTATGTTTCTCATTGTAAATTGAAGAACAATTTTAGCTATGTTTGGAGACCCAAAGGTCTCAAGACTAAGCCCCATGGACCCCAAAATTATAGGGTACCTAAAAGTGGTTCATTTGTAGGTAATAGGGGCTATAACACTCATAGAGGATTCAAAATGGCTCGTGGACAGCGTGTGTTCAAGCCTTATGACCGGAAAGGGAGAACTTTTTACCAACATCAAGCTCCAAGAAGAGGGTATGGTCATGTTCGGCAATGGCAAAGGAAGAATTCTTGGAAATGGAGAAATTGTTAACTATTCTTTCTCTCTTAGTAATGTTCTTTTAGTAGAAGGGCTTAAGTTTAATTTGATAAGTGTTAGCCAACTTTGTGATTCAAATTATAATGTTGTTTTTAATCAAGAAAAATGCCTTATTCTTAAAAATGATGAAATTATTTGTGAAGCAAATAGAAAAGACAATCTTTACAAAATTTGTACAAATGATTTGGTTAGTCAAAATGTTTCTTGTCTTGTCGCCAATAATGATTTAACAAGTTTATGGCATAGGCGACTTGGACATGTTGGATACAAGAATTTGAAAAATATTTACAAAAACCAACATGTAAAAGGACTACCCAAATTAAATTTAGAAAATCTTGGCTTATGTGACACTTGTCAAAAGAACAAATTAGTTAATAGTAGTTTTAAGCCAAAAAAATGAAATTTCCACAACCAAGCCTCTTGATGGCTCAAAAGCTACCTTTAAAACCGTAGGCAAGTGCACCTATCGTTTTATAGTATAGATTATTGAGTACCGAGTGTCATTACCACGAGGATTGTAAGTACTAATAATTACCGTCTTTTTGTTATTTAATCTAACAATTTTTGAGTTTTTGTTTGATGAAAAAGGAAAACAAATTATAAATTGTAAAAATGAAGGAAGATTTGTAAAATAAGAAATCAAGAGATAGAAATGTGTTTGAATGTAAATCCCTCTAGAATGTTTTTGTGATTTGACAAGTTAAAAATACAAATCGTAAGCCCTTAAGCAAAAACCAACCTCTTTTAATAAAATCTCATGTCTTGTGGACCGTAGAAATTCCCAATTTAAGTTAAACCCTTTCTCAAGGCGAAAAACTTCTAATCTCAAGTTGATTAACCGAAATCTCTTTCTAGTTAAAACCCCAAGACAAAGATTATAACGATTTGTGAATTCCCATATTAGGTTTGACCCTAATCCAGAAGATTTATGTCGTCCTATATCTAGGATTGCATGCAACTCTTTTCACTTATATAGGTTCTATTTCACCATGAATCTCTCGATTTCCCGGATGAAAAATAAACTTCAAATCAATATTGCGCATATATCAATTCGAATGAACGAAGCATAATATAAGTGAATCACACAAAATATGAAATTTTATTAAAAACATACACACCTTAATCACAAATCCATTCTAGAGTTCATTACATTCAAGCACTAGGAGTTTAGCTACACATGATTTTGACCAAAGAATAAATTACACAAGAAGATTTAAGTATTGTAGACATGGTGTACTTATCTTTCTCAAAATCTCAATTGACTTCTTTCTTGATTGATGATGTTGCTCCAAGCCTTCTTCTCCAATATTGCCCCAAGCTTTCTCCTCCAAGACCCCTTGATCCCAATTCTACTTAATGAAATGAATACAATGAATATTTCCCGAGTATCTAATGAATCGCCTCTCCCAACTTCAACCCTTGGCTTTTATAGGCAACCAATACATTGATAGTACTCTCTTTTGTTAAACAATTGCCTCCATTTTCCTTGTTGGTTGGTGAATTCTTGTATTCAAGTGATGAGGAGGGGACATGGAGACATGTTTCAGCAAAATAGGGTGTTAAAAGTGTACAAAAGTGGCCAAAATGGGTTGGTTGGTGAGTTTTCCCAAATTCCGCAAAGAAAAGTTGCAAAAAGAGGTCCGGACACGCCCGTGTCGCCCGGAACGGCCGCCGGGCCGTGCTTTGTTCTATCACACAGGGGACTCGGGGAAACATGGTCGTGCTCCCCAACATGGCCAGGCCGTGTCTCTCGACACGGCCGTGTTGGGGGAACACGGCCTGGCCGTGTCGGAGGCTGTTTTGTGCGAAAAAATCGAGTTTTTAGCTCCGTGAACACGGCCGTGTTGCCCGACACCCCCTGCCGTGTTGGACCAAAAAGGCCCCGAAATGACGCGTTTGGCTTGGAATTTCGAGCGTTTTTGCATCCTTAAACTCCCGGTATGTTTTGACATGAATCCATGGTCCGAAATTCACCAAAATTAGCCCCAAATGGTCAATCTACATCAATAAAAGCACCTCGGAGTAATATGAACTATGTACAATCAAAAATTTATAAAACTAACAATAAAATAACTCGAATACTACTCAAATATACACATAAAACATGCATAAAAAGACCCTTATCACCTCTACAACTTCTTCATTTAGATTTATATGGGGATATTGGTACGACTAGTCTAAGTGGAAAACATTACACTTTCGTTATTGTCGATGATTTTTCTAGATATACTTGGGCTCTTTTTCTTTAAAATAAAAGCGATGCAGTTAATGAGTTTGTTAAGTTGTGTAGACTTATTGAGAATAAAAAGGAAGATACTATTAAGTCTATTCGAAGTGACCGAGGTGGAGAATTTGATGGTCAATTTAGAGTCTTTTGTGAAACCAAGGAATATGCATATAATTTTTCGACTCCAAGGACACCTCAACAAAATGGAGTAGCCGAGAGGAAGAATAGGACACTTTAAGAGATGAGTCGGTCCATGCTTAATGAATTTTCACTTTCAAAATACTTTTGGGCCGAAGCCGTAAGTACCGCTTGCTATGTTATCAATTGAGTTTATATTCGTCCTAAAATGAACAAAACTCCATATGAGCTTTGGAAAGGAAGAACTCCAAATATTAGTTGCTTCAAAATATTTGGATGTAAATATTTTATTTTGAATACAAAGGATCAATTAGACAAACTTGATCCTAAGGCGGATGAAGGAATATTTATGGAATATTCAACAAGAGCAAGGCATATCGGGTTTACAATAAGACTAGCATGGTTGTTGAAGAATCCATTCATGTAAAATTCAATGAAGCCTCGGGTGTTGAGAGGATACCCAATGATGAAAGTGATGAAGACGATATTATTGAACCCATTGTTGAAATTGATGCTCCGAATAATCAACCTTCTACCTCTAATGATCATCCATCCACTTCAAATATTCCCCACAAAGACAAAGGTGATACTTCGGACCTTCCCGTGGCATTGAAATTTAAAGGAGATCATCCAAAAGATCGTATTTTTGGTGATCCCCTTGATAAAGTAATGACCCGGAGAAAATTTGTCGAGAAAGCTCTTATATCTCAAAAAGAGCCTAAAAATGCTAAGAAGGCTATTGAAGATGAGGATTGGTATAAATGCAAGAGGAGTTGTATCAATTTGAAAGAAACGATGTATGAGAATTGGTACATTGTCCTCCATCTCAAACAATTATTGGTACAAAATGGGTATTCCGGAACAAACTCGATGATCAAGGCAACATTGTTCGAAACAAGACAATGTTAGTAGCTCAAGGGTATTGTCAAGAATAAGGTATTGATTATGATGAAACATTTGCACTCGTAGCACGTTTAGAAGCTATTCATATTTTACTTGCCTATTCTTGTTTTAAAAATTTCTTTACCTAATGGACGTCAAGTCCGCATTTTTAAATGGCTTTATTCAAGAAGAAGTCTATGTAAAACAACCTCCGGGGTTTGAAAATTTTTCTAGGCCTAATGATGTTTATAAACTTAAAAAGGTCTTGTATGGTTTAAAACAAGCACCCCGTGCATGGTATGATAGACTTAGCTCTTTTCTTTTGCAAAATGGTTTTACAAGAGGTAAAGTTGATACTACTCTCTTTGTGTTTGAAAAAGGGCAAGATTGTTTACTTGTGCAAATTTATGTTGATGATATCATTTTTGGTGCTACCAATGAATCCTTGTGCAAGAAATTTTCTAAGTTGATGAAAGGTGAATTTGAGATGAGCATGATGGGGGAGCTAAATTTCTTCCTTGGACTTCAAATCAAGCAATGCCAAGAAGGTATCTATATTTCACAATCTAAATATACAAAAGAACTTTTGATAAAGTTCGGCATTGAAGAAGGAAGAACCGTATCTACTCCTATGGCAACAAATGTCAAAATTGACAAAGATGAAAAAGGCAAGTCCGTGGATGAATCAAAGTATCGAGGTATGATTGGTAGTTTACTTTATCTTACTGCAAGTAGACCAGACATTCTTCATGACGTATGCCTATGTGCTCGTTTTCAAAGCAATCCCAAAGAATCTCATATGAGTGCCGTTAAAAGGATTTTTCGATATTTAAAAAGCAATATTCAATATGGTTTATTTTATCCAAAGAATGAAATTTTTTCTCTTAAAGGCTATAGTGATTCGGACTATACGGGTAATATTGATGATCGTTAAAGTACTTCCAGATCATGTCAATTTTTGGGCGATTGCCTAGTTTCTTGGTTTTCAAAGAAACAAAATTGTGTCTCACTTTCAACGGCCGAAGCCGAATATATTTTCGCGGCTTTTTGTTGTACTCAACTTCTTTGGATGAAACAAACCTTAGCGGATTACAAATGTTCTTTTGAAAATGTTCCTATCTTTTGTGATAATATATCCGCTATAAATATTGCTCAAAACCCACTTCATCATAACCGTACTAAACATATTGAGATTCGACATCATTTTCTAAGGGATTTTATTTCTAAACGAAAAATTGAGATATCTTTCGTACCATCTCAAGATCAAGTGGCGGACATTTTTACAAAACCGCTATCTTTCGAGACTTTTGCGTCAATACGAGCTCGGTTAGGCATAATGCATATTGAATAAGGTCTATGATTGTATTTTGCATGTTTTTAAAACTTAGGGGCGAAAAATCGGATTTTTGGTTCAAATTTTGGATTTTGGTAAAACAGACTGAACCAGTGGGCTGATTAGGCTGAGGTCGATCAGTCGGCTAAGCCCTTGACCGGTCGCCCTCAGCTCTGACCGGTCGCCCTAAGCAGATTTTTTGATTAAAACCGTCTCTGTTCTCAGACTTAGCCATTTTTGGCTCTTTCACTCATTTTTCGTCCCCTTTGCCATTTGCACACAAATTTCACTTAAAATTTGTTTTATTGCATCCTTTCTATATCTTGGACTTCATTATGCACGTTTATCATCATTTTTGCTCATCTTCACCGATTGAATCGTAAGAATTCTACTCCCTTAGCTCAATTGGGTTGAACCCTTGAGAATTTTACTTATATGTATATTTCGTGCTACTTGTTTTATATGAATGTAATGAGCTCATTAATTGTTGATGATTGGATGTTGTATATATTGATTTGGCGATAATATTTTTTGGTTTGATTACATTTACAAGGGCTATATACAATTTTTTATTTTTTAACGCCCGCCAAGTGTTCGGTGAATTGTCACAAAGAAAATTTCACAACTTACATGATACTCTTGCTTTCAAAAGTCTATTACACTTATAGAGATCATGTTTCTTCTCTAACGAGCTTTTGCATTTTAAATTCTCAACTTCTTCTTTGTTCTTTGATCTTTAAGCGTAAAATTCCAAAAGCTCGATAAAACGATTACTTTAGCGCACTTTGATATCGATGACCTATGTTTTTATCGTGCTAACATTATTTTTGATGATTCCAAAGGGGGAGAGACATGAAATTGGCTCGTAAGCTCAAAGAAGCTTATAAAAGCTCGCGAAAGAAATTATAAGCTATGGTTCCTTAAAGTCAAAAGCTGTGTAATATAACTAGCCCTTTGGATGTACTATGGACTTATTGGCATGATTAATGATTGTTCTTGACAGGGGGAGCTTCTAAGCTCATGCTTTTCATGTTTAGATTGTAGAAGCTAAAGCCTCTACCCTTTGTATTGATGTACTTGTTGATAAGGGAGTTGATAAGGGGAGTTTTTATAATTTGTCTTTGAAAATCCTAACTCCCTTCTATTTGGTTATTATGAATGTTTGTTGTTCTCTAAACGGATAGTTTACTCCTTGACCGAAAAATTATTTCATTTTCAAAATCGTTCTCATAAAAATTGTTTTGGTTTGTAATCATCAAAAAGGGGGAGTTTGTTAGATAAATATTTTTATATGATTTTATTTAAATGCGTTTTTACACCAAAACAATGTCTCTAAATGTTGTCCAAATACTCCCAATCGACTTAAAATATTTTTACTAATTTTTCGGAGTATTTCTGGAAGTTTATTTTCGACTAAAATTGGATAACACTTCTGTCTCCTGTGCAACCGGTCGCCCTATAGGGCAACCCGTACCTGAGTTATGTTTTGAAACAGAAAATGGGACGGAAGAAAAACTGGGGAGGGTGAGCGGTCGACCTCCGGCCGGTCGACCTAAGGGCGACAGGTACCTGGAAGCTTGCCCTCGAGTACAAACTTCTCTATTTTGCATTTTTGTGAACTCCAACCGGTCAACACAGGGGGCGACCGATCGGTACCCCCATCGACCGGTCCCCCTGTTTATTTTTGTGAAAATACTCTTTCAAACTTATCTCTATGCGACCGGTCGCGCTACACTTTTGATAGCAAACTATCCGTTGGGTTTTCAGACAACTTTTCCCTAATTTAAGGGGTTGATTTCTAACAGCTATTTCTTGAGTTTAATTACATTATTTTTTGCAGAAATCACTCTCCAAGAAGGAGCCAATGTCAGGAAATCAAACCAAAACCTCTCCTATAAATAGAGGTTCCATTCAAGCAACAAGATACAACACAACATACAAGCAAATAGCATACAAGCAAACACATTGTCATATCTTGTTGTATTAGCCTAAGTACTTTCACTTGCACACTCTTGAGGTCTAGGTTTTTGATTCTTGATTACACTTGCACTCAATATTTGTATCATCATTATCGAGTTGTAATCTTGATTTTTGTCTATCATCCAAAACAAGATATCCTTGTTGTTGTTCTTGTGGTAAGAGCACACTTGAGTGATCTTAGGTGTTGAAGAGTGTGGTACTCTTCATAGGTGTTGAAGAAAGATTGTGGTAATCTCCTTGAAGGTGTTGTAAGAGGATTGTGGTAATCCTCAAAGGTGGTGGTGTATTAATTTTGGTAATTAATAAAATTTCTTTTTATTTTTCGAAACTCATCCCGGATATACTGGGGTGGTAGAGCACGTAGTCCCTAGGTGGGGTGAAGCTCTTTAAATCAACGTGTGTTGTTTATTTTCCGCACTTATAACTTTTATCTTTGCTTGTTCATTCGAAAAAGAGGGCGAAACTTGAAAAACTGGCATAATCCCTCTAGATTATCGTAGCCACTTAGACTAACAATTATGTGGCATTTTGGAGGGAAATATATTATTTTCAATGTTAATTTGATAAAAAAAGTATAAGATTTATTACGAATAAAATAAAAATAGTTTACATAAAATATTTAAATTATTTATTAATTTGAAAAATGAAAAATAATTTAAAAAAATCCATGAAAAATAAAATAATGTTAATAAAATTTAAGATATTTTAATTGGATAAATATATTCGAAATTATAATATAAAAAACTTATTTATATCATAAGTTTAAATTATAGACTATTTAATTGGATAAATAACATTTTATTTTTATAATTAAAGAGTAATAATTAATTTTTTTTATACATTTTGTATTATAAAAAGTAATAATTAAATTTTTTTCATACAGTTTGTAATAACATGTTATTTATCCAATTAAATAGTTTACAATTAGCACAACTTTGCCGAGTGTAATTGAAGAGCTAATCGAAGCCAATCACATTGTCATGTAAATGTACGTTTGTCATATAATGTAGTTGGTTGGGTTCGACCAATGAGTACTATAGATTTAAAATTTCTGATCATGAGAAGTTTCAGTCATGCTTTATGTGTAATTCCAAGAAATCTCATAATAATAACATAATGGTTAATGCATTTTCTTCTTGAAGATTTATATTCCATGTTGTCTTCAATAATATAAATAGTTTTTTTATACAGTTTGTAATAACATGTTATTTATCCAATTACTCTTTAATTATAAAAATAAAATGTTATTTATCTAATTAAATAGTTTATAATTTAAACTTATGATATAAATAATTTTTTTTATTTTATAATTTTGAATATATTTATCCAATTAAAATATCTTACATTTTATTAACATTATTTTTATTTTTCATGGATTTTATAATTTTTTTCATTTTTCAAATTAATACATAATTTAAATATTTTATGTAAAATATTTTTATTTTATTCATAATAAATCTTATATATATTTTTTTTTATCTAATTTACATTGAAAATGATATATTTCTCTCCAAAATGCCATATAATATGCCCTATCAACAAAAATAATTCATACTTTAAGGTCAAAAAGAAAAGTAAAAAGAAAAAAATTCCCAGGATTGCAACCTGCAATAGCAGTTGAGACTTGAGTGGACTAAAATATGATTTTTTTCCAGTTAGTGGGCTAATTTCAAATAAACTTAAGAAAGTGGACTAAATATCTAAAGTAGTTCACTTAGTGGACTAAAAATACATTTTTGCCTTTTTAAGGGTGTGCGGGAAAAAAAGGGGGGGCGCTTTTGTATTGGTAAAACATTATATTTCCATCTCAATATTACAGTTTCAGTAAAATAATGATACAAAAGACATACTTAAATATCATTCATCATAGATTTTAAACGAAATAATACAACCACCATAGAAAATTGACATTGTAATATATTAAATTCAAGTCCTCAATTACATAGGTTATACTTTACCAATAAAAGAATTTTAAGTAAAATAGAATAGAAATTGAGAAAATAATGAAATGCTAAGCAAAATAGAATATGTAATTGAGAAGATAATGAGACCCTAAGCATATTGGTGAAAATAAGACACAAAAGATAAATAATTCTTACCAAAAAGATATTTGATTGAGATTTTGGTCTGTGTTAAAAACTGCAGATAAGAGTCGAACCCAAGACTAAGCTGCATAAGAGAGACCACCAACCACTGGACTGGAGAATTTCTTTGTGTAATGTATTAGTCTTTGGCAAAATTGCTTTTTTTGGTCCGTTAAATTGACTCGATTTTGAATTTAGTCCTTTATATTTTATGGATGGCGTTTAGCAACCACTATTTTTTTTAAACATGCATATTTAGTTCGATTTTAAAATTTCATGGATATCTTATTCCTAAAATGCTGAGTTGGACAAAAATACACCATGTTTAAAATACATTTTTGCCTTTTTAAGGGTGTGCGGGAAAAAAAGAGGGGGGGCGCTTTCGTATTGGTAAAACATTATATTTCCATCTCAATATTACAGTTTCAGTAAAATAATGATACAAAAGACATACTTAAATATCATTACATCATAGATTTTAAACGAAATAATACAACCACCATAGAAAATTGACATTGTAATATATTAAATTCAAGTCCTCAATTACATAGGTTATACTTTACCAATAAAAGAATTTTAAGTAAAATAGAATAATATTGAGAAAATAATGAAATGCTAAGCAAAATAGAATATATAATTGAGAAGATAATGAGACCCTAAGCATATTGGTGAAAATAAGACACAAAAGATAAATAATTCTTACCAAAAAGATATTTGTTTGAGATTTTGGTCTGTGTTAAAAACTGCAGATAAGAGTCGAACCCAAGACTAAACTGCATAAGAGAGACCACCAACCACTGGACCGGAGAATTTCTTTGTGTAATGAATTAGTCTTTGGCAAAATTGCTTCTTTAGTCCGTTAAGTTGGCTCGATTTTGAATTTAGTCCTTTAAATTTTATGGATTGCGTTTAGCAACCACTAATTTTTTTAAACCTGCATATGTAGTTCGATTTTAAAATTTCATGGATATCTTATTCCTAAAATGCTGAGTTGGACAAAAATACACCATGTTTGGACCATTTTCCACGAAATGACTATTTTGCCCCTTTTTCTTGGAGGGAAACCTTGGTCATGTTCATATCACATGACTTGTTTAATATCTCAATAAAATTAAATAACAAAAATAAATATAAGATTAAATTAAAGTAAAGAAACAATCTAAACATATATTTATAATTTTATATAAAGTTGATAAATATAAAATATATGTTCGACTTTTTTTTAGTTTAATTTAAACAAAGTAATCTGAACATATATTCATAATTTTCAACTATATATAAAAATTAAAAAAATAGAAAACAAAAAAAACATATATATCTATAATTTCTAACTGTAAATTAAAATTAAAGAAGATTTAAAGAAAAAAATAATAAATTAAATAATAAAAATAAAAATAAAAACTTATATTGAATTAAATAAAATAGTCGAACATATATTTTTCAACATTAAATAAAAATTAAAGAAAAATACAAAACAAAATAAAAGAAATTTATTTTTTTTTTCCGATTTTCTGTTTTCTATTTTCTATTTAATTTTTATTTATAGTAGAAAATTGTAAATATATATTTTTTCTCTTTTGTTGTTTTCTATTTTTTTTCTTTAATTTTAATTTACTATTGAAAATTAAATGTATATTTTTTTCTATATTTTTCTTTAATTTTAATTTCCAGAAGAAAATCGTAAATGTATATTTTTTCTATTTTTTTCTATCTTTATTTAATTTAAATTTACGATTGAAAATTATAGATATATGTGTTCTTTTTGTTTTCTATTTTTATAATTTTTATATATAGTTAAAAATTGTAAATACATATTTTTTTTTTGTTTTTTTGTTTTGTTTTTCTAATTTTATTTACAGTTGAAAATTATAAATATATGTTCAGATTATTCTCTTTAAATTAAATTAAAATAAATTGTCGAACATATATTTTAAATTTTTCATCTTTAAATAAAAATTAAAGAAAACAAGAAAAAACAAAAAAGTACATTATTTTTTTTTTGGTTTTTCTATTTTTTTTTGCTTTCTATTTTTTCTTTAATTTTAATCTACAGTTGAAAATTACATATATTTTTTTTGTTTCCACTTTTTAAATTTTTATATATAGTTGAAAATTGTAATTGCATGTTTTTTCTGTTTTTATTTCGTTTTCGTTTTTTTTTCTAACTTTATTTACATGTTTTTTTCATTTTTGTTTTCTTTAATTTAATCTTATATTTATTTTTGTTATTTAATTTTAGAGAAAAAAATTTTTTGCCTCCCAAATTATACACCTTTTTACACTTTGCCTCATAATCATGTTTTTGGTACAAATCACCTCCACATGTTCGCGATTTTTACACAATTACCACCACAAATTATATTTTCACCGGAATCGATACACGTGACTTGCACATGCATTTTTCAGGGCAACACAGTCATTGTACACCAAATGACATGAGCAAGAATGTCTTTATCATTTCTCAGCCTAATATATCACATTATCCTCTTTTTCTTTAATCCAAAACCCTAAATCCCTAATTGAACTTCACATCTGGAGAAAGAAAAGAAACGAAGGGGCCATAAAATGTGGAGGCAGACCGCTGAAATCATCATGGACGACATATGCCATTGTGGTAGGAATGTAGTGCAAAAGACCTCGTGGACAGACCTCAATCCTGGTAGGACGTATACAACTTGCGAAAAATTTCGGGTGAGATTAAATTGATTCCAGTTTATTTTTTGGGGAAAGTTACAAATTTATGAAGTTGAATTGATTTTAAGTATATTGTTATCTTGATTTAAGAAATTATTGATTTTTGTGAAAATTGGGGAAGTAACCCTAATTTTTGGGGGAAGATGATAGATTATTTGTTTTTTTGTGAAAAATTAGGAAATAACCCTAATTTAAAACATCAATGATTTTTTCGGAAAAAGGAGAAGTAACCCTAATTTTGGGGGCATATGACAGATTATTGTTATTTTCTGTGAAAAGTGAGAAAATATGACAAATTTGGGGAAATTTACTGATTATTGGTATTTTTTGGAGTTGTATTGTTATGAGATTTTGATATGGTTTTATGATTTTTTTTCTCTTGTGAAATGTGATACAGGAACTTGGGGGTTGCACATACTTTGTGTGGATTGACCCTCCAATGTGTACCAGAGCACGACAGATAATTCTCGGACTACTGAAACATGTTAACCGACTTGATGTTGTTGCGCGTCGAAAGAATCTGAGGGCGAAATTGCTATGGGTGGCTTTGGTTGTATCTTGGATAGCTATGTACCTGTTGAAGAAATAATTGCTAGGATGGTTGTAGTAATCTATTGTAATAGTGTTAGGTCTTTGTATAGGACATGGAAGAATTCCAATTTTCCAATGTTAGGAGAATTCATGCCATGTCTAGTAATGTACTCCAAGCTTCCTGTTTTCCTATTAATATTAAGAACTGCAATTATGTTATAATTAGATCTCATTCCACTTATGTAATTCAAACATCTAAGGGAGAAATAACTAACACCAAGTGGAGAAATAACAAAAGTGCACCAATATATCATCCAACAAAATCAAATGGAGACATAAACTTAACTTCATAAACATAAACAAGTTTAAGAACAAAGTACACCAGTATACCATTCAACAAAAGTGCACCAATAGACCATCCAACAAAACCAACAGTCTAGTAGCCAACAAAACAACAAAAGTGCACCAATATTCCAACAAAACCAACAGTATATAAGGTGCATTGAGTAGCCAACAAAAGCGCTTAAAATGACTAAGCTTAAATGACTACATCTGCCTACAAACTAGAGCTTCTTCTTCTTGTTACTGAGCTGACTTCTTGGAGTTCTTGGAGTCTGATGCTTTCATTGTAGAGAAAATAACATCTTGACTGATCAAATTGTTGCTTTTCCAAGATGATCTCAATGCAGGCTTCTTCAGAGTTGTTGCACTGAGTTTTGGATTTCTGATGTTTTCCTTGCCATTTGCAAGACTTTCTTCCTTGCCTTGTGTGGCTTTCTTCTTTACCTAAAACACAAATATTTTGCATTTAATTAGTATAGAAAAAAAAATGATCCAAAAAAGCTGAATTTACAAATTGGTTCACCTTTAGCTTGCTCTTAGCACCAACTCTTTTTGCCACTATTTGAGATTGTTGTGAAGGTATTACCATTTTCCCCTTATTTCTTTTGGGAGAATTCACCTTTTCTTTCATTTTCTTTTGTGCTTTTTGGACCGCAACATCATCTCATTGGACTGTTCTTTTCCTAGTTTTCTTGGATGTTTCTCCTGTATATTGCACACTACCATGGGCTGCTGGAATATCTAAACCACCACCTGAAGTCCCTTCTTTCACAAGTAGACACCCTCTGATATTGTGGTTTGGTTTCTTGCATTTTGAGCAATACATGGTAGCTCCAGTTTTTCTCAGTCTCACACCTTTCCCCTTTGTTGCAGTCTTACTACTCTCAGTTTCATCCTTTTTTCTGATGTATTTCTTTGGTCTACCAGGAAGTTTCTAGAAAACTGGAGGAATCAAGGGTTGAACATCCACCTTTGGCCACATTTCACTGCCATGTAGTGCATTCATGAGGGTAGAATATGTCTTCATAAAGGTGTCTTTTTGTACCAATTGTCAACATAGTCCTCAGGGGTATATCCCATGTAGTAAAACGCACATATAACATATGCACATAGAATCCGAGTGAGCTCCCATCTTTTGCAGCTACATGTATTATCCCCTAGATGAACTTTAACTTTGCTCACTTGACAACTCTCAATTTCAAACTCATCTTTACCATTCCAATGGGCAATGAATCATGTGGCCTGTATCTTCAACTCTTCCAAAAGTCTGCTGATTTTAGGACACAAATCACCTTGGTATTTTGCCATCTGATCCCTTCTCACATGTATTCTCTTCATCAAAATAACTCTGACTATCTCAATCATAGTCACAATTGGTCTGCACCTAGCTCTCAAGATCATTGCATTAAAGCTTTCAGACATGTTATTCAAGCAAATGTCACATTTAGAATGAGTGATGAAATGAGACTTAGACCAATTGCAGGTGGTCTTTGAACCAATCACTCAGAAGCTGAGGTATCTCTTTGTTTTAATTCATCCATAGCTCTATTAAAGTCAACAACTCTAGTTGCCCTAGCAGCTTTCCAAAGCAAAGTTTTCAAAGCCAAAACTTTATGTGCCAATTTAAAGTTCTTGTATAAATGCATGACACAAAACCCGTGTTCACAGCCAGGGAGAAGTGTATCAATTGCATCAACTAACCCTTTTTATTTATCTGACATGATAGTCCAATGATAAGGGTTGTTTATTTGGAAATCCTGGATAAGCAACTCCATAAACCAAAACCAAGATTTTTTTTCTCTTTTTCTACTACAGCATAGGCAAAAGGGTACATGCAGTTGTTCCATCTATGCCTACATCAGTAAGTAGCACATCCCGACAAGTAGTTTTCAAGTGGCATCCATCAAGAAAAATAATTGGCCTGCACCCTTCCAATAATCCCTTCTTCAAAGCACCCCAACAAATATACATCCTCTTAAACATTGGGTTACCATCTGCAAGTTTACACTTAATCTTAACAGTTGTGCCAGGGTTTGAATTCCTTATTTCTTCAGCGTAGCTCCACAACATTGCATATTGTTCAGAGTCAGACCCAACTCCATTTTTAAAAACCATCCTCTTGGCCCTATACAATTGACTCTTATTAAAGACAAGTTTCATCTCTTTTTGGATAATGGTCATCATAGTGTCCAACTGGCCACTTAAGGTCAGTCCAAATCTTGTATTTATACACATCAGCCAACCACTTAGTGTTTGCATGGGATACATTCTGAACCCTAGGACATTTATATTTCCCATTAAGAGTTTTGATCTGTATTGTATCATCACCTTGAACTTTTGAATCATAGACTAACCAAGGGCACCTTTCATGTTTGCATTTCACTTGCACTTTATTTTTATCATTTATATTGAAATAAATATCTCTGCCCTATTTTATAGCATGTTGTCTCACTGTCTTTCTGAATTTATCAGTGTCATTAAATTGCATTCATATTCCAAACTTAGGATCTTCTTGGTCAACCCTTGCATTGAAGATAGGAAAACTGGATTGTAACTTACCATGTACTGGTCTATCCTCATCAAATAAATCATCTACATCCTGTTGACTAGATCCTCCAGCTTTTGACTTAGACATATGGAGCCCACCCCATTCTACATTTAAATCCACATTAGCATCAAATATTCCATCATCGTCAGAAATGTCACATTCACTATCCAGAAATACATCTGAAACATTTGAATTTGTTCCTAAAGATTGTTCATCATCATCATTACTATCAACACCATCACATACATCTGGAATATTTGCATGCATTTTTTGTTCCTCACCACATACCACCCCAACCTCTAAGCTATCATTATCCCCCACAAACTGTAAGGTTCATTAATAATTGAGAAATTTTGAGAAGGATTGTCAAGACAAGTTGATTGGCTATCTTCACTTAATTTTTCATGTTCCACAAAACCCCCTCAACATTCAATTTTCATCAACAAAATTTACTATATTAAGACCATCAAGATCAGTCTCAATTAAATATCATCACAGTCATTGACACCACATCTGCTACAATGAAAAGCAACAAATTTTTTCAGACCTATTTCTGCAGCCATGAAATTTAATTCAATCTATGACATCTTATCAGTATGGCAACCATCAATGTGTGCTATCTTACCATCTACATACAGGTTCGTTCCAAAATCAACAAACACCTCAGCGTGATTTATTCTAATGGTGTAGTACTCAGAATTAGAACCTGATAAGGAAAACAAACAGTACAACGTAGAATCAATTAATATTTAATAAAGATTAATTAATATAATAACTATAAACAACAAAATCCTAAACCCTAGAACCAGATTAAATATTAAATAAAGAAAGGCAAAGTCTTTGCTCTGTCAATAAAGAATTAGACATTATGGGGACAAAGGGGTCACGAGCCCAACATCAATACACCAACAACCCATTACTTTAACAGAAAAGAAAATAATTTTGTGGGGACCAAAGCAAAAAAAAACTACATAAATACACTGACATATCATGTGCAATCCTCAGAAAATTCCAGAAACTCTATTTTTCATATACATTGTGTGTGTGCTATGGATAAAATACAAAAAAAAAAAAAACACAACAGACACGCACAAAAAACCAGAAAAAACTTACCGTAATCAGGAACATCTATCCCTTTTGGAATGTTTGGGTCACCTTCTTTACGAATTTTCCACATTATTTTATCATGTAAAACCTTAGCTTTATCTAGCTTTTTTTAAAACAACTTTATCTCAGTTAAAACCATTAAAATTGGGATTTGGAAAGGCACGTGAGGGAGGGAAGTCGTTGGGCAACATGAATGGACTACTTTGCCCTAAAAATGCATGTGCAAGTCACGTGTATCCTTTCCGGTGAACTTTTGTGGCTGGAATTGAGTCCTGGGAGGCAACGTGTAAAAATCGCGAACATGTGGAGGTGATTTATACCAAAAACATGATTAGGAGGCAAAGTGTAAAATGTTGTATAGTTCAGGAGGCAAAAAACAATTTCTCTTAATTTTATTGGGATATTAAACAAGTCATGTGATATGCACATGACCAAAGTTTTCCTCCAAAAAAAAGAGGCAAACTAGTCATTTCATGGAAAGATGGTCCAAACATGATGTATTTTTGTCCAACTTAGCATTTTAGAAATAAGATATCCCCGAAATTTTGAAATTGGACTAAATGTGCAGATTTTAAATTGTTAGTGGTTGCAAAACGTCAACCATAAAAATTAAAGGACTAAATACCTAATCGAACCAACTTAATGGACTAAAAAAGCAATTTTAACTCTATACATTATATATCAATATATTTTAAGCCATTAAACATTTGAAAAAAAATCTGGCGGTCGGGGGCCCTCGCTGGAGGGGGGCCCTGTGCGGCGGCGCCGCCTTGTCGCCCCAGGGATGTGTTTGATAAATGGTTTTATCATGATTTTGATGATTTTGTTTTTTGTACCAAAACAATATTTTTAAAGGTTGTCCAAATACTCCTATATGTTTTAAAATGGTTTTAATATTTTCCGGAGCATTTCTTCAAGTTTTATTTTAGATAAAATTGGACAACACTTTTGATGATTTTATGTTAATGTATTTTTTAAACCAAAACAATATTTGTAATGTTGTCCAAAATACTCCCGATCGGTTTAAAATATTTTTACTTATTTCTCGGAGTATTTCTTGGGGTTACTTTTGATAAAATATTGGATAACATTTTTGTCTCGTGTTCAATCGGACAACCCGTATCTGAAAGATTGGTTTTGGAACAGAAACAAGACATTTTGGAAGACCCTGGAGGTCGACTGTTCGCACAAAAGGGTGACCGGTACCTGAAGATAAACATAACGCACTGTCTCTCAAAAAGTGTTGAGGGAGACCGGTCCCTATGGGGGGCAACCGGTCGGACCCCCGGACCGTCACCCTTTGTAAATTTTGTTGTGTTCTTTCATTTCTCATATTAGTGCGCGACCGGTCGTCCTATGGTTTGACAGCAAAATTCTAACCGTTGTGCAGCAGACAACTTTTACCTAAATTATGGGGTTGATTTCTAACAGCTATAATCTTGTTTTTAATTGCAATTTTTTTGTACAAATTAGTTCCCAAGAGGAGCCTATCAATGATCTATCATCTCCTATAAATAGAGGAAGATTTGAAGCAACACAATAATAGAGAATACTACAACACAACAGGATACACTCAAGCAAACATATTTGTTCTCCATTGTTATTATTCTTGTTGTAATAGCCTAAGGTCTTTCACTTTCACATCTTGAGGTCTAGACTTATTTCTTGATTACACTTGCACTCAAATTGTATCATTCATTATCGAGTTGTAATCTTGAATTTTTGAGTTATCATTCAACACAAGATATCCTTGTGAGTGTTCTTGTGGTAAGAACACACTTGGATGATCCAGGTGATACGTGCAAGAAGATTGTGGTGATCTTCTTATTGAAGAGTGTGGTGCTCTTCAAGGTGTTGAAGAATTTGGTATTCTTCTAGGTTGAAGATCGTGGTAATCTTCACAAGGTGCCGTTGAAGGAAGATTGTGGTAATCTCCAAGGTGGTGTTGAAGAAGAGTGTGGTGCTCTTCAAGGTGTTGTTGTAAGTTGAATTTGTATTAATTGTGGTAATTAATAAAATTCTTTTTCTTTTTCAAACCCATCCCTGATATCTTTGGGGTGATAGAGCACGTAGTCCCTAGGTGGGGTGAAGCTCTATAAATCGGCGTGTGTTGTTTACTTCCCTCACCTTTATTATTGTCTTGGCGTATTTGATTCGAAAAAAAGGGCATAATTGAAAAGATGGAGATAATCTATTCACCCCCCTCTAGATTATCGTAGCCGCTTGGACTTACAAGTGGTATCGAAGCAAAACTCTTTGGCAAGCTCGTTCCACATCGCGAATAAAGAGGAACGATCATCGGCTACGAATGAAGTTTACTATATCGGCGCCTCCACCACCAAGCCACCACTTTTTTATTCCAAAAATTATACATTTTGGAAAGAAAGAATGGAATGCTATCTACAAGGTTGCAGGTTCGATATTTGGAACACGGTCGTCAATGGAGAATCTATCCGATAAAAGATACACCACACACCTCCAAAGTCCTCAAGGAGCTCAATGATGAAGAGAAGAAAATCATCTCCTTAAATGGTAAAGCTCTAAATATTTTGTATTGTTCACTTACCACTTTGGAATTTTATCATATTGTAGGAATTAAATCGGCACATGAAGTATGGAGAAATTAGAAGAAGTATATGCAAATGAAAGGAGCGACTCAAAAGCATCTACTTCTCAAAGGGATACAACAACTTGGGACGAGCTTCCTACAACTTCTGACAACGATGAAAATGAATGTTGTCTTATAGGCTTCGAAGAAAATGAGATAAGCAAACATTCTACTTCCTATGATAATGAATTACATAATGATTATAGTGATTTGCAAAATGATTATGATGATCTTTAAAATGAATTCCAAAGCATACTTGTTAAATACAAAAATTTGAAAAAGGAATTCAATATCTTGAAAAATGATAAGGATAGTTTATCTACTTCCTATGAATCACTATCATGTGCTCACACCACCACACTTGATAAGGTTAGAAACCTTGAAAAAGAAAATAGTACTCTTGTTGAGGATATTAATTGCATGAAAAAGGATTTATCAAAATCCAACTTGAGCACCGATAAAATGACCGATATTATTGATGTTCATAGTTATGATAAAATGAAACAAGGACTTGATCATAAGCCTTGTTGTTAATTATGTGAAAAGAAATCAAGTCCCTATGCGTGTTGGTCATTATGCTCCAAAATTATTACTTGCTTCCATTGTGGTCAAAAGGGTCATACGGTAAATACTTGTCGGCTAGAAATAGCTCTAATTATTGTTGGAGACCTAAAAGTCTCAAAGCTAATCCTAAAGGACCCAAACACTTGAGGGTACCACAAAACAATGTCTTATTAGGTACCCTGCGGAATAATAATGAAGGAAAATTCATGATGCCAAGAAGACATCAAATGACCTTCTCATTTGATCAAAGGAGAAGACATCACCACAATGAATTTCCAAGAGAAAGACATTATCAACAATGGGAAGGACATAATCCTTGGATATGGAGCAATTGGAGAAGCTATCATCTACAAAATGATTTTCAAAGAGGAAGATACCATCAACAACGGGAAAGACATAACCCATGGAAATGGCGTAATTGGTAAATCGTATCTCCTTATTTAAATATGTTTTTTATTTTGTTATTATGCATGTTTTTATTTGTGTCTATATTTTCAAAATAAGTTTTCAAATTTTTTTTAATTAAGGTCTTCAATATATATTTGTGTTTTTAAAATATTTTGAAAAAGACCTTGCATGATGTTTTTAAAACTCTTGTGTATTTTAAATGACTTGTATGTTTATTATCTCTTATGGACTTATAATGCATAGTATATTTATGATATCTTTTATTGCATTAGCCTACACTTCTATTTGATATGTTTTTTGGGCAACATTTATTTTAAGAATTGTGTAGGACTTATATATCTTCATCAATAGTTATCTACTCATTATTTGACTAGAGAGACATTAGCTATCGAGGTACGTTCATTATTGATATTCATCTCATAGACCGATATATATGTGTCAAATGCCTATGTGCTTGCATTTTCAAGATATTTCATAGTATTTCACATAAGTGCCATTAAGAGGATTTTTCGATTTTTGAAAGGCACTATTCTATAAAGCTTGTTTTATCCGAGACTTGTAAAGGATTATATTTTATTTTGATAAAACATTTGATTTTCTCATTATATCAAATTTATGCATTTGATTGCTCATATTCATTCTTGTCTAAACTCTTGTCCAAATGATTCTTTCAAATGAGGTCTCAACTATATGCTCTTGGATTTTCAAATTTCAAAAGAGACCTTATATGGCTTCCTATAAGCTTATTTGAACTTACATGCTCTATGAAACCCTTGATGATTTGTTTGAAAGCATAGTATGTGTTACTTGTTATTGTATCTCTACTATTCGATATTACTATGCTCTTGTGCAAAGATACTTTGTTAAGATTTTACAGAAATTGTTTGATATTTTGGAACAAGTTTGATGACCAAAGGAAGGTTAATAGCTCAAAGGTAATGTCAAGAAGAAGATAATGGATTTTGATGAAACATTTGCATCCGTAGCATGTTTTTGAAGTTATTCGCATTTTACTTGTCTATTCTTGTTTTAAGAAAATTTCTAGCTTTACCAAATGGATGTTAAATCCGCTTTCTTAAATGGTTTTATTCAAGAAGAAGTCTATGTAAAACAACCTCCTGGGGTTTGAAATTTTTCTAGGCCTAATGATGTTTATAAACTTAAAAAGGCCTTGTATGGTTTAAAACAAGCACCCCATGCATGGTATGATAGACTTAGCTCAATTCTTTTGCAAAATGGTTTTACAAAAGGTAAAGTTGATACTACTCTCTTTGTTTTTTTTTTTTTTAAAAGGGGCAAGATTGTTTACTTGTGCAAATTTATGTTGATGATATCATCTTTGGTGCTACTAATGAATCCTTGTGCAAGAAATTTTCTAAGTTGATGCAAGGTGAATTCGAAATGAGCATGATGGGGGAGCTTAATTTCTTCATTGGACTTCAAGTTAAACAATGCCAAGAAGATGGTTATATTTCACAATCAAAGTAGACATAAGTACTTTTGAAGTAGTTAAGTATTGAAGAAGGAAGAATCATCTCAACCTCTATGGCTACCAATGTAAAGATTGACAAAGGTTGAGGAAGGCATATCGGGTGACAAACAAATTAGAGGTATGTTTAGTTTATTACTCTCTTGGACTCGACATTCTCTATGTCTTATGTCTATATGCTAGACTTCAAAACTATCCCAACGAATCTTATAAAAGTGTCATTAAAAGAAATTTTCAAATATTTGAAAGGCACTTCTTCTTATGGCTTGTATATCCAAAATTTTAAAACATTCATATTTTTCAGGATAACAAGTCCGGTGATTACAATTTCTCAAAATATGGTTCGTCATAATCGAACTAAACATATTGAGATTCGATATTTTTCTAAGGGATTGTGTTTCTTAAACGTATATTTGAGATGTGTTTAATTCCGTCTCAAGGATAACTCACGGACATTTGTTTTCAACCATTTACCGTCGAGTCTTTTACCTCATTTCGAGCTTAATTATGACATGATGTATATTGAATGAGGTTTACGTTTGCGTTTTGCACGTTTTTAAAACTTAAGGATGAAAAATTGGATTTTTGGTTAAAATTTTTGATTTTCAAAACAGACTGAACCAAATGGTACTGCTGGTAGTGAGGCCGACCCGGTCGCCCTCGACCGACCGGACCGCCCACTTCTTGATTTTTGGTTAAAATCATTTCTGTTCTCATACTCTGCCATTTTGGTTACTTTCACTCTACTTTCGTCCCCTTTGCAAATTTCACACACAATTCACTTCAAATGAGTCTTGTTGCATAGATTACATATTTTGAGGATTATATTGCTCATTTATCATCATTGTTACTCATTCTCACCAATTAAATGGTAAAAATTCTACTCCCTTATCTCAATTGGGTGGAACCCTTGAGAAAATGCTTATGTATTGATTTTTGCGTGAATTCTTGCATAGTTGTGTCGTGAATAATGATTGTTTTGGATTATATTTGTAAAATTACTTTTGGTGATGAAAAAACTTGGCTTGATTACATTTACAAGGGTTATATATACCTTCTTCAATTTTTGACGCCCGCCAAGTGTTCGATAAAACATTTCAATGAAAAGTTCATCACCTACATGACTTTCTCGATTTCAATAGTCTTATATTATTATAGAGATCATGTTTTGCAAATCATATGAGTTTTTCATAAAGCTTCTACAAGTCATATGATTGAATTTTATCTCCTATTCGGTCTTTATGCTTCAAAAGTTCAAAAATAGCTCGATTTTTTGGTCATGCACTTTGATATGAATATATGATGCCTTTATCGTGCTAACATTCTTTTTGATGATTCCAAAGGGGGAGAAACAAGTTATAAGCTCATTAGCTCATAAAAACTAATATAAGCTCGTAAAAAGAAGTTATAAGTTGTGACTAGTAAAAGCCATAATTATGGTTCATACTTAGTCCAATTGATGTTTTATATGGACTTGTTTACATGTCTAATGATGTTCGTTGACAGGAGGAGCTTATAAAAGCTAAGCTTCTAGCTTTTGGTTGATTACATGTTTCTTATTCTTGATGTGCTTGTTGATAGGGGGAGCTTGTGCTAATATTTGGAAAAAATTTACTCCCTTATTTGGTTGCTATGAAGCCCCGATTTTTCCGAGCTTATAATTGATCCTTATTGTCGTTTATGTATTTGATCGACTATTTTACCGCGTCACTTTGACGGGTAATTATCATTAATATATATATTTTGGATTTTATTTCATTTCATTTATTACTTGTGATCATGATCTTTATTAATTCTATTTTTGCATTTATGATCACTTGATTGATCATTATTACTATTTTTGTATTTATTAGTCACCTTAGAATTTTAAGAGACTATTTATTTTAGAGACTTTTACCTTATAGAATTAAGATTTTGATTTAGATTAAGTGATCATGAGACTTATAAGTGATCAAGGAAATCACTAATTATTTTGGAGATTGATATATTTCATCTATTATCATCAAATTTGGGACAAAAAATATATGGAATTACCAAATTGCCCTTAGTATGGACGGCCATGATGAGATTTTTGGAGTAAAAATATCATCCAACTCTTGTACACCTACACCTTATATTAGTCATCTTGTGTATAATTATACCATTAATTCAAACATTATACACATCATCTCTTACATTACTTCTTTAATATTATTTTTGCCAACATGTTGGAAGTCTTCCAACATTCCATTCAAACTATGTCTTGCCCATGCCTTTGACCTTCAAATTGTCTCACATGCAAGAGGCAAAATGCAAGACACAAAATTGAACAAAAATTCCTTCTCTCTCTCTCTCTCTCTCTCTCTCTCTCTCTCTCACTTGGACGGCCATTAGGCCATTTTGTGCCAAAATTCATTTCATTTTTATCACCAACACATTCAAGCCTTGCAAATTTCTCCTCCTTCTCTCTAAAACCCCTACCTCTCTCTACTCTTTCTTCTTACTTCTTCTTCAACACTTAGAAAAAAATTTCAAGATTTTCCTCCTTATACTCCAAAAAGTCGAACACCCCCTTCACAAGGTATGAAATTATGTTCTCTAATTCATCTTGTTATCATCTACCTACCTCTTTTCACTTCTTGACTTAAGATGATTTTGGTTTTGAGGTACATTTAGAAGACCAATTGAAGACTAGAGCTTGACATCACCTTGAAGAAGATTTCAAGACTTGAAGGAAATTTTGAAGATTTAGACTATAAGGTAAGATATTAGGACTCTAGTGTATTTTTCTTCTTCTCCCTATTTGTTTTTCAAATTTTGACACCCCTTTTTCATTTTTGAGAAATATAGGCTGACCTTATGTGATTTTGGAGGTGAACCAAAATTCCCAATTTTAAAGCTTCAACTAGTCTCCAATCACCTACTACACAAGTAAAGTGTAGTCTTTCTCATTTTCTTACCTCCTTCTTTTTCTCCTTAATTTTTCTCTCATTTTTCTAACTTCAAAATTTTGATATTTCTTGACTTAGGGGCTGACCTAAGAAGCCTCATTCAAAAATTGTGAAATTTATCCTTTTATTTCACAATTTCCAATTTTAAGGTGGGTGAAAAATACTTTCCAACTATTAGGTGTTTTTATTAAAATGCATGTAGAAATTTTGATTATGAGCCTTGAGATATATAATCTATGTATTTCATGTCAATTTTATGTATCAAATCATGAAAATTCTCAAGAGTTGCATGTATAATTTAATGTTTTATTTGATGAATTCTTGTATGTATTGGATATGCATGTGTATGATCTTTAAAATTCATGTTTTGGATGACTTATAACCTGGACAAGTCGAGCATAATTGATTAAATTTCAATTTTGGACTTAAAAATGTAAAAATGGAAAGTTCGGTGGACTAAATTGCAAGAAAATAAAAGTTAAAGGACCCCTCTGCAAATTTCGAAACTTTGGACTGTACTCAGGTTCAAAAATGACTTTTGGACATTTTAATAAAGTTTTAAGAGTTTTTTAGATAAATAAAATCAACCTTTAAAAGCCCAAGGACTAGATTGTAACATTTTGAAAGTTTAAGGGCTACTTTGCAAATTTAAAAACTGTACCATACCTTAACTTTAAATTTTGAAATTTTCACTCTTAAGGTACTGGGAATGACACATTTTAAATGTATTCCAAAAATCCAAGTGTTTAGGGCTTGGGAAGTAAATTTTCTAAAATTGAGGGACTAATGTGTAAAATACTAAACTTGAGGACCCAAATTAACTTTCCAGAACTTATGCAGCCCATGCACCTGGAAATACTAACTTAACTATAACTTAATTATATTTTGGACTCAAGGTTCAAATTTCATAACAATTGGACCCTAAAAGCCTTAAAGGCAATTATTTCAAAATGGGACAAAAATGATATTTTCAAACGTTAAAGGACCTAAACTTATTTCTTTTAAAAACTACTTTTTCCCAATATCCTACCAACCTTAGTGACATTTTCCAATTGGAATCACATTAAAAGCCCTTCCGGTTTGTGAGTTCCGATTATTTCAAACTTAAGGTCCGAATTGGCAATTTTTACAAATTTGGGGCCAATGTGAGAATTTTATAAAAACTCGACCTCAAAACTTTAAAAACCTGAATCTCTGGACAATTTGGAGAATTTAGGAACTGACCTCATAATTTTTCAAGGTCGGGATATTTATTTATTCAATTTTTAACCCCAAAAGTGTTGGTTTTTACAAAACGGGGCTAAATCGAAAATTTTCTTTTATAAAGGACCTAACTCAAATTATTTTCTCTTTTACTAAAATAGCCCTGGACCCTCTGACTTGGAGATTAATTAAAATATTTTATTTTCCCAAAAAACCCTTGACTTATCGGATCAATTTGACCGATTAATACCCGATCGCGGAGCGACTTCCTCGCCTTGCGATTTTGAATCTATAACGGGACTTATGTTCCACATAATCTTTCAAGATATCGAAGGTTGCTTATCCTTCCGATAATCATCTTCATCCAAAAACTCCACCAACGCCATAATTGCCACTCGCGTTTTTCAAAAAATTTTCGAATCGCTTTCAATCAATAATACTGACGCTTACTTGATCGTGAACTTGTATTTACTTGTCTGCTGAGTCAACTTGGTGTATCGAGCACATCGAGAATGTATACGTCGGGGGATGGGCAGGCGGCTCGGCTACTATTCCACTCTTCCCCCCATCGTCCCTAATCCCGCAATCGAGGGACGGAGTTTGTCCAGGGAAGCGGGTCGTAGTACTTGATGTATAATAATGATTATGACAATCCGGGCCTAGCTAGCTCTACTGTGGATTTGTCTTTGCCTATGGAGCGATAAGGTGACAGTCTTGGACCATCTTGCTCGGGAGTTACAAGGAAGAACGAAGGAATCGCTGTCGATCCACACAATTCCGGAGTTATCGGACTCGTTTGGTTGGCGCTACAAATCCGTGCGCAACCGCTACTTGTTTTGCATTAGTTGGCGCTATAAACCAGACGCAACCATTATTTGCCTTGCACGGGATTGGCGTTACATTTCCGCATTTAATCCTACCTGCTCTTGATCAATCACATAGTGCATGTGTGACCATGAACTATTTTTTGAATATAAGTATATTACTTAAATATATTTATCACGACGCTTGGGATGTGTGTGAATTCATGCATCATACTCACGCGTTTTCATATAACTTTTTCTCGCATTAACTATATATTCCCACACTTGCACACGATCACCCCATCCACTGAGATTTTTGTCTCATCCCCACCGCTTTTCTAACCTTTAGATGTGGACTTCGTTGAAGAAGCCGAACCGCCTGATTGAACCCTTGTACTCCTTTGTTGGATTTACTACTTCTTGTTGTTATTGATGGACTCATTTCTTTTGATTCTTTGTTGGACTATTTTATTTTCCTTTTATTCCGGTTTGTAACTAAAGGGCGTAGGACCCTTTGACTTTTAAGTCGTTATCGTTGGTTGGTTTTCGAGGTTGTAATTTGGATTGTGGATTGTGGACTATAATTTGTACCTATGTTATTTTATTTCACGCTATTTTGACTGTTTCATTGGGTTCTCGTTGATAATTGCTGACCGTTTGGTTATTTGTATTTAAGTTGTGGATCGTCGTCGCGTTCCGTTTGGGCGTGACGATTAGAGTTGTATCGAGTTCGGCTAGTAAGATGAAAACTTACACCGAGCTGACCCGGAGATAGGACCCTCGATGCGTGTTTTGGGTAGTCTGCGACTTGACCAATTAAGTGTGAAATTGATTTCAAATTGGCATAGAACCGTCTTATTGATGTTTGAACTAAGTTAGAATGCATATTTTGAGGTTTCATAGTCATACTTGTCTTGACTTAGTTGATTCTTGACTGATTTTCTTTATTCATTCTTTCCTTATTCTCTCTCCTTATCTTTCCTCTACCTTTGACCACCCGCATTAGTTTTGTTTGATCGAGATGGAGCCGCCGCCTTCTTGGTGGGATGTTTTCCATGCTCGTCTTTGAGCGGAGTACTACCGGCACCGATGATTCACCGCACCGGAGAGTGATCGAGCGACCTCGAGCTAGGCCGAGGAGCGCCGGCGTAATAGAGACTGACACGCCGCTTGGCGAAGAGCCAAGATGAAAAGAGCGAGTTGACCACTATCATCAAGGACCACGACAACACCATACGAGCGGGGAGGACCAGATCTGAGTATCCGGGAGCGCTGGATAACATGCAAGAGAAGATGAAGAGGGCAAGTGACGGCCGCGTAAATGGGAGATTGACGCCCGCCTATCCCGCGACACCGTGTGAGCGCTTGGAGGAGACCCTTATCAAGCGGATGACATTATAGAGGACCTTACACAGCCCCTAGCTCGAGAGACGCCGCACCGGAGGCAACTTTGGCGGCTTATGCCCGGCCATTGCCACCACCCGAGGTGGAGCCCGTGACGACGCCGAGGAGGATCCCAAGTAGGATCCCGAGGAGGATCCCGAGGAGGATCTAGTCGACATTGGAGAGCCCGAGGCACTTGAGGCTGCTCGACTCGATGAGGCTCGAGGATTCGAGCGATGGTTGGATTTCGTTGATTGGCCCGAGGTCGAGGCGCCACCTCGGCCCGACCGGCTCCGATTGTGGACATAGCTACGAGTGACGATGATGGCAATCTCACCGATTAGTTAGTTGATTGTCAGTTTGTACTTCTATTGTTGTAGTCGCGTATTCCAAAGATGTTGTACCTTACTTTCTATTGTACTAGATTCAGATTGTATTTTGGTTACGATGTATCTTGACTCGTATTCTATTGTTGTCTTGTCTTGGGTGTATTCGATTTTACATTAATGGATATGCCTTTTGCTATTTATTCAGCGTCTTATGTTTGTTGCTACTTTCCTGCGATATAACTTGCTTTGCGCGAATAATTATTGTATTCATTTACTCGTGAATCGCAACTAACACTTCAAGATACTGAAATGGCCAAACATCGAGGGCGTGGGAGACCTCGCTGCGTTCCACGAGGAGATGACGATGTACCCGGGACCGGGTACCCTCCCCGATTTACCGCCGCCTCCACCACCGCAGAGACAATTTGACCGCATGCCTTTACAAAATACTAGTCTTCATGAGGTAACAGTGAACCTCAACCCCGTTCTCCGAACTCCGAGAGAGACGAACGATCGCACGTTGGAGCGATTTTCTACGGTTCGACCCACCAGCCTTCTTGGGAGAGCCTGGACGATTTGAAGGCGAGAAGAATGGGTAGAGAAATTGGAGAATATCTTCAATGCTCTCCAATACTCGGGATGAGCGAGAAAGTCACACTCGCCGTATTTCATCCGAATCGGCTGGAGACCGTGGAAGGCGGTTGAAAGGAGATGAGATGGGAACAGACTAGCTGAACATGGGGAAATTTCTTGGCCGAGTTCAATGAACAAGATATTCCACAAGGTTGTGAAAGAGGCACGCCGAGATGAATTCCACAGTTGAGGCAAGGGAACATGATCGTAGCTCGATGAAGTCGAATTTCACCGATTGTCCAAGTATGCTCTGGGACAATCGATCAAGAGGATAAGCTTTACAAGTTCACTCGAGGATTGAATCGAACTTGAAACAATCGTTGGATCGTTGAATCGACAACCTACTCGGCCTACGGTAAAGCGGCTCTCCGCATTGAGTGGGGCCAACGTATTGGACGATGATTCAACGGAGTAGGCCATCGAATAGTCTTAAGAGGACAATCATGGACAACCATCTAAACCGCCGCTAAGTTTCGAAGGGACCAGTTAATAAAGCGAGATAAGGAAAGGGACCAAAAGATCTGGAAAGCCGGGTCAATTGTGTGCATATTGCCGAAACCGGGACATACCGCCAATGATCATTAGCGTAAACAAAGAAGGTGTTTGCGCTGTGGGTAATAATCGAAGATCACCGAAGATTGCCCAAAGTACGAGGACCGAACCAAACAAACGCAGCCGCAGGGCGAAATGGCTAGGGTAATCGGGCAAGGATGCCCGCTCGAGCGTTGCACTAGCCGGGTAGGAGGCTCCGGGGCAATGATGTGGTGGAAGGTACGCTTCTAGTATCTAACCACTACGCTAAAATATTGGACTATCACTTTGATATTCAATACCATCCCCAGAAAACTAACGTCGTAGAGGCGCTCTAAGCGGAAAGGCGAGCTTAGCGGACTTATGATTCGAGAGTGGAATCATTAGAAGACCCGAGCAATTGGAATCTGCGAGAACCAATACTCGATTTCATGTGCTAATATTTCGGTTAAACCCGATCTATTGAATGAGATCAAGGAAGCACAAGAGAAAGATGCACATCTTCAAAAAGCGAAGGAGAAGATACTTAAAGGAGAAAGATCGAATTCTCGGTACGGAAGATGGAGTTATCAGTTTCGAATCGAGTTTGTGTATCTTGAATGATGAGCATTAGGAATAAAATCTTAGCAGAGGCACACCGTTCAAAATACACTATACATCCTGGAGGAAACAAGATGTATAAGGATTTGAAACGGAGTTATTGGTGGGTAAACATGAAGAACCAGGTAGCGGAATTCGTTGCGAGATGTTTGACTTGTCAACGAGTAAGAGCGAACACCAACGACCGTCCTGGTTTACTACAACCGTTGAGAATTCCCGAGTGGAAATGGGAACACATAACGATGGACTTCGTGACGGATCTACCAAGGACCAAAGGAAGCCATGATGCAATTTGGGTAGTGGTAGACCGACTCACGAAAATCGCACACTTTTACCTATCAAGAAAACCGATAGCCTGCGAAAACTTGCACAGGACTTATATCCGAGAAATCATTCGATTTTGCATGGAGTACCAAATCGACATAGTATCCGACAGAGAGCCGAGGTTTGTCTCCGATTTTGGAAGTGCTTGCACGAGGAATTGGGTACCTCGCTAAGTTTCAAAGACAACAACGATCCACAAACCGATGGATAGTCCGGCGAACAATCCAAACCCTTGAAGATATCTTTGCGAGACGCGCACTGGATTTTCAAGGAAGTTGGGATTCGCACTTACCATTAGCCGAGTTCGCCTACAATAACAGCTTATCGGCCACGATTGGGATGGCACCCTACGAGGCATTATATGGGCGAAAATGTAGACCCCACTACACCGGGAGATTGACGACCAATGGACTCCGAAAGAGAAACGAAAGTCACCCTCGATTCCAAAGGTCAACTTAGTTCGGAGGCCATGGAGAAGGTCAAGCGATCAAGGAGCGGATTCGCACACTCAAAGCCGCCAAAAGAGTTACGCGGACAAGAGAAGAAAGGATTTGGAATTTGAAGTCGGTGATGAAGTATTTCACAGACTCTCACCACGGAAAGGATTGATCAATCCAAAGAAAGGAGACAAGTTGAGTCCGAGATATGTTGGACCTTACAAGATTTTACAACGGATCGGGAAGTTAGCCTACCGACTCGAGTTACCGACACCATATACGGAATGCACGATGTATTCCACGTATCAAGATTGAAGAAGTATCAACCAGATCCCGAACATATCATCACTCGAGATACTCCGCCTCTAATGGAAAATCTATCCTACACCGAGAGATCGATCCAGATCATTGATCAGCAGATACGATAGTTGCGTAAAAGAGAAATTCCGATGGTTAAAGTGGTGTGGCGAACCACAACCGAGACGAAGACGCAACGTGGGAGATGGAAGAAGACATGAGGAATCAATATCCGAACTATTACAAGAGAATTTGGGGACCAAATTCTTTTAAGGAGGGGAGGATGTGAAGCCCTTTTTCCGAGCTTATAATTGATCCTTATTGTCGTTTATGTATTTGATCGACTATTTTACCGCGTCACTTTGACGGGTAATTATCATTAATATATATTTTGGATTTTATTTCATTTCATTTATTACTTGTGATCATGATCTTTATTAATTCTATTTTTGCATTTATGATCACTTGATTGATCATTATTACTATTTTTGTATTTATTAGTCACCTTAGAATTTTAAGAGACTATTTATTTTAGAGACTTTTACCTTATAGAATTAAGATTTTGATTTAGATTAAGTGATCATGAGACTTATAAGTGATCAAGAAAATCACTAATTATTTTGGAGATTGATATATTTCATCTATTATCATCAAATTTGGGACAAACAATATATGGAATTACCAAATTGCCCTTAGTATGGACGGCCATGATGAGATTTTTGGAGTAAAAATATCATCCAACTCTTGTACACCTACACCTTATATTAGTCATCTTGTGTATAATTATACCATTAATTCAAACATTATACACATCATCTCTTACATTACTTCTTTAATATTATTTTTGCCAACATGTTGGAAGTCTTCCAACATTCCATTCAAACCATGTCTTGCCCATACCTTTGACCTTCAAATTGTCTCTCATGCAAGAGGCAAAATGCAAGACACAAAATTGAACAAAAATTCCTTCTCTCTCTCTCTCTCTCTCACTTGGACGGCCATTAGGCCATTTTGTGCCAAAAATTCATTTCATTTTTATCACCAACACATTCAAGCCTTGCAAATTTCTCCTCCTTCTCTCTAAACCCCCTACCTCTCTCTACTCTTTCTTCTTTCTTCTTTTTCAACACTTAGAAAATTTTTTCAAGATTTTCCTCCTTATACTCCAAAAAAGTCGAACACCCCCCCTTCACAAGGTATGAAATTTTGTTCTCTAATTCATCTTGTTATCATCTACCTACCTCTTTTCACTTCTTGACTTAAGATGATTTTGGTTTTTGGAGGTACATTTAGAAGACCATTTGAATACTAGAGCTTGACATCACCTTGAAGAAGATTTCAAGACTTGAAGGAAATTTTGAAGATTTAGACTATAAGGTAAGATAATGGACTCTAGTGTATTTTTCTTCTTCTCCTATTTTTTTTAAATTTTGACACCCCTTTTTCATTTTTGAGAAATAGGGGCTGACCTTAGGTGATTTTGGAGGTGAACCAAAATTCCCAATTTTAAAGCTTCAACTAGTCTCCAATCACCTACTACACAAGGTAAAGTGTAGTCTTTCTCATTTTCTTACCTCCTTCTTTTTCTCCTTAATTTTTCTCTCATTTTTCTAACTTCAAATTTTTGATATTTGTTGACTTAGGGGCTGACCTAAGAAGCCTCATCCAAAAATTGTGAAATTTATCCTTTTATTTCACAATTTCCAATTTTAAGGTGGGTGGAAAAATACTTTCCAACTATTAGGTGTTTTTATTAAAATGCATGTAGAAATTTTGATTATGAGCCTTGAGATATATAATCTATGTATTGCATGTCAATTTTATGTATCAAATCATGAAAATTCTCAAGAGTTGCTCAAAATTGCTATTTATTGAATTTTAGGTGCATGCATGTACAATTTAATGTTTTATTTGATGAATTCTTGTATGTATTGGATATGCATGTGTATGATCTTTAAAATTCATGTTTTGGATGACTTATAACCTGGACAAGTCGAGCATAATTGATTAAATTTCAATTTTGGACTTAAAAATGTAAAAATGGAAAGTTGGTGGACTAAATTGCAAGAAAATGAAAGTTAAAGGACCCCTCTGCAAATTTCGAAAATTTGGACTGTACTCAGGTTCAAAAATGACTTTTGGACATTTTAATAAAGTTTTAAGAGTTTTTAGATAAATAAAATCTGTTTGATAAATGGTTTTATCATGATTTTGATGATTTTGTTTTTATACCAAAACAATGATTTTAAAGGTTGTCCAAATACTCCTAAATAATTTAAAATGGTTTTAATATTTTTGGAGTATTTCCTCAAGTTTATTTTCGATATAAAATTGGACAACACATTTAATGATTTGAATGATTTTGTTTTTATACCAAAACAATGTCTTTAAAGGTTGTCCAAATACTCCTAAATGATTTAAAATGGTTTTAATACTTTCCTCGGAGTATTTCCTCAAGTTTTACTTTATAACTGATTTTTTTATACCAAAACAAGTATGGACCGGTCTCCCTATGGTTTGACAAAGAAAATTCTAATCGTTGTGTAGCATAACTTTTCCCTAAATTATGGGGTTGATTTCTAACACTATAGTCTTGTTTTTAATTTCAATGTTTTTGTACAAATCAGTTCCCAAGAGGAGCCTACCAATGATCAATCATCTCCTATAAATTGAGGAAGATTTGAAGCAACACAATAAGAGAGAATAATACAACACAACAAGATACACTCAAGCAAACATATTTGTTCTCCATTGTTATTATTCTTGTCGTAATACCCTAAGGTCTTTCACTTTCACATCTTGAGGTCTAGGCTTATTTTTTGATTACACTTGCACTCAAATTGTATCATTCATTATCGAGTTATAATCTTGAATTCTTGGGTTATCATTCAACATAAGATATCCTTGTGAGTGTTCTTGTGGTAAGAACACATTCTTGGATGAACTAGGTGATAGGTACAAGAAGATTGTGGTGCTCTTCAAGGTGTTGAAGAATTTGGTATTCTTCTAGGTTGAAGATTGTGGTAATCTTCACAAGGTGTCGTTGAAGGAAGATTGTGGTAATCTTCAAGGTGGTGTTGAAGAAGGGTGTGGTGCTCTTTAAGGTGTTGTTGTAAGTTGAATTTATATTAATTGTGGTAATTAATAAAATTCTTTTTCTTTTTCGAAACACATCCCGGATATACTGGGGTGGTAGAGCACGTAGTCCCTAGGTGGGGTGAAGGTCTAAAAATCGACGTGTGTTGTTTACTTCCCGCACCTTTATTCTTGTCTTGGCGTATTTGATTCGAAAAAAATGACATAATTGAAAAGATGGAGATAATATATTCACCTCCCTCTAGATTATTGTAGCCGCTTGGACTTACAGGATGGCCCTGCTACGAACTTTGCCTTGTGAATTTTCAAAAAGGGGCGCTATTTGCAGTTTTGCACGGTTGCACCCCTCTCGTCTAACCACACTCCCATCTACTTTTAAAAATAAACTCATTTGCTTAATACAGTTCCCTATAATTTCTATTTTACCCTTTACCAAATAAACCCAAATTTGTACCCCAAAATGTACGTCTAACCCTTTTAGCTTCGAAACCTTGGGCAGAAGGGGTACTTTTTTTTTTAAATTTTTCACTACCATGTGATATTGAGAGTAGCATTGGCTTCGAAAAATTCAGATTTTTGTTAGTTTGAATTTCGGATTGACTGGGTTCATAATAGGATGGGAAATTTTTAAATCATTTCTTTGAAATCGTTTGACTTTTCCTCTTATTCGAAATGGCACGATAGTGCGATATTTTGATATGTGGCACTATTGTGCCATATGCCATATAATATGACATGATCGTGCCATTATATCACACAATATAATGGCCCGATTTATATATTGTATGGCATGTCGCACGATCATATCATTTCAAACAAGAGAAAAAGTCGATACTTTAAGTAGTATATTAATAAGATTCTTAAATTATTGGTGACAAAAAGTCATTATGATCCAATTTTGCAGCAATATGTGTGTTTAGAAATTAGGATTTATAGGGGGAAAAACTTTTGCAGATTTTGAGGGGAAAGACGAAGAAAGTGAACTAGGGTAGGTAAGAACAATATAAGCTTGAAAAAAATATGGGTTGTATTTAGAACTTTTTATGTTAGTAAGAGTATTATAGTCTTTTAAAGCCATGACATTTATGTAATTATTGGAGGGAGATGTATTTAGAGGAAAAAGGGACGAAATAGCGTCACTCATTCAAAAATTTAGATTTGAAGGCAGAATTTATGAATTTCAAGTTACTCATGGAGTAAGATTTTAAAATATCCCAAATTAGAATTATCCAAATATTCAATGAATTTTTATTATAGATTTGGAATTCCGAGCCAGTCCAAATAATGCAACCCTAGAAAATTTACAAACCAACTGCTTTCTTTTTTTAAGCTCATTTTCATTTTTAAATTATTTTTAAAAATTTAAACTATATTTTACTCGTTCTTTGATAAAATAAAAATGTAACAATTATACATTAATTATATTAATTTACAAACAAAACAATACTTATTTTATGAGAAGTTTGAAAATAAACTTTGTTAATACATGAAAAGATGTGAAACTTATAAATTTGAAAATATTTTTTAATTAAAAATGACTAAACATCTTGCTTTTCGATTTAGATTTCCGTTTATTATGCACTCGCTTGAAAGTAGTGACCAAAAAAATGAATTTGCCTTGCATGGGGTAGTTTAGCGATGTAGGTGTTCTTGATGCCAAAGATTTGATGTTTGAATCCCCACTTTTGTACAACTTGATTAGGTGTACCGCATAACACTTATCTTGTGCAGTTTATTTGGCCGACCTAATTTGCAGACTACTGTATAAAGCCTGAAAATTTACCCAATACATATTCAAAGAGTAATAACTGTGAGTTCCCTTGTAACAAAAATTAACTAACATAAAGATTCACTTAGCCAATAATTAAGGGTAACTACACTTCTATCCCCTAAATTTTTATCATTTAGTATTTTATCCACAAGTACCTAGTATAGTTTTAATCACATTAAGTTTTTTTTCTTTTTTTTTTTGGCCAAAACGAAAGTATTTCATTGAAACTAAAACACACTTATATAACCTGCGCACTGGCAATAGAGCCACCTTGCACAAACGTTGTCAAGGAGAAAATACACACACGAAGAACGAACACTCAAAGAAAAATAAAAGAAAAACCAAAAACCAAAAAAAAAAAAACTCTCCAATGAGAGAGACTAAATCAAACCCCAAAAGGCTACTAGGCAATCCTCAAAATAGACTATTAAAAAACACACAAAATCCTAAAACACACAAAATCACCCCCAACACGAGTTACCACCATGTACTGCAAGACAAATATTTCTGGCCTGCCTACGAGCTTCATCCTTCAATCAAAATAACATCAACAAAAAAGAAAAAGAAAAAAGAAAAAATACGACAAAAACACCCAAAACAACAGAGAAAAAAACACAACTAAAAATACAAAAATAAAACATGAACCATGAATCTGGGACTCAACCTCTCTCTCTCCCAATCGACCATCGCGACCCATCACCACCACAAAAGCGCTTCCGAAAACCAACACATCATCACCACCTGAGCCTGCAAAGACAGAGTTGACCAAAAATGGAGTACCATGTTGATTGAAAGATCCAAATCCCACCCCAAAGAACACCTGATTTTTGGCCATTGTTAAGGGGGTGGTTGAGGTGGGGTGGAGAAGGAGGCAGTGGGAGAGGGAAGGGGAGGGGGCAACCACTTTTGCTCTTAGGTTTTGGAGAGAGTTTTTATTGAGAGAAAAAATAAAAGTGGGTAAGAGTAGACACATTTAATTTTTCTTTCCACTTTTTACTATTTGAGATATTTAAATCATATTTGTTTATTCAATCTCATTAGAAATATCTCGGTTTCAACTTCTCATTTTCCAGTTTTAACCTTATATTCTCAATTCTCAAACTTCTATATACTCAATTCTCAGTCATATATTACATCAACATAACATATTACAACCACCACATACTGAATTTTAACATTGTATTATAATACCATACCGCCACTAACACACTTTCACATAAAATAATAATTTCAAATTAAAGTTTGAAAATGGGGCCCACCATTATCAACTTCACATATTATTATTTTTTAAACTATGAATGGCAATGGGACAGGGATGGGGCAGGTATTTAAAGATCCAGACCTTTCATGTCCCTAGAACGGGGTGGCGGGCCGAGCCGAACCTAATTAAATAAAATTAATTACAAAACATTGACAAAAAAATATATTTATAAAATATTACAAAATTTATCGTTACCAATTTATAAATGCTAGATATAATATTAAATTAATAGAAATTATATTATAATATATATTATATATACAAAATATACATAAATGTATTTACAAAAAAATTGCTAGGCGAAATCGATACCCAGATCCCCCTGCCCCGCTGCAGGTCATGGGAAGGTGACCCAAACGGGTCGGCCCAAGGCGAGCCAGCACAAATCGGGCCAAAATTGTTATCTCTATTTTAAACACACCATCCAAGCAGCAGCCTTCGCAAGAACATGTGCTATTTTTTTTATCTTTCTTCCAACAAAGCACACTGAAAAATGGTTTCCAGATTGAAGGAAAGTTCTTAACAAATTAATCTCTTGGAAAATATATTTCTTAGAAAATAACTGATCACATTTTATGTCATTATAAAAATATCTTTCTCAGAAAATGTTACGTAAGTTTGTTATCCCTTAATTCACGAACTCTCTATTTTGGAAAACAAAAATTGGCCTGCGTTAGGTTGGGTTGGCCCTACCAAAAAGGTTTGGATTTAAACTGGCCAGAAAAATCTGGCCCTAACCCTGCTAATTTTTCGGGCTAAACGGGCTGGACCGCGGGCTCGAGCCCGTTTAACGTCTCTATATAAAGATGTTAAACGGGTTGGCCCTAGCCCTATAGGTACAACCCTGAGGGGCTTCGGGCTAAACAGGCCTCAGGCTAAATGGGCCGCTACTAAACGGGCTAACATTTTGCGAACCTAACCATAACCCTAACGGGCTTTGGGCTAAATGGGACACTATCGGACTACAAGCCAATTTTTTTTATTTATTTAAATCTAAATTTTAAACTAAAAAATGTATAACAGTATAATATTCAAACTAAATATGCAAAACTAAATTCACAAAAAAGTTATGTTGCATTACAAGGATAAAAGTCTTAAAATTCAAAATACAAAAATTTAAATACAATTCAAGCATCATCATTATCGCTAAAGGGTTTGAGACTTGAAGTAAGATGCTTACTGCAATAAGAATTAAAACAAAAATATGTGCAAGTAAAACTCATTTCTAAAATGAAAATAGAAACAACAAACTACAATGCATAATGGTAAACACCCATATAATAAATATTTGCTTAATACCTTTTGACTTTTGTCAAACAAATTAAATAAATGTAAAGAATAATAAAATACGATTTGATATTCAATATGTGTGCGCGAGAGAGGTTGGGGTCTTAAAATGTAACAAATGCATCTTTATGATTATTTGCATAAAGTTGCAATTATTTGTCACATTTTAAGTCATGGGGTGTTTAAACTATTTAGATTGTAGTGTTGTATTTATTAGAGAGATATAAATTATATAATATTTTAAGTTATTATAATTGATCACATTTTAATCACTATAAAAATATCTTTCTTAGGAAATGTTTGGTAAATTTTGTTCTCTCTTAATTTAAAAACCCTCTATTTTGAAAAACAAAAATGGAAAAATTGTAATAAAAAAAGAAAAGAGTTGGCCCGGTGTGTTGGCCCGTTTAGCCTGCAGGTTAACCGGTCCGGGCCAGGAAAAACTGACCCTAACCCTGCTAATTTTTCGGGTTAAACACTCTACCTAAGCAATGACA
This sequence comes from Rehmannia glutinosa, assembly GCA_016081115.2. Taxonomy (NCBI): domain Eukaryota; kingdom Viridiplantae; phylum Streptophyta; class Magnoliopsida; order Lamiales; family Orobanchaceae; genus Rehmannia; species Rehmannia glutinosa. Next base: position 30,213,515 of record CM071937.1, read on the forward strand.
TGAAAAATTTGACTCGACTATGAGGTCAACGGTTTTAAGATCAATGAATGTGATAAGTGTGTCTACATTAAATGTACTACTTGATTATGTCATAGTATGCCTTTATGTTAGATGATATGTTGATTATGGGTAGTAGACATGATTTAATCATGAATGCTAAGAACATGTTAAAGAAGAACTTTGACATGAAAGATAAGAGATTATCTGATATTATATTATGGATTAAAATCTCTAGAAGTTCAGATAGAATTGTCTTGTCACAGTCCCATTATGTCGAAAGCATATTTAGAAAGTTTATTGCTACAGATAGTCCTCCGGCTAAGACACCTGTAGATTTAAGTCTACACATAGAACCAGGTTCTCAGCTGGAATTTGCAAGGATAATTGGCAGTCTGATGGACTGAACGAATTGTACAGATCCAGATATTGCATATTCAGTGAGTAAGCTAAATAGGTTCACAAGTAACCCAAGTAAGGATAACTGGAAAGTCGTGACAAGGGTACTTAGATACTTAAAGTATGCCATAAACTATGGAATACTTTGTATGAGATATCGAGTAGTATTAGAAGGATACGGTAATGCCAATTGGATATCAGACACAAAAGACTCCAAGTCCACAAGTGGATATATTTTCACAATAGGTGGAGGAACAGTGTCGTGGAAGTCTTCTAAGCAGACGTGCATAGATCGACCTACTATGGAATCCGAGTTCATTGCTTTAGATAAAGCTGGAAAGAAGCAAAATGACTTAGAAACTTCCTAGAGGACATTCCTTGTTGGAATAAGCCGGTGCCTGCTGTTTTGATATATTGTGATATAGTCAATCAGCAATTGGAAGGGCACAAAATAGTATGTATAATGGTAAGTCTAGACATATTCGTCGAAGACATAATAAATTAGACAGTTGATTTCGAATGGAGTTATTTTGGTTGACTACGTAAAGTCAAAGGAAAACATTGCGGGGCCACTTACAAAAGGAATAAATCGAGATCATCAATTGTATAAATTGTTAAGGGGAATGGGTTTAAAATCCACAAAATAAAGAATGTTCATAGCTATAACCTAACATAGTGAATTGGAGACTCCAAGTCCTTGGTTCAATGGGAAAACTAAGTTATGAATGTTCAGATGATCACTTGGAAAATACGTTAGCCCATTCACGAAACTTCCAAGTGAAATAGAAACTTGCTGAATATGATGAGGTTAACTTTAAGACTATTAATGATTCCTATACCGAAAGATAGAGTATGGCAGGATACTCTTCAATAGGAGATCACCTATATAAGTGGGAAGTAATAGCCGCTTCAAAGAAACACTTATGAATCTAAAATATGGTCCAGGGCCAAAATGGACACAACGTGAGAACAAAAAGTGTTACAATTGTTATTGTGTAAGTACTATTGTCTTGGTTTACACAAACGGCTGAGTAGTTCAAGACATCGCATCACTAAGCAGCTAGTAAATCCGATAGTATTTTACTAGGAAAGGTTCAAAACCACAAGCTACCTATCCAGATGCAATAACAGTTTGTTGAGACTTTTAAGCGAATTTGCATAGACGCATGCATTAATTCATTCATGTGGGGGATTATTGGAATTTGGTTTGTTAAATTGGATGTTGACCCGATTTTAATCAAATATTTAATTGGTTTTCATTAGTGAAAAATGGAATCAAATTATTTGTAAAAATTCTACTAAGTGAGTAGATGAGATTTGCATTTGGATTTCTCAAAAACCAATTCTGGGTGAATGATAAATTAATGCTAGAAGTTAGCCACTTAAAACTAGAAAATATTATTAAAAATGGAAAATGTGGGGAAGGAGGAGAGCTCCATCCCATATAGAGTAGAAAGCCAAAGTTTGCTCAATTTTATAAATCCCAAATTGGACAATTGGGTTTGGGCCTTTGGGCCACCAAAGTTTTTAAAGGGTGTGAGGACCTACATACTTGTGGGTTTGGTTCAAAACACACAGACGCACACGCGGCCGCCGTCCGTCGGCTCAGCCCGGGTCTGGGGTCGTGGGCCGTGGGCTTGGACTTGGAGGCCCTTATATTTTTTTGACCAAATTTATTTAAATACCCTTTAAAATTAATTAATTTTTTAAATCAATTATTTTCCAACTTAGAGGTGCCCACGCGCCTGGGGACGGTGCGCAAGCGCGCACCTGTGCGCTGCGCGCAGAGCTCTCGGTCAGAGCGCAACGTGCACATGTGCACACCACGCGGACATTAAGCATAATTAGACGTGCGCGCAGATCAATGTGTGCGGACGCACACGTTCAAACTGATGCACCTGTTCGAGCAACCAGGTGCATTTGGCTGTAGATACGTCTTTTCGATCCAAAAGACAAATCATTTCTGTTGGGCACCTTGATGCCTATAAATACAAGGTCACTGCAGATGAAAACGGACACGAAATTATAATCTAAAATCGAGTCATTTGCATCAGCATATTGATATCATTCTCTTCAAAGCTTGAAAGCCTTATACACTTTAGTTCGCTCTGTAGTTTTGACTTTTGCAAGTGCTGTTAAGTCGAAAAAGTAAAGTCGTTGTATCTTAGAGATGATCGTTGGAACCATAACCACCCAATCAATAGTTCCCACAAGAATTGAAATGCATAAGTTAGTTTACATCTGACCAAAAACACATATTTATATAGATCTTTTGTACCCACAAATCAGTGTCGCGGCATTGCCCCTCAAATTAGCCGCGTCTTTCCGTGACAAGGTGATCATATTCTTCTTCTCCTTACTTCGATAAATCTTTGTGTATCATATTCTATTTGTGAGGAAGAAGCGTGTATCCATTTACAAATTGAATAAAAACAGCTTTAAGAAATGATCATTCGTCAAAGCTACTGTTTTAGAATGTGGGTTTTGAATCCCAAGGTGATCACAGCTAACATTTGTAGGAAAAAGATATTCTAAAAACAATATGTGTTCGATGAGTATTAATAATAATAACACCAGTTTTCTTATTTTCTAGATTTTAATTATTCTTATATTATCGAGTACAATAAGATAGAGTCTTAGAATTTCAGATTAGGACCTGTGGTATTGTTATGAACGCTAAGAGTCGCATGCTTAATTGTGATTCAATTCCGATTGTTTTTTAATTTATCTATGACTAATTCTAAATGTTTGTGTACAATTAATGTAGGTTGATTAAAACTTCCTTTAGAAGTGTGAAGTTGTATTACATGCAGGGGCGTTTCCTCTTGTATGTGGGGGTGCGGGGGTGGGGAGGGGGCTAAACTCCCCAAACTTTCCAACTAAACCTTCATATATGTATATATTATTTTAGTTACTACCCCCCAAAAGAAAGAATTTGTGGTGTTAGTTGGAAAATTAAATTTGTAGTGGGATTTAGTAGTAGATTTAATGAGAAATCATTGGAACTTCTAAATTTAAGCTCTTATTTGGATTCTGACAATTATAAGCCATTCAACATTGAAAGAATATGGAAACTAGCGTTAAAGTTTTATCCAAGAAATATTATAAAGCAAGAACAAGGTCATTTGTAGTTCAAGTTGCGTCATTATGAGCTTGATATAGTATTCATCCATATTTTCAAGGTATTCTTACACTATTCCAATTATGTGAAAGATTAGCCGTCATAGGAAAGTCTAAAACTTATCATTTGACCAATCAATTAATTCGCCTTGTATTAACTTTTCCAGTATCTACTATCTGCAACAACCACGTACAAACAGAGTTTTTTTCAACAATGAAAAGAATCAAAATAAAACTTCAGAGCAAAATGGATGATGACTTTATTTCAGATAATTTAATTGGTTGTTTACATTGAGGATATATATGCTATAATAACTCATTTTGAAACTACGAAAAATGCTGTGTGCAATATTTTTATATTTAGAGAATGATCGTATGTAATTTCTATGTTATTTCTTTTGGTTTGTAGATGTGCATTACATCTCACTATATTGTATTTTTGAATATTTGGTATAAGTATAGTCGATATATTTGCTTTTTTTTCCCCTTCAGCTCCTCGAATGGAATTGGTCTAGCTCCGCCCCTAATTACATGTACTTTTAGATGCAACTTTACAAAAGCCAAAACTTACACAAAATAAATGAAATCATAATTACCAATCTGATTGAGCTTCACTCTGTATGAATCAGACTCGTCCCGTGATTCCTCTTCCTCGAGGCCATAGCCAAGTTGCCACTCTCTTTTCCTCCAAAAAACATGATCCTTTAGGAATTTAAAGTAACTCTTATTTATCAATCGTGTTTCCTCATCCACTCCTAATCCCACGTGACTAGCTAGACAGTCTGGGTACTCAAGCTGTTGACAAAACCAACACTCTTTAGTTGTAATTAAAAGGAATTGCCAAAAAACAAGGATAATGAAGATAACAGTGCTAAACTTCAAATTGACAAAATAAATAAACAAAAGGGATAATTACAATAGCTACCCTTTAAATTAGAGGTTTGGCCTAATTACATAAACGAAAACCATTTATCTTTCAAAATTACAAAGACCCCCTTAACATATTACAAACACCACTTTCAAATTTGTATTTTCTTAACAAATACCCATATTCAATGACGAAGCCAGAAAATTTGTGGGGGATCGAAATCAACTAACATTAATATAAAAATGAAATACATCAACTCTAAAAATAAAATTATTGATAAGTATGAATTTTGATAATGATGACGATGAGTCAATCATATAATAAAATAACTCAATGTGATAGTGATGAAGATTAATCATCTTTTAGATTCTAGGCCTTGATGATGAACCCTAAATCCCAAAAGAGACTATAAACACAAGAGAATAATGTCAAAATTCAAACTCATGTTTATCGTAAAGCAAAAGAAAATGTAAATTTTGAGAACGGGCAATGTTGTAAAATCGGCCTGGCGGCGCCTGGCGCAAAAAATCGGAAAAAAATTGGGATAGGCGGTCTAGTCGGAATAAATCGCCAAAAATCGCCAAAATACAAAAAATGAAAAAAATAAGAAAAACTTGGGCTTTTCTAGGCGCCCTAGGCGCTAGGTGCCCCGCTTGCGCCCGACGACGCCTAGCGATTTTACTCGCAACCTTGAGAACGGAAAATGATCAAGAGTTCAAGACTCAAAATTTTCAAGGTTTACGAATGGGAAGAGAAAAAGAATAGTAGAGGAATTGAAAGCTCAGTTTGCAAGGCCATCTTCAACCCACAATTTTATTTTAGTGCAACTTTTGCACTAAAATAGTACAATTTCTGCACCAAACTTAAAAACCATCTCCAACCCCTCTACTTTAAATTTTACACTAAAAAGGAATATTCCATGAATATTCTTCATTATTTCAATACAAAAACTATTTTATTAAAATCTAATATATATTAATATTTGGCTACAAAATATATATTTATTTAATTTAAGAGAATATTTTATTATTATATTCAGTTTATATTGTATAATAATATGTATTAAAAATATAAATAATTTATAACAATTCGTTAGTAGAGAAATAAAATTAAAATAATCCTTGTGTAATCGTTTTCCGATTATTTTGTATTTATTATTTAAACTTATTATTAAAACGTAATTTTGATAATGTAATATATTATAAATAACAATATAGATCTAAATAATTAGATTTATTTAAACAATTATATACTTATATAAAATAAATAAAAGTACTAAAATATACAATTAAATCTTATTAAAAACATTGATATATAAAAAATAACAAAATAATGTTATTGGAAAAAATTATAGAATTAAATTATGTATTTCCATTCATATTTATCCATCGGTAGACAGATATCTTTAAACCTATTAAAAAACAAATGGATAACTCTAAACCTATTAAAAACAAAAATAAAAAGTAAAAAGATAACGCATTGAACAGTCTTTGCGTTACAGAGAGAACTCTATTTTAATGCAAATCATAGCGCTCCCTTGGAGGAGCAATCTTCACTTTATTTTGAAGTTTTCAAGTGGAATAAGGTCGGGTTGGTGTTGCTCTAAGGTGTTTAAAAACAACCTTTTTCCTATTTTATTTATAAAAAAATTATGGTTATAAGGTGACTTACCAAAATACTCTTAAAAATTTCCAAAATCCAATGGGGCACAGTGACCTGGCTCCCATGTGGCTTCGTCCTTGCCCTTGTTGAGGGTGCAGTTTTTAAAATAGAAACAAATAAAAGGCGTATTTATAACTTTGAAAGATAGATGGGGTTTTGTGTAATTAGATAAAAACCTCATGGGTATGTTTGTAATTATCCCTATATAAAACTAAAGTTTGGGAAATTGTGAAACCTCATTTCTAAGGCAATGCGTGTAGTGTTTGGGTAACCCTTTATCATCCATACAACGGTAGTATTCTTGAACGTCGGCCATCATCTCCTCCTTGGATGGTAGAGGTGCCTTACCAGATAAAACAAGTGCTATCCACTTTGCTTGTAAATCAATCATCAGAAACAGAACACCCTGAATTTATAGGAAAGCAGCTCATGTTACTTATGACTAGTTTCATATGAAATAGAACAAATACAAATATATTTTTCAATTTTACATGAAAAACTTATTTTGAATATGGAAATGCTGGAAACATGATAATGAGTTTGAAAATTTGTAACGTTGGAGAGCTTTCGAACTATAGTTATGATAACTAGTATGTTTAGCTAACCGATTGATATGGAATTCCAACAAAGGAAAGGTTGGGGGCAAGCTGTGGAGGAAAGATGTGTTTGTAAAGGGGTCCAACACGGTTATCATCCACGCCCACAATTCCCTCTGTTTTCAAGAATGGGAAAGTATAATTGAACCTGCGTGAAAGAAACGAAAAAAGACATAAATATCTTCAATGATGTCAAAATCTCAAAACTAAGAAATTGAGGGGAGAACTTTGTATACCCTGTACAGTGTAGGATGATATCTGCACGAACAGATGCACCATCCTGGAAAGTAACTTCTCCATTTCCATCAACATGATCGATCTGCATGACATTTAATTAAATTATGAAGCGTTCATGTGGTTAAATCAAATGGGATGTCGACGTTTGATTAAGCAAGAAAATCTATTTAACCATATTGGTATTTGAATTTCCTTAAAATTTTAAGTTAAAATACGTAAAGAATCTATTCACGGTCCAGCAAACGTCTCATAGTTCTAAACACAAATTCAAATCCAATTTCAAGCTTCTTAATTGACTTTCCAAATTTAGCCTCACTTGTTAAAATCACCACTTGCAACATAACACTAACTATACATTATAGAATCTGTCACCTCCATATGTTTAATTCCTCACAGACTATTCCTTTCAACCCAAAACAGTAGTTGTCTCTTAGTTGGTAAAATTGCAATATGACCCAAATGTAAGTAACAGGTAAGAAAACTCTAGACTAAAGAAAGAATTATTACCTTACAATGCTGCCACATGTTATCCCCACAGTCCAACTTGCAAATTTTAAGGTCAGGGGATCTTGAAGAAAGGTGAACTTCTTTGGTTACCTTGGAAATTTCTAGCGATATATCTTTTGCACTGGGTCCATCACCAATTACCACCACAATCTACATACCCGCGTATAAAACAAGAATTATGCATAGATTAATTGACAGGTTAAAGGAAGAAAAAAATGATCAAATGAAAATCTGAAGTGGTTAATTACCTGATCCTGAAATGGCTCAGGAACTCGATAGTTGTGACTGTGTATCTGTTTTCCAGGCCAGTTTTCCATGCCTTGCAGTTTTTGAAGCATAAATACTTAAACCAGAAATAATGATCATAGAAACAAAAAAACTATAATAATAATAATAATAATAATAATAATAATAATAATAATAATAATGAAAAGAAAAAAACAGAAATAACCCCTGGGGTGATGATTTTAATTTATACGCACTATGCCGATTGCCATATCTTATACTTGGTACATAATTATTACTCCTTCTAAACACACATCCCACATAATATATATTATAACTCTATTCTGTATAATTAAAGTTAAAAACAAACAAGTATTACCTGGAAATTCGGCCAATCTTGGTTGAGTATGATGCCCAACACAAACCACAACTGCATCAAATACCTCATCCGAGGTCATCTCATTCGTTCTTGACCCAACAATCCATTGATCATTCCTCAACTCAACTTGTACAACTTCAGTTTTGAACCGAATCAACTCTACTAGTCCAAACTCCCTAGCAAACTCATTCAAAAATTCGAGCACCTCCTCGTGACAAGGAAAATTCCCCGAATCACCATTCTCCCTAATTGCAAATGGATAGTCCACAAACCCCATAAGTTGCCTAGGGAGGTTGGTACGAAGTGAATGGTATAGGCTGCTATGTACAATGTCTCTATTTGGGTCAAGGCCTAATGGATCGGACTCGACTCCAGGATTGTAAACCCATGTGCCACCAAGTTGGTCCGATTTTTCGTAAACCACGACTTGGTGACCTTCAATTTTGAGGGCTCGGGCTGTGGTCAGGCCCGAAATACCGGCTCCGATCACTGCCACCTTGAGAAGTGGTGTCATAGGGATTTTGTTTGAATTAGGTGGGAGGAGGGATTTTGGGCAAAGTTGACTGGAAAATTTTTGTCGTTTACAATTACAACTTGTCAAGTTCAGGTGCTAATAATGGGTCTACCTTGCAGCTGTTCAAATGGCCTTACAATATTCTGCCTTGTGATTTACATGTATTATTTGTTGGAGAAAACCAAACCAAAAGAAAGAAAGTTAGGTTGTAGCACAAATATGACAATTTGGCACCGAAAGGTGCTGTAAAATTTTGGCATTAATGGGGTATTTTATAGTATTGTGAGATACACTAAAAGAGAATATTTTTTCTATTGTTGTAACACAAGTTTTGGACAAAAAACTTGTGCTATTTTATAATCACTAATTGTTAGTGGATTCTTTGTGGGTATTTGCCCGGTATTTTTCCTGTTATTCTTTTAGGGTTTTCCACATCAAAATTTGATATCTTGGCTTATTATTTTATTTTCTTGATGTTTATTTTTTAATTGAGATAATTATTTGTGTGAACGGTTATCATTTTTAAGCCTGTTTATTAAAAAAAGGAAAATAAGATTTTTAGTCTGTAAGTTGGACATATTTTAGAATTAGTCCTCTAAATTGTCACATTCATTTTTAGTCCTTTAACTTTCAAATTTCTAAATATTCAGTCCTTTAACTTAACAATTTTATTTTTGGTCCTATAACGTAACATATTTGAAATTTGGTCCTATAACTTAACATATTTTAGAAATTTGGTCCTGTAACCTTTTTTAGGGAATTTAGTAATATAACTTAACAATAGTTAAATTTAATTAATTTATTAAAGGTTATTTCTAAATTAATTTTATTTTTAAAATCGAATGATTTTAATTAACAATTAATTTTTAAAAAATAATTAATTATTTTTTAATTTAATTAATTTTCTAAAAGATATTTAAGCATTAAATTTTTAAACCTTCGAATTAAATGCATCTTGTATAGTAGTCTCTGATTACATTTCTTGGAGATAATTATCCTCACCAAATGTTAATTCCATAAATATGACAAATTATTCTTAAGTTACTAATTTGATGTAATTATTTTAATTTTCCTAGAATTCATTAATTATTTTAGAAATTTCTATTTATTCAAACTTTTTATTAATCAAATTAATTTAATTTTAATTATTTTTATAATTTAATTAGTTTCCAAACATTGAAATTTAATTATTTTATATTTGGTCCTATAAAATAGTTAAATTTAACTATTGCTAAGTTATAGGACTAAATTTCTAAAATATATTAAGTTATAGGACCAAATTTACTGAAATATGTTAAGTTTTAGGACCAAAAATAAAATTGTTAAGTTAAAGGACCAATAACTAGAAATGCGAAAGTTAAAGGACTAAAAATGAATATGACAATTTAGAGGACTAATTCTCCAAAAGGTCCAACTTACATGATTAAAAATCTTATTTTCCCTTAAAAAATATAATGCCAATTAATTAATATATTTAAACAACGTTGAAAGTTAAAACGGTGCATCACGTATAGACCTGGCCAAATGGAACCATAGAATCGGGTTCCAAACCTAAAGGAATCGTGGTCAACGGTTCCTAAACCGTAACCGTGGTCAATGGTTCCAAAACCGAACCGAACCGTGTAGATCGGTTCGGTTACGTTCCTGGTCTCAAAACCGTGGAACAGGCGGTTTTTAACCGTCGGTTAGAGCAACCGTATATGGGCCGTGATGGAACTGTTTTTTAAGGTTAAAACCAACAATCTTGTTTTGGTAAATACATTCTAGAAGAAATGTAAAATGTTTATTATGATATTTTTAATATTGCACAACGATTACTTAGGGAAAAAAGTAAACGTCCAAGGGTTCCTCTAGCTCAAATGTAGAGCTTGAGAATTATTTAACTACTTCTTTCGAGTTTAGTGAAATAGATATTGAAGACTTTGATATTTTGAAATGGTGGTCACAAAGAACTCAACCTTATACAATCATCGCAAAAGAGGTTTTGGCATGCCCCGTTTCAACTGTTGAAGTAGAGCAAACGTTTAGCTCTGATGGAAATATTTTAGATGAATCACGCTCGCGTTTTTTTTTTCTTTTTTCTTTTTATTTTAAACTAAATTGCTAAACATTTTATCTAAATAAAATTAAAAACAAAAGGTTCCGTTTACCGAACCGAATCAGATATAGAACCGTGTTCGGTTTGGAATCGGAACCGGCGGTTCCGGTTTTGGAACCGGAACCGTGAGCATAAGGTTCCGGTTCCGGTTCCTCAATTTGGAGGAACCGGAACCGGCGGAACCGGAACCGGAACCGGCGGTTCCAGAACCGTGGCCAGGTCTAATCACGTAGAAGAGTGCAGGCAAAGTCAAGGGGAATAAATAAAGGCTGAAATTGGAAAGAAAAAACAGCTAATATAAAAGTCAGGAGAAATGAAATTAATACTAGAATTTGGGGCCAAACCATTCAATTCTTACCAATCAATGGATGAAAATCCTGCTCCTAAGCAATCCACAGCCAAAACTCAGGCACAAGTGTTTCACAAATCGTTGCTCTTTCACACAAATGTGACCTTCCGTTAACATGCATTTCTGTATAGATATCAAACAACATCTTCGTATAGATATCAAACAATTAAATCTTATTACCCCATTTAAATCATTTTGGTATGACAATGGCATTGGCAGTTTCTATAGTAATTTCAGCTAGGGATGGCAATGGGTAGGATACCCGCCCATTTAAGACTATCCATACCTGAACCCTATAATATTTATACTACCCGTACCCATCCCAAACCCGATTACAAACTTCATCTATTACCTGTACCCATCCCAAATCCATTTCCCGATACCCGCGTACTACCCGTACCCGCCTAAGATCCGTTTATTTTATATAAAAACTTATAATTATATGAATATTTGAATAACTATTTAAATAGACACCCTACCAAAAACTAATTATTATATAAGAAAATGCTAATATGTTAAATTCTTAATAAATATAATAATTAACTATTTTAATTTTGTAAGTCATTACATGCTATCACCATTCATCAATTAAATCAAAAGCATCACATAAATACAAATGTAACCAATACATTTCATAAAACTGCAGAATCAATACTAGTACATTATTTAGTTTATCAAACACACCATCAAACATGTAGTTTTATCAAGCTTGGCAAAATAAATAACAATTTTATATCTTTGTAGAAAATAAAAATTTATGTTGGGCTTTTATGAAGAAATGTATAATGTCGAATGAAAAAAATAAATGGAAGTTACTAGAAGGTAAACGGGTTCGGGTAGTGGTGGGTATCCGGAGGGAAAAACTATACCCTACCCATATATTAATGGGTAGTAACTTCTCATACCATACCCATCCCAAATCCAAAAAAAGACTACCCATACCCGTCCCATTAGGGTCTGGGCGAGTGGGTACCCATGTATACCCGTCCCGCTGACATCCCTAATTTCAGCTCTTATCTTACACACATTACCTTTTTCACTCGCATTTTCATTCCATCATGTGCGATGTCCATTCGATCACCACCCTCCACCGCGGTTCAGCGGCAGAGCCGCCGCGATATTAGCCCAATGAATCTTTCGGCCACTGTTACTCTGCATTTCATTGTGAGCTAAGTGTGAGCGACCGTTCTGCCGCCGTGAGAATTCGGTGGCGGCGGCCATGGGAGTGCATGAAACCTTTTTAAGTTCTTATGTTAGATATGAAACTGTTAGATTAAAGCCAATTTAATCATGTTTCTACATCCCAAAATGAAACACGTATGCGGAAGCTAAAACAGATCAACATACCTCCAGCCATTGCTTTTTCTGCGATCGAATTACGATGTTTTTCACTGGATTTCTCTTGTCTCCTCAAATGAATATATGGTGTATTTTTACAATCTTCAAGTGACAAGAGGACCCATGGATTGTGTCTTTATATATAGTTATTTTTCCCATCAAAAAATAACTAATCCATATCTTGTAACCAATTACTTACGTATGGTAACTCCGTTGTAGGTCCCAATGGGTGTGAGTAAGGTTTAGAATGAGGGGTTGAATAAACCTTACCAACTTTTCGAATTTAGTCCTTATAAAATATTACAGATTTAATTACACAATTATGTCCTTGAGGGACAGCTAAATTAGTTAATCAGATGAGTTAGCCACTCAACAGACTCGATAGAGCTGTTGATAGAATAACTCAACTGTTTAGTCTAAACTTTAACTTGGTTGTGATGAGTTTTTCAGCGGAAGACTTAACACCCTTGAATTTGATTTAGCTTTGTTTTAACATTTGAGTTTAGCACTTAGTTATTTATCAGTTGGATAGCAAATTAACAGCAGATATGAAATGAGTATGCAGAAATGTAAATATGCTGAAATGTAAATGACACAAGTAAATTTTTATAGAGGTTCAAAGATGGGGTAATTCTTCAAATACTCTCTTCTCCAACTCCTGGAGGAATCCACTAAGTAATGATCAATTCACAAAGTGGTTATCAGACTAGAGACAAGTCTTGATCACACATGCTGACTTGCTCCTTGGACTCAGTCTGGAGATACCTTGGTCACACAACTGACTTCTCGTCCGACTCGGCTAAAAACTTTACAAGGCGGTGCATTTGCTTGCTACTTCAGATTCACTTTCTCAAGCTTCCGGATTTGATCACGAAGCCCTCTAATAACTTGAGATTTGTTCGACCTTGAACATTCCTACAATCCTCCTTGGAGTAGACCCTTTGATTCTTCAAAAGTTTCCTCTTCAACAGATTTGAAGTTGTCTTTCCTTCACATGACTTTGTGTTGGATTGATTTCCTTGAGATTTAGGCTTGAGGATTTTGCTTGAATATCTTGAGAATATTTTATAGGTTCTGATTTAATAATGCTTGCTAGTTCGTGGTTTTGTAATCAAGGTAACCTTTTTCTCAATGAAATTCCTCGGCCTTTTATATCGAACTTTCAAAAATCTGCCCGAAGAAGAGATAGGCTGATTTTCAAAACTCACTTGTGTTCGTTGGCTTGTCTTTTCTTGATCCGCAATTTCCTCGTATTAAATGAATGTCCAACTTTTTCGAGTTCGACACGAGTGCGATCTTCCCATTGTTTATTCCTTTTGCACGCTTAAGGGTAGGCACTTTAAGACTTGGCAACATGGGTGTATTACTTGTTTAAGTAATGTTCTTGACTCTTGAGCAACGAATTCTTTTTAGTTAACTCCTCTTTGCAGCTTGCCTTTTCCCCTGGTGACTTTAGTCTGCTCCAATCATTGAAAGACTCATATGTCACTTCAACTTGTGACATGGCTTCTTGAGTTGACTTAATCGACTCTTCACACACAGTACCTCTCACATTACATCTTCGCCGAGTCCTTGTTCCTCTGTCTTGGCCATACTCAGTTGTTCCGTAGCGGAATCTTCACTTCACTTCTTCAGTTGACTTCTTGAATTTCCAGGCATAGCTAACTTGACTCAGCTCATTCAGCCTTATCTATTATAATGAGAATTACAAGGAAAATAGGGTGCCAATATTCTAATCCAAGTTTTACATGGCATTCATCAAAATCTTACAAAATAATTTCCCAATAATTTCTCCTTTTGATGATGCCAAAACTTAAAAAAATTAAACAAAATGTAAACAACATAGATACATACGAGACAATGCATTAACAAAGAATGTATACGTAGAATCAATCATTTTATTGATCATAGATTTTTGTCCTTTACACATATGTTTACAAGGTGTATTAGAGCATAATCATATACAAGCAAACTTGAGCATCTATGCTAAGATACAAATATAGAGAGAAAATACAACAATACTTTATTGAATGTACAGATGACTTACACACATATGTATTTACAAAAGTAAAATACACGAAGGGGTTAGCAACAACACTTCATCGCCTTCGCTGCCTCCTTCTTTCCTCTTCAGCTCTATCATCATCAGCTCTCTTTCTTTTCTTTTCATCTTCACTATTTTCTTCTTTTCATAGGCTCTCTTCACACAAAGATCGTCTTTTCTTTTCCTTTCTTGCCTTTCTTGCCACAACCGATCTTGTCTTTTATTTTCTTCTTCTATTCTTTTCGCGTATTCGATATTTTTTTAGCCCACTTCCCGATTCGCTACTTCATCGTACCCAACCCAAAGAGATCATTCCCTTCTTGCCGGATCTACATATTCAATATTTTTGGGCAAAGGTCTAGGTTGGAAACGTCTTCCTCCACCACTTCTTCCTCCTCCTGCGGGTGTATATTGTGCGGAGTCTTCTTCTTACCGATTGAATGGGCGCTAGTAGTCTCTTTGCCTATCGGCTTCTTCGCACAATTTTAGACCCTTTCTCCCAAAGACAAATCCCAGGCTTGGGCTACAGACATGTTCTTGAAGTAAATTTAGGATTCGAGCATTTTAAATTCTTCCACTTATCTTGGCTCATCTCCGCTCATCCGGAATGGCATCTTGATCCTTCCTGCCGGAATTCCACCGAATGTTTCATCACTTTGCTTCAACGCGGGCATCCATTTTTTTATCGAACTCCAATTGATCTGCTTTATTACAATCTTTCTTTTCTCTAACATAGGCTGTGAGTGTTCGATCAGAGATTCTTGGAAGTTTGTTGAGTATTGAGATCGTGACATGACCTTGCTTTGAGGGTTTTTCGCAATCATTCTTGTCAAATCTTTTGACTTTTCCCCTCAACAGACTTTTCCCTTCTTCTTCTCAACGATTTGTTTCTTCCTTTTGCTTCTCAGTTGTTTCTTTCTTCAATTTCCTCGGGTATTCCTCTTCCCCCTTTTTGGCATCATCGAAAGAGAGAGGAACCCCTGGAAACATTCCTGCTAGCATGAAGTCCAGTCGGCTGAGAGCTGAGTTTTGCTTGGAGTCTGCTGCGGCATGTGCTGTTTGAAATTCTGAGCGAGTGGCTTTCGATTCAGCTGCCACTAGTTTCATTCAGCCATGAGAAGGCTGAATTTTGTATTCATGTTCTCCTCAACACGCAAAATTTCTTTTCGATAAAATTCACGCAGTAACTCCATTTCAGTTGTATGAGAGGCATGCAATCTCTCCATATAGGCCTGCATCCTCTACTTCATATCAGCATTGTCAGCACTCCAAACCAGCATCTTGTTGTACAATGCCTTGAAATATCTAACTTGTTCGTATTGCATTGCACTCTGCTGTTGACACCACTCCCTAATCCGTACCACAATCCCTCGTAAGTCTGCTGTGAGGGTTGCATCTCTATTGTCCAGACTCATATCTAATGAGGCCTGGTGCCGTTCAATCTTCTCAATCTCTCCACAGATTTTCTTGAAGACTTCACGGATCTCAGCTGTCACACCGGATTCAGCTGGTGGCCATTCATAATCGAAATTAAAGTCTGCTGGCACAATGGAGTCGGTAGGGATGACTGGTTTTTCTCGAACTGTATATTTTCACTGCTCTTTAGTTATCTCCTCTTCTAGCTCTAGCAGCTCAAGCGAAAATGGAAATAATTGCTCATAGGTATCATCTCGCACATAGGGGATTGCAATTGCAGTTTATGCCTTTGATGATCCTGGTGGAGTCGGTTATGCTGCAGCTGTGAGAGTCTGCGCAGAAGACTCGGTTCTAGTTGGGCCTTGTTGAGTGGGTTGGCCAGCTGACTGAGCCTCAGCTGTCTTAACAGCGTTTTTAGATCCCAAAAAGATATGTCGGGATTGTCCGGGAGTCATGAAGAGCACTAATCTCATTCTCGGTTCAAAGAATGTTGTGAAGGGATGTTTTGGACTTCTTGACTTTACCTGGGAAGTCTCAACCTCCCTTGGGCCTTCAACACCTCCGGCGAGTCTCAACGCAACGAGGCCTTCTATATTCCCTTCGACGACGCGATTGTCTTAGGGTCTTCAACGATGGCATCCATAGAGTCTCAACTCCTTGGATTGCGCTTTCGTGCCAGTGTTAACTCCCGGGCCTTTCAACTTTGTGCCTCGATCGCTATAAAGAAGATGTCCTCGCACTGCAGCTTGACACACCTCACCGGGACAGACTTAATCGTCCGAGCTTCATCAATTTCGATCTGCTTTGTGATTATTTTTCCTTTTCCACTTTGCCTCCTTTCTTCATTGTGGAGTCGCCCGCATCATCCTCCAACCATGCTGCGGTGGAGGAGTTTCCCCCTCGGTGGCACACACACCTAAGTGATGACGATGGGGTCACTCTTCTCCAGACTCATTTGCTTCCATTGAGTGCTCAGCCGTGGAGGCAGGTGGTAAAACACCTTCAGTGGGGGTTGGCCCAACTTGGGTGCCCAAATTCCCAGACTCATTTCCAAGTCCCCTAGACCCATCTTCTAAAACAACTGGGGATGTAGATGCAGCTGTGGTTGTGACAATCTGCTGCACTACTCCCAATGGGTCTATCTCCAGGAGAGATTTAGAGGACTCTCCTGGTCCTTCGAACATTGATTGCTCTTGCATCATCCTGGATTCCCTTAGAGCTTGCTGCATGTCCGACTTGTCCATGCATTTGCGGCGGGATCCATATCTTTATCACTCTTGAGTGTGTTCCATAAGAGGACATATATCGGCTTTCTCGAGTGCTTCGCTTCGATTCCTCAAAACTCTAAGCCTTTTCTTTCTCCTTGTAGATGTGTAGAATATTCAGCAGCGATTATCCTCATCAAGAGCATGAAGAACAGTGTTGAATTCGAGAAATTGCAGCAACTCCTCTTTTTCCTCGATAAACTCAGGGTGTTTAAACTGCTCTCTTGAGTGGCTTAGCTTCCATGCCCTCCATTCACGTAGACGACGCTGTATCTTCGTATATACGGAGAGTACATGATGACATTATCATCTTTATCCTCCTCTTCATGTCCTTCCTTTTCTGGATGGAAGGTAGCATACTTTGTTGCTCTTTGCCTTCAACGATGTCCCGTAGCGGTGGAGAGACAACTTTTTCAATAGGAGATTTAGTTGTCTCACCGCTTCTATGTCTTGATTGTCCTCACTGCAGCACTGGGTCTTGATAAACCTCTCTCGATCACCTTCAAGAGACTTGGCGGTTTCTTCAATTATTCGGAGAGACGCACTTCCTCAACAGTGATCTCGGAGGTTTTCTCTAGCTAAGTGGCGGACTTAGTTGTCTGTTCAAGCTCAAAAAGCTTGGAGATTCTTTTTCTTCTCTTGGTTTGAACCAGAGGAATTTACAGTTCTTTTTCTTCTTCGATTCTCCTGGCGGGGCGGGACATATTTCTTGGGAGCGCTTTTCAGGCTTGGCGCGGTCTTCTTTCTTATGGGTGGAGAAGGTATTTGGGCTTCTTTCTCGGCCTCGACTACGGGAAAGGAGACACGGCTACTCGGGAAGGTGACTCGGCTACGGGGCGTGCATCCTGTTTCTTTCTTTGCGAGGGCAACTTTCTTCGTGAGTACTGCAGGGGCTCTCTTTCTTGGGAGGAGGATACGATTGTGTCCTCGGGTTCACCGATTCCTCCTCACTTGTATCTGCCCTCTTCGCATGGGCTCTCTTCTGGGCTCCTGAAAGATTAACCCTAAACATCTTCTTGTTTACATGGAAGGGTTTTCCATGCTGAAGAAGAATGCCCTTCACTTCCATCAGATGGCCAATTACCAGGCCATAACCAAGTGATCCTCCAAATGATCCATCTTCCCTGTACGTCTTGCTTCCAATGTTCTCGCAGATGCAGCCGTACCTAACTCGGCCAGATTGATTTTCTTTCCTTCCATGATCGCACCCATGATGATTAGCTTGGTCTTGTGATTGATTGAAACGCCAAACTTCATATCTACACACTTTGCAACGACATCCATTAACTTGTGATAGTCGTCCTTCAACAACTTCTTCTCACCGTAGACTACTTTCGAAGACACTCTCTTGGCTACTTCTTTCCATGCAAAAATGACCAAGTTAACATCAACTTCAACTATCTCCGTCATGCCGTCGAGGCAAATAAGCGATGCTCGCAAGGTCCTTAGCAAGAATCATAATGTCCTTGTGGTGGACGGAGGACTTGATTCATTCGTCCTACACCTCGGCATTGACATAGAACATCGCCACCTCTTCAAGATAGGTGTGCGAGTACTCCATGGTGAGAAAAGGCTTAAGTCCTGACTTCTCAATCATATCAGTTATCTTCTTTACTAGGGTTTCATAGGAAGCCTGCTTTACCATCCCCTCAAAATCCACAGTTGATCCTGAGTGGATTTGCATTGCGAGCTTAGCAAAATCGTATGTTGGTGCCATTTTTGCTTGAGATAATTTGGAGGAATCGAAGGATTTCAATTTTGAGAAAGATAAGGTTTTGCAGAGAGAGATACACTTGCTTTTCTTTTGCTTTGAATGTGAACAGTTTTTGAGTGTGAGAGAGAAAATTGAAAGAAAATGAGTATATAAGAGTTATGAAAGGACGTGTTTTCGGTCTTTGAATTTTGATCAAGATCAACGGCTCAGATTTAGCATGCTGAACCGTATTTAACTCCTCGCATTTAATGCGGCAGCATTTATATCCAATCATATGCTTATTGTGCGACTTTTGGATGTACCCATCATTATTACGCCGACGTCATTCTTAAAAACATTCCTGCTCATTAAAAATGACTGCGTTTTTCTCACTTAGCTCATGAATGACTCAGCTTATTTCATAAATGACTTAACTCTTCTTCTCTCTTCTTATTAAGCGACTCAATTTGTCATAACTTCGATCTGGTGGCTTTCCGATATGGGTTTTTCACTTGGTGATGTGAAAACTTGTTTATTTCTCACTTTTTCAACTTCCATCTCTTCTCGATTGAGTCTTACCGAGTATTAACTCAAAGCACAATTAACCCTAGCTAATGCTTAAACTCTTCAAACCTTGATTCACATAGAGGCTTAGTGAATATGTCAGCTAATTGTTTATCAGTTGAGATATATTCCAAGATGATGTCTTTCTTTTCAATATGATCTCTTATAAAATGATATCTGACATCAATGTGCTTTGTTCTTGAATGCAACACTGGATTCTCGAGTGATTGCAATAGCACCGTGTTATCACACATAATTGGAATTTCTTTTTCTTCAATTTCATAATCTCTCGGTTGTTGTCTCATCCATAAGACTTGGGCACACAATTTTTGCCCGCAACTATGTACTGGCTCTGCTTTAGGGGATGTGGCTATTGAGTTTTGCTTCTTGCTAGACTAGGAAATCAATCTGTTTCCAAGCATTTGACATGTACACGAGGTACTCTTCCTGTCAACTCTACATCCAAAGATAGTCGAATCAATAACCAATTAGCTTGAATTCACCTTCCTTTGGATACCATAAGCCAACTTCCTGCATCCCTTCAAATATCTTAGAATTCTCTTAGGCTGCATCATGTGACTCTCCTTTGGTGCGCATGAAATCTTGCACGTACACCTCTTGCAAAGGTGATGTCCGCCCGCTTCTTTGTTAGGTAGAGTAATGATCCATAAGTGCTTTGTATCTTGTTTGATCTTTAGGTTTGCCATCTGCATCCATGTCCATCTTGATGATGTATTCATTGGTATTTTCACGAAGACTTTTCTTCTATACCAAATTTCTTCATTAAATCCTGGTGTATTTTGTTTGACTTATGAAGGTTCCATCCTTCAACTATTTAACTTGAAGTCCTAAGAAGAAAGTCGGCTCTCCCATCATGCTCATTTCAAATTTGTCTTGCATGAGATTTGAGAACTTATCACACAGACTCTTTGTTTGTGGATCGAAAAATGATATCATCCACATATATCTCAACAAGAAATATACTTTCTCCATCTTGAATTCTAAAGAGTGTTCTGTCCACTTTCCCTTTGGTAAATCCATTATCAGTTAGAAATTGAGACAATGTATCATACCATGCTCTTGGTGCTTGCTTCAGTCCATATAGAGCTTTCTTGAGCTTGTACACTTTATATCCAAGAGTCTTCTCGCTCAAATCCGGAGGTTGCTCAAAATAGATTTCTTCTTCCAATGTCCATTTAAAAATGCACTTTTCACATCCATTTGATATACAATGAAGTTCTTGTGTGCAGCATAGGCAAGAAACATCCTTATTGCTTCTAATCTTGCAACAGGAGCAAATGTTTCATCAAAATCTATTCCCTCTTCTTGGCAATACCCTTTGGCTACCAATCTTGCTTTGTTTCTAACCACAGAACCTTCCTCATTCATTTTGTTTCTGAAAACCCATTTTGTGCCTATAACATTTTGATGTGTTGGCCTTTGCACCAATTCTCATACCTTGTTTCTTTCAAACTAATTCAGCTCTTCTTGCATGGCCTGAATCGAATGTGTGTCATCTAAGGCTTGAGACACATCTTTAGGTTCTATTTGGGAAATAAAGCGTGAACATTGCTTCATCTTGAGCTCGATCTGTTTCTTACACCATCTCTCACATCTCCAATGACTGCTTTCTGGTGGATGGTCTCTCGGCCATCTTACATCGGGTTAAAGTAAATTAGCTGGGTTCAGCTGTCTCGCAGCTGTGTTGTCTTGAGCAGCTCTTTCATCATCATTTAGCTGCAGACTTTCCAACTGTCTTTGAGATTTAGCTATCTCTTCTTCATCTGGATTGATTTCTCTTGTTTCAGCTTCGATATAAGGACTCTTCTGCATAGTTGGTTGATTCAGCTTATCAGCTAACTCTTCAATGTCTTCTCCACTCACATTAGGTTCATCAAAAACACATGAATACACTCCTCTGTGACCATTGTCCTCTTGTTCAAGACTCTATAGGCTTTGCTCTCACCGAGTATCCCAAAAAAGATACCTTCATCGACTTTAGCATCAAAAGCCTTTAGATCATCCTTACCATTGTTGTGAATAAAACATTTACATCCAAATATTCTCAAGTACCCAACATTTGGCTTTCTTCTGTCGGTTTTAGAGTCTTTTTTTTTCACTTGTCTATTAATCATGCATCTATTCTAAGTATAGCATGCAATGTTGATGGCTTGATGGCTTCAAAATCTTTTAGGTAGTCGACTTGACTAACATGGTCATTGCGGCTTCCTTGAGAGTTCTTTCTTCTTCTTTCGGCTCTACTCCATTCTCTGTGGAGTTCTTCTTTGCAAATAACTCATGAGTAATACCATTTTCAATGCGGAATCGAGTTATTATCCCATCGATCTTGAGTTATTATCCCATTGACAAACTCAGTTCCTCTATCAGACCTTATCTTTATAATGGTTTGGCTCTTTTCATTTTGAACTCTTTTCATCAGCTGAGGTAACTTCTGCAAAGTTTCCTTCTTTTTGCACATAAAAATTGTCCATGTATATCTTGAATAGTCATCCACCACCACTAAGGTGTATTTCTTCCCACTTATGATGGTTGATTCAATTGGACCAAATAAGTCCATATGCAACAGATGTAATATCCTTGTTGAAGAAGGACTAGGCTTCCCTTTGAATGAAGATTTGATCTGCTTCCCATCTGGCATGCATCACAAACACTTTCCTTCTTGTACACTGAGTCTGGCAATCCTTCCACAAGATGACTCTTTGCAAGCTTGTTGATTGTCTTGAAATTCAGATGACTCATCTTCTTGTGCCACAACCAACTTGATTTGGTTGTGCTCTTTGCTAACAGACAAGTGTTTGGTGTAGCAGTAGACCAATCTACCATATAAATATTCTTCTTCCTTGATCCTTGTAGCACTATTTCATTTGATTCAGCATCCTAGATTTGGCAAACTCCCATGTTGAATCCAACATTGTAGCCTTTATCACAAAGTTGACTTATGCTGAGCAAATTGAAGTTGAATCCCTCAACATAAGCAACATCTGTGATCTCTAATCCATTCTTCTTGATGGATTCAGTGCCTTTTATTTCCCCTGGAGCTTCATTTCCTCCAAATATAACTTTTGCGCCTCTAATCTCCTTGAATCTTGAAAGATTTTTCCTGTTGCCTATCATATATGTCCGGAACATCCACTATCCATGTACCAGGTTCCTTGGCACTTTCACTTCCTTGAACTCGCAATCAAGGAAATTAGTTTTTAGGTACCCATACTTGCTTGGGTCCTGAGGGGTTAGTGCTGTAAGATGATCCAACCAACCTATAGCCAAATGATTTGACTCTAAGAGGTTTCCATCTATCTGTGCCATAATCATAATTTACTTTGGCAAATTGCTTGGGGGCTTTAGGTACATACAACTGATTCTTTTGTCTGTATGCCTGTGTGTGTGTTTTAGCAATTGTTTTCTTTGGGTAGTTGTGATATTTTTGAGTGTAGTGTCCGGGTGCATATGTGTGCTTTGATGATAGCTCTTTTGCCTTTGGAATGACCTTTGTTGAGATCTAGGTCTTTGCCCTTTGTGCTTGTATTCCATAGGTCTTTCTTTGATATTTCACATTGTTCCAATCGGCTTGGCTTGGATAATTTCTACCATTCCCATCATATGTGTTTCTTTGATAAAACTTACGGGTTTTGGTAGCTATGTTAATTATTCACGAGTACTTTCTATTTGGAGTTTCTTTGAGGAACTCTGTTGGATTTCTTCTCACCGTCCTCTCAACATACTCAATCGTCGTTTTTTTTTCCTTTATATCCAAGGGCGCTTTGTTTGTGGTTGTGCTTTGGAGTGAATGTGGGTACAACATTTGGTGTTTTGGATTTTTAGATGCTTCATTACTTGAAGATCCTTTTTCCAAAATCACTGCGGGAGTTTGATTGTGTACAAAGGAATTGAATCATATGCCTGCTCTTATCTCCACATTCTTTTTGACTCATAATAAGGTCATCCAATGATTTAGATGCCTTTGTAAATGAGACAATCACATTTTTGAGATCATTTTCCCTCTTTTCTATAATAGCTATCTCTACTACTAGTTTAGCATTTTCACCTTGATTCTTTGTTCTCATCGGCTATGTGACTCATAGTACTTAGTTCCTTAGTCAATTGTGAGTTTTGGCTTTTAATTGGCTGTTTTCCTTATTTAATAGTGTGTGTGAGGATTTAATGTGCTCAAAGTCTTTCATTATTTTGCCTAATGAATCATAAAGATCAGTGGGTGATGAAATGTGTGTATCACAATCACTAGAATCAAATGAGATGAGTTAGAGTGTACCTCATCTTCCCCGGTTTGGTCTTGTTCTTTAGCCATAAGACAAATCAAGGCTTCTTCTTGAATCACTTGAGTAGTCGAACACTACTCTCAATCACCGCTTTCTTTGACTTGGTTGTCTCAACTTTCTCGTGACTAACATAGCCTTTTTCTTTTCATGTCTTCTTTCTCTCAAGACTCTTCTTTCTTCTTCATTCTTGTATTTATTGGCTCTTTGGATATGGGCCAATCGAGCAAAGTGTCTGGTTGTCTGTAGTTCCAACATAGGTTCTCAATTCTTTGGTCATTTCTTTCAGTCCTTGGATTTTTAGCTCTACGATATTCAACTTTTAGATGTTCGACTCTCTTGGGTGGCCTATCTTCCCTTGACTTGGAGGGAGTGAATGTCTCTGGAGGTTTCACCCTTGTTTTTCTTGTAGTTCTTATTAAAGAACTTGTTGAATCTTTTTCACCATCGGGGTTATTTCCTCATGGTCTATAACTTCCTTGACTTGACTTTCTTTCCATCCTCGACTATAAGTGCGGCTATTTTGGGTACAAATTGTCTCCTCTTGATCTTTTATTCTCGGCTCAAATTCATAAGCTTTGAGGTCCGAGAATAGCTCATGATTGGATGTTTTTGATAAGTCCATCGAGTGTCTTAGAGCCATGACCTTCATTTCCCATTCAATCGGGAGGCTTCTCAAATCTTCATACACATTTCCTTTTGTGTATATTCCTTCCCAAGTGTTGATAGCTCGTTTATGATTTCAGATGAATATAGCATCCGGTGATCCGAGTTTCACCTGCAAGCATTTTAAAATTTTCAAATTTACGTACAAAGAACGGACAATTTATTTTCTTTAATTTTCTCGGATCCTTCACAAATTAAAGTTAATTTATCCCATATTTGTTTTGCGGTTTGACAAAATTTAACTTTGTTGAACATTGCTTTGTCCAAGGTTTTGTGAAGTATGTCCTTGGCCACATTATCCGAGTTGTATCTTTTTGTCCTCGTTTGTCCATTCAGTCCTTGGTTTCTCAACCATGGTTGGTCTTGCCTCGGCCTCGACTTTCTTCTCCTTCGATTCGTTTGCTCTCCTTACTGTTGTGTTCACTTTCAATATTTGCGTGGCCCATCCTCTATCACTATCCACATTTCATCATTTAAAGCGGATAGATGAGCACGCATACGAATTTTCCAGTCATCAAATTCCTCAATAGTGAACATAGGAATGCGTGTCAAATTTGCTTCAATGATAATAACTTTCTTTGAATAAAAATGACTTGTGAAAGAGCAAGTGTTAAAAGATTCTTTGAAAGATTGGAGATCTAGTTCGAGAACCGAGTGTGGAAGGCTCAATAAACCAACCGCTCGATACCACTTGTAGGTCGGAAGAGGTGTGAGTAAGGTTTAGAAGGGGTTGCATAAACCTTACCAACTTTTCAAATTTAGTCCTTTTAAAATATTACGAGTTAATTACACAGACTATCTCTTTGAGGGACATGCTAAGTTAGTTAATCGTGAGTTAGCCACTCAACGGACTCGATAGAGTTTGTTGATAGAATAACTTTCAATTTTTAGTCTAAACTTTAACTTGGTTGTGATGAGTTTTTCAGGCTTGAAGCCTTAACACCCTTGAATTTGATTTAGCTTTGTTTTAACACTTGATTTTAGCACTTAGTTATTTATCGAGTTGGATAGCAAATTATCGGCATGATTATGCGAAAATGTAAATATCTTTGAAATGTAAATGACACAAGTAAATTTTTATAGAGGTTCGAAGATAGGGTAATTCTTCTAATCCTCTCTTCTCCAACTCCTGGAGGAATCCACTAAGTAATGATCAATTCACAAAGTGGTTATCAGTCTAGAGACAAGTCTTGATCATACAGCTGACTTTCTCCTTGGACACGATCTGGAGATGCCTTGGTCACACAGTTGGCTTCTCATCCGACTCAGCTTCTTCACAGAGCAGCTGCCTTGCTACTTCAGATCACGAAGCCCTCCAATAACTTGAGATTGGTTCGACCTTAAACCTTCCTACAATCCTCCTTGTAGAGTAGACCTCTTTGATTCTTCAAAAGTTTCCTCTTCAATAGTTTGAAGTTGTCTTTCCTTCACGACTTTGTGTTGGATCGATTTCCTTCGAGATTTAGGCTTTAGGATTTTGCTTGAATATCTTGAGAATATTTTGCGATTCTGATTTAATAATGCTTGCTCGTTCGTGGTTTTGGTAATCAAGGTAACCTTTTCTCAATGAAATTCATCTTTTATAGTGAACTTTCAAAAATCTGCCCATTGAAGAGATAGGCTGATTTTCAAAAGTCACTTGTGTGCGTTGGCTTGTCTTTTCTTGATCTGCAATCTTGAGATGTAGACCTTTTCTCGTATTAAATGAATGTCCAACTTTTCGGGTTCGACACGAGGTGCAGTGCTTCCCATGGTTTATTCCTTTTGCACGCTTCTAGGGCTGAGCACTTTAAGACCTGGCAGCATAGGTGCATTACTTGTTTAAGTAATGTTCTTGAAT
Organism: Rehmannia glutinosa; assembly: GCA_016081115.2. Taxonomy (NCBI): domain Eukaryota; kingdom Viridiplantae; phylum Streptophyta; class Magnoliopsida; order Lamiales; family Orobanchaceae; genus Rehmannia; species Rehmannia glutinosa. Next base: position 30,239,587 of record CM071937.1, read on the forward strand.
TTTGTGCAACGGATTCTTTTCGATTAACTCCTCTTTCTCTTTGCCTTTTCCCCAGGTGACTTGAGTGCTCCAATCATTGAAAGACTCATCTGTCACTTCAACTTGTGACATGGCTTCTTGAGTTGACTTAATCGACTCTTCACACGGATGTACCTTAGTTACATCTTGATCGAGTCCTTGGTCCTCTGTCTTGGCCATACTCGGCCGTTCCTTGGCGGAGTCTTCACTTCACTTCTTCAGTTGACTTCTTGTATTTCCAGGCATAGCTGACTTGACTCAGCTTATTCAACCATATCTATTACAATGAGAATTACATGGAAAATGGGGTGTCAACATTCTAATCTAAGTTTTACATGGCATTCATCAAAATCTTACAAAATAATTTCCCAACAAACAACATAAATGTTGCACCATTTATGAACATGGGTTACAATATTTAATGTAACAATGCATTATCATGGGTTTGTAACCCGTATTTGCATTAATGTTACGATATGTAACTCATGTTAATGTTACATTCTCCCACCTAGTGCAAACATAATTAAGAAATAAATACATGAATCATAGAGACATGTCCTCTATATGCGAGTAATATCAACTATGTATTACAATGTATTACATTTCTCAAATTCTTTATGTGGTTACAAAACTTAATGAATAAACCTTATGTTTATTCTAGGTCCAAACTTTAATGATATTTTTCAACACAAATGTGCACACAAAATCAAATGAAAACTATCGAGTTGAATAAGAGTTCCAATAAATTACATTATGGAATTAAGTCCCATTAAATGTACTACATGATCCTTAAAACTCTTTGGTGGGATGCCTTTACTTAAAGGATCGACAACCATCAATTCGATGCTAACGTGTTCAATGACCACTTTCTTCTCTTTAACACGTTCTCTAACGACTAAGTACTTGATGTCGATATGTTTACTTTGACTACCACTTTTATTGTTCTTAGCCATAAATACCGCATGAATTTGAATTATCACGAACAATCTTAATGGCCTAGAAATAGAATCCACAACTCTAAGCCCAATTATGAAACTCTTCAACCATACACCATGGCTAGTAGCTTCAAAACATGATACAAACTCTTGCCTCCATGGTAGAAGTAGTAGTCAAAAATCTGCTTTGCACTTCTCCAAGATATAGCTCCACCTTTGGCAAGCATGAAAATATATCCGGATGTTGACCTTCATGAATCAACACACGGCCCGGAAAGTCCGCATCGGAAGTAGCCAATCACTTCCAAATTATCGGTCCGTCTATATGAGCATGTAATCTTTTGTCCCTTGAAGGTATCTCAACACCTTCTTTGCAGCTCTCCGGTGGTCAAGACACGGGTTACTCGATATCTTCCTAATATTTCAACGGCAAATGCAATGTCCGGTGCAGTACAAACTTGTGCATACATAAGGCTTCCAATAGTGAAGCATATGGAATGGTTTTCATTTGTTCCGTTTAAGCTTATTTTTCGGACATTGATTCAAATTGAATTTATCACCCTTCACAATGGGTGCCACACTTGGTGAACAATCCTTCATATGGAATCTCTCTAGAACTTTATTGATTTAGGTCTCCTGGGACAAACCCAAAATGCCTCGAGATCTATCTCTATGGATCTTGATGCCAATGACATAGGATGCTTCGCCCATATCTTTCATATCAAAGTTCTTTGAGAGAAATTGTTTCACCTCGTATAGCAAACCTTTATCATTAGTAGCAAGTAAAATGTCATCCATATATAGCTCTAGAAAACAAATCTTGCTCCCACTAACCTTCTCGATATATACATTCATCCATGATGTTCTCTTCAAAGCCAAATGAAATGATAACTTCATGGAACTTAAAATACCACTGATGGGAGGCTTGTTTCAGTCCATATATGGATTTATTAAGCTTGCAAACTAATTGCTCACCTTTACTAGACGAGAAACCTTAAGGTTGTTTCATATAAACAACAACCTCTAGGTCACCATTGAAGAACGCTGTTTTTACATCCATTTGATGTAATTCATAATCAAAATGGGCTACTAATGCCATAATTATTTGAAGGAATCTTTCTTAGATACATGAGAAAAAGTCTCTGTATAATCAAATCCTGCTCTTTGAGTGAATCCCTTGGCAACAAGTCTTGCTTTATATCTATCTATGTTGCCTTTTGAGTCTTTCTTAGTTTTGAAGACCCACTTTCAACCGATGGTTTTCACACCATCAGGCAACTTGATGAGATCCTAGACTTTGTTAGATGCCATAGAATCCATCTCATCTTTCATGGCATTGTACCATAAGTTTGATTCCTTAAAACGCATGGCCTGTGAAAATGTTTTAGGATCATTTTCGGCTCCAATATTGTAGTCACACTTTTGTAGATATACAACATAGTCACTTGGAACTATTGACCTCCTCATTCTAGTAGATCTCATTAACCCTTCATCAATATTCTCACGAATATCGGGATTCTCGTTGTTCAACTGGTTGTTCAATAGGTTTGGGTATATGTTGAATTTCGGGATCTACAAGATTTGGTTCAACATCTTGTGGAATATCCAGATCAGTTGCTCAACATGCGCTTGATCTTGAGGTGCATTATTAACAACAACAATCACTCCATTACTTGAAGTAGGATAACAAGTATATGAATGATCTTTCTCGGGCGATATCCATAAACTGACCACTCCCACTCGATCAAGTCATTTTCAAGAAATTTTACATTTCTTGATTCCACAAATCTAGTGCTATGTGATAGACAATAGAATCTGTATCCCTTAGACCTCTCGGCATATCCAACAAAATATTCGTTTCTGGTCCTCGGGTCTAACTTCCTTTCTTGAGGATTATAAACTCTTACTTCAGACGGACATCCCCAAACGCGTACATGTTGCAAACTTGGTTTCCAACCCTTGAATAATTCAAATGTTGTCTTAGAGATTGCCTTTGGTGGAACTCGGTTTAATATGTACACTGCCATTTTAAGAGCTTGAGTCCATAAGGACTTCGGAAGTTTGGAGCTAGCAAGCATACTTCGTACCATGTCCATTAATGTTCGATTTCTTCTTTCAGCTATACCATTTTGGTCTAGAGAACCAGGCATGGTATATTGGGCAACAATCCCATTCTCCTGAAGAAATCTTGCAAATGGACCGGATGCGTGTCCACTCTCAGTATATCTACCATAGTACTCACCACCTCTATCTGATCTCACGATCTTAATTTGTTTTCCGCATTGTTTCTCTACCTCAGCCTTAAAGATCTTAAAAGCATCTAGTGTTTCATTCTTATTATTGAGTAAGTAGAGATACATATAACGTGAGTAATCATCTATGAAGGTAATAAAGTACTTATCATGATACGCATCTATATCTGGACTACAAATATTTGTATGAATAATTTCCAATATTTTTGAACTCCTCTTAGCACCCTTCTTTGACTTGTTAGTCCGCTTGCCTTTAATGCATTCTATACAAGTCACAAAATCGAAAAAATCTGAGTACTAAGTACCCCATCATTTACCAATCGTTTAACTCTATCAATGGAGATGTGTCCCAATCTACGGTGCCACAACATTGAGGATTTTTCCTTCATAACACGCCGCTTAATACCAACGATTATCATGAACGTGCAAAGCGAAGACATTATCATCATTTTGCAAATTAAGACGAAAAATACCATCGGATATAATACCGCATCCAATAATATCGATCTATAAGATAAACTAAAATAAGAGTCTAAAAAGTTAAAGGAATAGCCGGATGATACCGGTCTTGAAAGCAATCAAATTCCTAGCAAAACTAGGAATATAAAAAGTCTTTTCCAAAGCAAAATAAAACCATCTGCGTAAAACTAGTTTGCACGTTCCTCTTCTTTCCACATGTGAGGGCATCTTATTTCCTGAGTAGATGATTTGCTCACTTTCCACTGGTTTCCATAGGTTTTGCAATCCTGCAAGGAATTCATAACATGGATTGTTGAACCGAAATCAATCCACCAGGTGTTATGATTAACATCAATCATATTGGATTCATAACAAACAAATGAAAGTTGAGTACCTTTCTTTTCAAGCCACTTCAAGAATTTAGGGCAATTCTTCTTTATGTGCCCTTTTCTTTTTGCAAAAGTAGCACTTGCCTTCTTTCTTGATGTCCTTCGGGGAGGAATCTTGTCCTTTTCCTTATCATTGGCCTGATTTTCCTTTTTCCTTCCCGATATTATCACCATATTCACTTTCTCACCCTTCTCCGTAGCCAATCGTCCCTCCTCCTCGAACACACATGGTCATAAGTTCATTTATTGACCATTTGTCCTTATGTGTGTTATAGGAGATCTTAAAAGGACCATACTTTGGAGGAGAGTGCACAAAATAAAGTGAACCATGAAAGAATCGACATCTCAACTTCCAATGCTTTCGGTGAGCCGCTATGTCCCTCATTCGCATGATATGCTCACGCACACCTCTAAAATCCTGTAAGCTTTATGCATGAGAATTGCATTATTAGGGTGCTAGCCAATGCTTTGTCGGAAGACACAAACTGATCATCAATTGCTTTCAACAACGCACGAACATTGTCATATTGCTTTCGACCGAGCCCCTAATCCCATTAGATATTTTGGTCTTTATGAACATAACACGAGACAATTAGATCGCTCCCATTTTACATAAAGATCAACTTCATCCGGGATGCTATTTTCGATTATAGCGGGGAGTTCATCTTTCCGATAGCATAGTCAATGTCCATCCACCCTAAATAGAGAAGAATTCTCTCCTTCCAAATCTTATAGTTGTCCCCATTGAGCTCGGGAACATCAAATTTCATATCGAGAGAAGTTAATAGGTTGAATAACCGCATATAACATAAACATACTCATATTATCAAATTTGAAGCTATTTTAAACCATTAAACATGTTTTACCAATGCAAATCATGTTGAAATATGAATCTAGAGACATAAAACTTGCCTATGGGATAAAGTTTTAACTCAATTAGATTCATTTTAACTTGATGACGAAACATACTCATCTCTAGATTCATTTTGTGTGTTTTCATCCAAACGGAATAAACACAAGATATATAAAATAATCGGTAGGCAATCTGAATAAGAAAAGTAAATGGCTGAATGGTTATATCATACATGCCCATAACATTCCACCTAGGTTCGAATCTTCACAAAGCAATTCAATTTTTCTTAAATTCTTTACTGATTATTTTTAAACCCGTCTTCATCACGTAAAGCAAAAAAAGCTTGATTCAGGCCCGATTATCCCATCTAGTCGAAAACTGGATTGGCTAACCCCAAAATTCCAAAGATATCCATTTTAAAATCCAAAAGGCATGGAAAACTCATATAAAAACATACCACATAAGAGATTTTCAATCTCAAAACACACAAAAATTTGAGGTATCAACAACCCAAAAACTTTAAAAATACATATATCTAGAGATGGATTTACATTAGTTTTGGTTCATCAAAATCATGAATCCAAAAGTAAAACTGAAAGATATATCATCCATAAATCTAATTTCGAACCGGATGAAAACAGTTTGTATGCGACCAAAAATTTCGAACATATAAACACTAAACAAAAATCATATATCCGAACAAGCAAGGCGGGGCATAATATGCTCTGATACCAAATGTTAGATTAAAGCCAATTTAATCATGATTCTACATCCCAAAATGAAACACGTATGTGGAAGCTAAAACAGATCAACATACCTCCAGCCATTGCTTTTTCTGCGATCGAATTGCGATGTTTTCACTGGATTTCTCTTGTCTCCTCAAATGAATAGATGGTGTATTTTTACAATCTTCAAGTGACAAGAGGACCCATGGATTGTGTCTCTATATATAGTTATTTTTTCCATAAAAAAATAACTCATCCATATCTTGTAACCAATTACTTACGTAAGGTAACTCCGTACAATATAAATGTTGCACCATTTATGAACATGGGTTACAATATTTAATGTAACACTGCATTAACATGGGTTTGTAACCCATGTTGCATTAATGTTACAATATGTAACTCATGTTAATGTCACGAAACCGCCAACTTTGCTTTGCGAATTCAAAGGGGCGATGTTTGCGATTTTGACCCTTCTTCCTTTATAAGTCTAAACACACTCCTACCCCTTTCTAAAAACTAGTAAGAAATATGTGCGTCGTACGTGATCCCATATGGTTTTATTGAAATAATTATATTATTAATTATTTTTATCAATGAATATTAAAATAGCTTAATGTACTTTACCATTAATAAATATATAATAACTAAATAATCAAACTATTAAAAGAAAATTTTCAAAGTATTTTAATATATATTTTGTTTTCATAAGTATAAATCGATATGAATGATTAAGTAAATCTTTTAAAGAACTCAAGCCAACAAAAAAATAAAATTAATATAACAACAAAATAAGTTCATATGTTAGCTTACAATCATATTAATCAATCTTTTGTTATGTTTAATGGCTATCAACGTCTTTTTGCTAATTAACTTCAGAAGTCTTTTAACATATTAGATGCATTATGCATGATTATTTGGTAAGTCATGAGCTAAATATTCATATATCGTTATCATTTCAATCTATTTACCAAAAAATCAGACATAAGCTCATGATTTTAGTTGTATTTGTTATTTATCAAAATATATATATAAATTAAAGATTAATATTACCTGGTACGAACGTGTGTTTCTTTCATTCGCTCTAACTACTTTGGTTAATGAAATGTAACTCAAGACAAATATTAAAAATAAAATATATGGACGAAAAGAAAAACTATTTTCATATAAAATCTTAATTCTACTTCCAAAGTGAATATTTTTTTCATAACACTTAAACTTTAAATTATTGAAATCTATCTATTTTGAGTGTCGTCTTTAAAATAATACATCTTAATCCAATAAATATCAAAAGTTGTAGGTCCCAAGGGGTGTGAGTGTAAGGTTTAGAAGGGGTTGAATAAACCCAACTTTTCAATTTAGTCCTTTTAAATATTCGAGATAATACTTCACGCTTGAGTGCTTGATGGATGACTAAGTTAGTTAATCAAATAGAGTTAGTTACTCAACGCACTGACTCATTGTTGTTGATAGAATAACTTCACTTTTTTGACTAAAGACTTAACTTTCATTGTGATTTGTTTTCATGGAAGACTTTACACCCTTAAATTTGGTTTAGTTTGATTTAATACTTGGTTTTAGTACTTAGATATTATCAAGTGGATAGCAAATTTATCAAAGATTAAATAAATAAGGTGCGAGGAATTAAAGTCTTTGAAATGTAAATGACACGATAAGTTTTTATAGAGGTTCGAAGATGGGGTAATTCTTCTACTCCTCTTTCTCCAACTCCGGGAGGAATCCACTAAGTATTGATAAGTATACGAGTGGTAATCCCGATACAAGTCTTGATCACACACAGTGACTTGATCCTTTGGGACTCGATCGAGATGCCTTGGTCACGCACTGCTTCTCGTACAACTCGGCTTCTTCACAAGGCAAAATGCCTTTACACATGACCCACTTGCTCAAGCTCTTTGGATTTGATCACGAAGCCCTCCAAAACTTGAGACCGGTTCGACCTTGAACCTTCCCACAATCCTCCGTGGAATGTAGACCCCTTGATTCTTCAACAATTTCCTCTTCAACTGATTGAAGTTATCTTTCATTCACATGTGAGTGTTGGATTGATTTTCTTCGTAATGTAGGCTTGAGGATTAATCTTGAATGATTTGAGAATATTTTTGGTTACAGATATAGCTTTTCTTGCGCGTATTTGTTTTTAATGGTCAAGGTAACCAACATTCTCTCAAATAAACTCCTCAGCCTTTTATAGTGTTCTTTTGAAAATTTGCCCGTTGAAGAGATAGGCTTATTCTCAAAAGACACTTGTGGTCGTTGGCTTGTCTTGTTGCAGTCCTTGGAATTGCCACTTCCTCGTATGAATTGTTCTTGACTTTTTTCGAGTTCGACATGGTGCGATGCTTCCCATTGGTTTATTCCTTTTGCACGCTTCGGGTGAGCACTTCGAGAAAGGTAGTATGGAGGTATTACTTGTTTAAGTAATTCCCTTGATTTACGTGCAACGGATCTCTTCCGATTATCTCGACTTGACCGCATTTCCTTGCTTTCCCCAGGTGACTTAGAGTCAGCTTCCAATCATTGGATGACTCTTCTGTCACTTCAACTTGAGACTTGGCTATCTTGAGTTGACTTGACTGATACTCTACTCAGCTGCATCTCAGCTGCTCCTTCAATCGAGTTCCCGTCTTCTCTTCTTTGCCATACTCAGCTGTCTTGCAAAATGAGTCTTCCTTCTAGTCTCCATTGTCTTCTTGCATGTTTAGGCATAGTGACTTAACTCAAACTTTGACCAGCCCTATTTATTACAATGCGAGTTTACAACGAAAATTGGGTGCCAACTTCCTATTCTAAGTTTTACATGGCATTCATCAAAATCTAAACAATAAATTTCCCAACAATTTCCCCCTTTTTGATGATGCCAAAACTTAAAACATTCAAAATGTAAATAGCAAAGATACATACTGAGATAGTGCATTCACAGAGAGAATATATGCGTAGAATCAATCCTTTTATTGATCATAACATTCTTTTCCTTTACACAATCAATTTACAAAGTCCCAGGCTTGAGCCATGGACATGTTTGCGAAGTATCCTTGATTCTGCGGCGTTTTAAATTCATCAATCGATCTTGGCTCGGTTCCGGATTCGAGATGGCATAAGTGTCTCTTCTCTTTTGGAATGCCTTCATGTTGTTTCGAGAATATCCATAACTCGGGCATTCATCCTTCCTTCCACTTCCTCCATCCTCGCTTCAATCGTTTTCTCTTGTCGGCCATAGGTACAGTGTTGGAGTGGCGAGTCATCGGGAGTTTGCCGATAATATCACCGTGACAAGACCTTGTTGGGGGTTTTTGCAATCATCAAGGTTACATCTCTCGATCCTTCCCTCAACAGACTTCCCTTTCTTTTCTCTTGAAACTTCCTCGACTTTCTTTCCCTTCACAAATGCTCCCTCCTTCTCAACTCAGATAGGTATTCCTCTTCCCCCTTTTTGGCATCATCAAAGGAGAGAGAACCCTGAAACAAACTAGCGAAAGCGGAAGTCGAGTCCATCGATAGCCAAGTTACGCTTCGAGTTTGTCATGGAGTATGCGGCGCGAAACTCGAACGAGTAGCGTTGGATTCAACTTTAATTAACTTCATCTCACCGTGAGAAGGTGAATTTTCGATCCATGTTTTCTTCCATACGCGGGAGCTCATTCTTATTTTGCTCACGCAGCACTTTATCTCTCGATGTGAGATTCATGCATGTGCTCAATGTGTTCTCTCAATTTTGTCTTTGCATCGGCATTCTCATTTCGCTGGACCAACGACTTGTTGAACAATGTTAAAATATCTAGCTTGTTCCACACGCATTGTTTTTCTTTGTTGCCACCACTCCCGGATTCGACTATTATGCCTCTCAAGTCGGCGATAAGGTTGGCATCTCTTATCGATCTCATGTCCATCGAGGCTTGGTGCCTCTCCATCCATTCAATTTCGAGAAATAATGCTTTGAACACCTCCCGAACTTGATTGTTCCCTCTTGCGGTGACGGCCAAGGCGTCAAAATCATAGTCACCGGAATGATGGTATCGATGGAATGACAGGATCTGTGCGTGGAAGCGCTCGAGATCTCTTTCGACTCTTCAGGGAGGTCGGGTACCTCCGAGAGATAAGGAAATGATTCTACAAAGGGATCATCACGAGCAAATCGGAATTTGTTCAATGATGAGTGGTGCTCGTGAAGTTCCTTGTGTGTCGAACCTGCTTTAGCTTGGGAAGCCTGCGATGGACTCTTTTGGTGGGTCTGTTGTGAAGTTGATCCGAATTTGCCGAGCCTCAATCTGTCTCAACGGCTTTCGTCGGTCTCACCGGTTTTTCCACGTGAGTTGACCGGTCCTCGGCCTTATCGAAACGCGTCATCGGACGATGATGAGATTTCCATGGGTGGCTCATCAAAGTTGAAAGTTTGAGTAGTAGTCTTGAGGTCGACTTACTCGTGGTTGGAACACCTCACCGAGTCTTTTGGATTAGTCACCGGGGATGACTCGGCTTCATCGTCTTCTTCCGATCCCGGAGAAAGGTTACATTAGGATTATCCTGGGAATCGTGAAGCGCACTTATCTCCTTTTCGATGGATCAATGATAGCGGGAGGGATGTTACTGTACTTGACTTCTTTACCCCGGAAGTCTCAACCTCCCGTTGGCCTTCATTACCTTCCTGCAGCCTCAATCGCAAGCGCGAGGCCTTGGACATCCCTTTCGACGATGTCACTGTCTTAGGGTCTTCTCGGTGGCATCCATTGAGTCTCAACTCCATGGATTGCACTTTCGTCTCCCAGTGTTAACTCCCGTGGTTGTTCCTTCCTCGTGCCTCGATTGCATCGGCGGATCATTAGCTGCCTCGAGCGCGTTGGCACCTCGGTGAGACAGTCTCAACTGCGAGCCTCGTCGATGACAACTTCTTTGTGTACTTTGTGTTTGTTCCTTCTCCACTTCGCCTCCTAGATTCATTGTGGAGTCACCAAGATCCTCCGACCTTGCTTGCTACGATGGAGGGAGTTTCCCCCGCACACCACCGGTGAGTGACTTGGATTGGGGTCACTCGTCTCCGGACTCCCGGTGTTCCCATTGAGTATTCGATCGTTGGGGCGGTGGTAAGACACCTTCATTAGGGGTTGGCTCGACCGGGGTCCCCACTATCCCGGTTTCATCGCCGATTCTCTTAGTTCCTTCTTCCGAGTGAGTTTGGGGAAGTGGTGGCGGCAACCACGGTGGCAATATCTTTGCACCACTCCCATTGGGTCTATCTCCACCGTGTGTTTTGGAAGACTCTCCTGGTCCCTCCATCATCCTTTGCTCATGAAGGATTCTGATTCTCGCATTGCTTGCTGCATTTGCAATCTTCCGTGGCGGAAGATGGTCCGATCCTCATCACTTTCTCGATAGGGCGTCAAAGTGAGGATGTGTATGTTCTGTGGTGCCGGTGATAGGGCGAGATCTTTGGCCTTCTCACGTGCTATGCGTCCTCACCGCTTTAGCCCGTTCATTTTCTTTTTGAATTTCCGATATATTTATGCAATTATCTCGTCAAGGGCTTGCAAAGATCGTGTCCACCTCAAGAAATCAATAGTTCTTTTTCCTCAAAGAATGAACTCGGATATTGAAATCCGCACTGGATAGGCTCGGCTTCCATTTTCTCCACTCGCGCATTTACGATTTTGGATGTCTGGATACAATGGAGAGTGCATGATTAAATCGTCTTCATCATCCTCTTGTTGGCCCTCGTTTCCAGGTATTGAAGGTAGCGGACTTGCATTTTGCTCGACACCTTCAAAGACCTCTGTTCTGGTGGAGAAACAACCCTGTCAATAGGTGACTCGGTTGTCTCAACCATTCTTTGTTCCTCACTGCTTCGACACACTGGTCTTCAAGTTGCCTCTGTTGATCGGCCTCGGCAGACTTGGCGTTCATCAATCACTGGAGACTCTACTTCTCCAGCGATCTCGGTATCTTCTCCACCGAGTGACGACTCAAATGTCTTTTCAAGCTCGGAGAGTTAGGAAAGTCTTCTTCTTCTCTTTGTTTTAACCAAAGGGATTTACGCTCCACTTCACTCCTCGGTTCATTGAAGGTGAATGCCTTCGCGAGATGTCTTAAGGTAGAGCCGCCTTCCTTGTTGTGGCGATCCTCTTCTTGATCACTAGAGAAGGGATTAATGGTCCTTCTCCACTGCGGGCCGCGAGGGTAGGAGACACGATCATGCGAGGGCGGTGACTCGTGCGAGGCGGGAGCGAGTTGTTTTTCTTTCTTTGCGGGCGGCCTTCTTCTTTGGTGGAGAGGAGACAGTTGTATCTTGAGGGTCGACTAATTCCCCCTCACTGTGATCGCCTCTCTTAGCGTAGGCTCTCTCTTCTCAGGCGCGCCGAGAGGTTTGATCTCGAACATCCTCTTGTTTATATGGAACGTCTTTCCATGTCGAAAAGGGACTCCTTTTACCTCCATCACCCGGCCAATCACCATACCGTATCCCGGGGATCCTCCAAATGCTCCATTCTCCTTGAAGGATTTGTTCCCTACATTCTGGCAGTCGATGTAGACAAACTCAGCCCAGTTCACTTTCTTTTCTTCAATGATCACAAACCATTACAATCAATTTCGCTTTGAATGATCGGTCAAAGCCGCCAAATTGATGTCTATGCATTTGGCAACGATGTCCAACAATTTGTGGTAGTCCTCCTTCAAATCCTCTTGTTAGTCAGTGTAGACTATCTTTTCAAGATAGTCGGTCTTGCTCTTCCTTCCAAGCGGCCCGGCCAAGTCAACATCGCTTCATTGATTTTTGGTGCTCCTTCCGCCAGCGAGCGGTGTTCCGCCAAATCCTTGGCGGTGATGATGAACTCCTTCCCGTGAACAGAGGATTTGATCCCCTCATCGTGAATCTCGGCATTCACGTGAGAATCGTGCGACCTCTTCCACATAGGTCATCGGAAAGTCCATCGTCGAAATGGTTTTAGCCCATCGTTTCGAGTTTTTCAGCGATCTTCTTTATGAGGGCGTCATCGGACCCCTGTTTGACCATACCCTCGAAATCCACAAAGCAGACCGGTGTGGATTTGCTTTCCTAGCTTGACAAAATCATGAGTGGATGCCATTTTTGATTTTCACCGAATGAAACTTAGAAAGTGATTTGAAGATTGATAGGGTTTTTGAGAGAGTTTTGCCTTTGCTTCGAGAGAGAAAGTGAACAGTTTTGGTAATGTGTGAGAGAAACGGATGAAAATGGTTTAAGTATGGTTCCCGAAAGGACGTGCGGGTGGTTTTTAAATGTGATCGAAATCAACGGCTTAGATTTTGCACGCCGATTAGCATTTAATGTCTCGTATTTAATGCGGCACATTTATATCCAATCATAAGCTTGGTGTGCGGCTTTTTGCCTGTACGTCATAATTATCTTTGGCGTCATTCTTAAAAACATTCCCGCTTAGTAAAAACGATTGCGTTTTTGTCCCTTTGCTCATAAATGACTCGAACATCCCTTAGGCGATTTAACTCTTCTTCTCACACGCTTCTCTAGTGACTCAAATTTGTCGCCTAACTCGGTGCATTTGTCTTTCCGATATGGTGATTCACTTAGCCGATTTGAGAGTTCACTCTTTTTCCTTTTCGTGTTTCATTTCTTTTCTTTGAGTCTTCAGTGTCACTCACTCAATTAACCCTAAGTCATGCTTGAGTTCTTCAAATCTTGACTCACATAATGGTTTTGTGAATATGTCGGCCCAACTATTTATCGGTTGAAATATATTCCAAGGTGATGTCCTTCTTTTCAACATGATCTCTTATGAAGTGATATCGACATCGATATGCTTTGTTCTTGAGTGCAACACGAGTTTTGAGTGATTGCAATTGCACTTGTGTTATCACACATGATTGGAATTTCCTTTTCTTCAACTTCATAGTCTCTCAAATTTCTTTGTCTCATCCATAGGACTTGAGCTGTAAATTGCCCAGCAATATGTATTCTCGCTTCAACCAGAGGTGGCTATTGACTTTTGCTTTTTGCTAAACCAGAAATTAGCTTTGTTTCAAGCATTTGACATGTGCACGAGGTGCTCTTCTGTCAACTCTACATCCAAAGATAGTCGAGTCGAATAGCCATTAGCTTGAATCCACCTTCCTTTGGATACCATAAGCCAACTTCTTGGCTTCCTTTCAAATATCTCAAGCCTTCTTAGCTTAGCTGATCATGTGGCTTTCTTTTGGAGCGATTGAAATCTTGCACATACACCTACAACAAAGGTGATGTACGGCCTTGTTGTGAAATAGAGCAATGATCCAATAAGTGCTCAGTATCTTGTTTGATCTACGGCCTGCCATCTGCATCCATATCCATTTTGATGATGTATTCATTGGTATTTTCACGAAGACTTCTCTTCCATACCAAATTTCTTCATTAAATCTCTGGTGTATTTTGTCGACTTATGAAGGTTCCATCCTTCACTGTTTCACTTGGAATCGAAGGAAGAATGTCGGCTCTCCCATCATGCTCATTTCGAATTTGCTTTGCATGAGGTTTGAAAATTTATCACACATGACTCTTTGTTTGTGGATCCAAAAATAATGTCATCCACATATATTTGAACAAGCAATATACTCTTCGCATCTTTAATTCTCAAGAGTGTTCTATCCACTTTGCCTTTTGTGAATCCGTTCTCGATCGAAATTGTGACAAAGTATCATACCATGCTCTGGGTGCCTGTTTCAATCCATATAGAGCTTTCTTGAGTTTGTATACCTTATCTCCAAGAGTCTTCTGCTCAAATCCTGGAGGTTGTTCAACATACACTTCTTCTTCCAATAAACCATTAAGGAATGCACTCTTTACATCCATCTGATATACAATAAAATTCTTGTGAGCTGCATAGGCAAGAAACATCCTTATAGCTTCCAATCTTGCTACAGGGGCAAATGTTTCATCAAAATCTATCCCTTCTTCTTGGCAATATCCTTTGGCTACTAATCTTGCTTTGTTTCTTACCACAGAACCTTCCTCGTTCATCTTGTTTCTGAACACCCATTTAGTGCCAATAACATTTTGATGGGTGGGTCTTTGAACTAATTCCCATACTTTATTTCTTTCAAACTGATTCAGCTCTTCTTGCATAGCTTGAATCCAATGTGTGTCATCCAATGCTTGTGACACATCTTTAGGCTCTATTTGTGAGATAAAGTATGTGAACATAGCTTCTTGTTGAGTTCGGATCTTGTTTTGACACATTCTCTTATATCTCCAATGACTAGTTACGTGGATGGTCTCTCGGCCATCTTACATCAAAGTTGGAGTAAGTTAGTTGGATTCATCGTCTTGCGGCTATGTTGCTTTGATCACTCTCTCGTCATCACTTAGTCATTTTTCCACTTGTTTTTGAGACTCACTATCTCATCTTCATCCGGGTTTATAATTCCACTTCGACTTGACATAGGGACTCTTCGCATGGTTGGTTGATTCAGCTTATCGGTGACTCTTCAATGTCTTCTCCATTTACATTTGGCTCATCAAACACCACATGAATGGATTCCTTAGTAACCATAGTCCTCTTATTGAGTACTCTTGTAGGCTTTGCTTTCAAAGTATCCCAAGAAGATACCTTCATCGACTTTAGCATCAAAAGCCTTCAAATTATCTTTGCCATTGTTATGGATGAAGCATTTACATCCAAATATTCTAAAATATGCAAAATTTGGTTTTCTCCTGTCCAAATCTCATAGGAGTCTTTGTCACCGTCTGTTTATCATGCATCTATTTTGAGTGTAGCATGCTATGTTTATTGCTTGACCCAAAATCTTTTAGGTATCCTGCTTGACTAACATGGTCCTTGTTGCTTCTTTGAGAGTTCTATTCCTTCTTTCGCAACTTCATTCTCACGTGGAGTCCTTGCTGCAGATACAATTCATGACCAATACCATTTCTATACAATATTGAGTTATTATACCATTGACAAACTCGGTTCATCTGTCGGATCTTATTTTGATAATGGTTTGGCTCTTCTCATTTTGAATCATCTTCATCACCGTGGTAGTTTTACGTAGAGTTTCTTTCTTCTTACACATGAATATTGTCCATGTATATCTTGAGTAGTCATCTACTCGCCACCAAGGTGTATTTCTTCCCACTTATGCTAGCCGGTTCAATCGACCAAATAGATCCATATGTAGCAGATGCAATATTCTTGTTGAAGATGGACATGTCTTTTCTTTGAATGATGATTTGATTTGTTTTCCTTCCGACATGCATCACATATACTCTCCTTCTTGTATACGAGTCCGGAAGTCCTTCCACAAGATTGCTTCGCAAGCTTGTTAATCGTTTTGAAATTCGGGTGACTCGAACTTCTGTGCCACAACCAACTTGATTCAATTTGTGCTCTTTTGCTAATAGACAGTCTTTGGGTGTTGCAGTTTGACCAATCCACGACATACATGTTCTTTTTGTGTCGCATCCTTACAACACAACTTCATTTGATTCAAGATCCTTAATTTGGCATATACCCATGTTAAATCCAACATTATAACCCTTGTCACGAGTTGGTGATGCTTAG
Organism: Rehmannia glutinosa; assembly: GCA_016081115.2. NCBI lineage: Eukaryota > Viridiplantae > Streptophyta > Magnoliopsida > Lamiales > Orobanchaceae > Rehmannia > Rehmannia glutinosa. The sequence goes on from CM071937.1 coordinate 30,255,762, forward strand.
CAAGTTGAAGTTGAGTCCTTCAACATATGCAAAGATCTGTGATTTTTAATCCATTTTTCTTGATGGATCCAATGCCTCTTATTTCTCCTGGAGCTTCATTTCCTCCAAATATGACTTTTGCACCTCTGACTTCCTTGAATTTTGACAGATTTTTCTTGTTTCCTGTCATATGTCTGGAACAGCCACTATCCATGTACCAGGTTCCTTGGCACTCAGCTGTTCCTTGAACCTCATCTTCTTGGTCAGGTTGGTCTTGTTCCTTGGCCATCAAACAGATCAAGGCTTCTTCTTCAGAGTCACTTGAGTAGTCAGCTTCACTACTCTCTGAATCAGCTGTGTCTCTTGACTTGGCTGTCTCGTGATCTCGGATCTCTGCGACCAACATTGCCTTTTTGTTTTCTTGTCTTCTTTTTCTCAAGACCTTTCTTTCTTCTTCATTCCAAAGATTTGTTGACTACATGATATGGGCAATCAATGGCATAGTGACCTGTTGCCTACGGTTCAAAGATAGATTTTCAACCTTTTGATCACTCTTTTCCATTCTTGGATTGTCGGCCCCTTTGATATTCACTTTTTGATGCTCTGTTCTCTTGGTTGGCCTATCTTCCCTTGACTTGGAGGAGCCGAGTGTCTTCGGAGGATTCGCCCTTGCCTCTCTTGTAATTCTTATTGAAGAACTTGTTAAACCTTTTAACCATCGGGGCTATTTCCTCTTGGTCAATGACTTCTTTGACCTCGGCTCTCTTGCCATCCTTAACAATTAGAGCAGTTGTTTTGGGTACAAAATTGTCTCTTCCTGGTCTTTTCTTCTCATTCAAATTCGTAGGCTTTGAGATCGAGAATAGCTCATGGTTGGATGTCTTGGATAGGTCCATGGAGTGTCTCATGGCCATGACTTTCATATCCCACTCGGTTGGGAGACTTCTTAGAATCTTCATACACATTTCCTTCTGCGTATATTCTTTTCCAAGTGCGAGATAGCTCGTTGGTAATTTACGTGAACCGAGCATCCGGTTGATCCAGGGTCTCTCCTGCGATCATTTTGAAATTTTCAAATTTCTCAGATACCACGGTGATAATTTATTTTCCTTGATTTGCTCGAGCCTTCACAAATCAATGTTAGCTTGTCCTGATTTCTTTAGCCGTTTTGCATGATTTGACTTTATTGAACATGGCTTTGTCGAGGTTTTGTAAAGAATGTCCTTGGCCACATTGTCCAGGTTATATCTTTTTCTGTCATCATTTGTCCATTCGACTCTTGGTTTTTCAACCATGACCGTGTGCAGGGAACAACATCATCTTCACCTTCATTTGCAGACTCTCCTTACGGTTGTGTTCACTTTTAAAATTTGCAGTGGCCCATCCTCTATCACTATCCACATCTCATCATGTAATCTTTGATAGATGAGCCTCGCATACGAATTTTCCAATCATCAAATTCTTCAATTGTGAACAAAGGGATGCGTGTCAAATTTGCTTCCATGATAATAACTTTTGATGATAAAAAGAGTTTTGAAAACTTAAGTACTAAAACAGACTTTGAAAAATTTGGAGATCTAGTTCAAGAACTTAACGGTGCGGAAGGCTCAATGAACCAACCGCTCCGATACCACTTGTAGGTCCCAAGAGGTGTGAGTGTAAGGTTTAGAAAGGGGATTGAATAAACCTTACCAACTTTTCGATTTAGTCCTTTTAAATATTCGAGTTAATACTTCACACCAGTCCTTGATGGACTGCTAAGTTAGTTAATCAAATGAGTTAGTTACTCAGCGGACTCGAAATTTGAGTCATTGATAGAATAACTCACTTGTTTTGACTAAAGACTTAACTCGACCATTGTGATTTGTTTTTCAGCGGAAGACTTTACACCCTTAAATTTGGTTTAGTTTGATTTAATACTTGGCTTTAGTACTTAGATATTATCAAGTGAATAGCAAATTTATCAAAGAGAGTTAAATAAATAAGGTGCGGGAATTAAAGTCTTTGAAATGTAAATGACACGATAAGTTTTTATAGAGGTTCGAAGATGGGGTAATTCTTCTACTCCTCTCTTCTCCAACTCCGGGAGGAATCCACTAAGTATTGATCGATACGAGTGGTAATAGTCCGGATACAAGTCTTGATCACACAAACCGACTTGATCCTTTGGGACTCGATCGGAGATGCCTTGTCACGCAGTGGCTTCTCGTGCGACTCGGCTTCTTCACGGGCGGGCTGTCTTGCTACTACAGCCCACTTGCTCAAGCTCTTTGGATTTGATCACGAAGCCCTCCAAAAACTTGAGACTGGTTCGACCTTGAACCTTCCTACAATCCTTCGTGGAATGTAGACCCCTTGATTCTTCAACAATTTCCTCTTCAACTGATTGAAGTTATCTTTCCTTCACAGGTGAGTGTTGGATTGATTTTCTTTGTAATGTAGGCTTGAGGATTAATCTTGAATGATTTGAGAATATTTTTGGTTACAGATATAGCTTTTCTTGCTCGTATTTGTTTTCAATTGTCAAGGTAACCAACATTCTCTCAAATAAACTCCTCAGCCTTTTATAGTGTTCTTTTGAAAATTTGCCCGTTGAAGAGATAGGCTTATTCTCAAAAGACACTTGTGGTCGTTGGCTTGTCTTGTTGCAGTCCTTGGAATTGCCACTTCCTCGTATGAATTGTTCTTGACTTTTCGAGTTCGACATGGTGCGAGTGCTTCCCATTGGTTTATTCCTTTTGCACGCTCGAGCACTTCGAGAAAGGTAGTATGGAGGTATTACTTGTTTAAGAAATTCCCTTGATTTACGTACGGATCTCTTCCAGATTATCTCGACTTGACCGCATTTCCTTGCTTTCCCCAGGTGACTTAGAGTCGACTTCCAATCATTGGATGACTCTTCCGTCACTTCAACTTGAGACTTGGCTATCTTGAGTTGACTTGATGATACTCTACTCACCGTTTTGCATCTCACCGCTTCTCCTTCATCGAGTTCCGTCTTCTCTTCTTTGCCATACTCAAATGTCTTTGCAATGAGTCTTCCTTCTAGTCTCCGGTTGTCTTCTTGCATGTTTAGGCATAGTGACTTAACTCGGCTTGACCAGCCTATTTATTACAATGCGGTTTACAACGAAAATGTGGTGCCAACTTCCTATTCTAAGTTTTACATGGCATTCATCAAAATCTAAACAATAAATTTCCCAACAAATTTAAAATATTATTATCATCTTTCATAAAAAAAAAACATTATTGTCATCAAGAGTCATGTTTTAAATAAAACTATAAAAAAGTTATAACTTGAAATTTGAATTTTGAAATTCTATCCAATTGCACATATAAAATATATCCACTTAATAAATAATAAAAACAGAGATAGTCTAAAAATATCAGTTATCAAAATTCATATTGAGTCAAACTTCAATAGTTAAATATAATAATAATAAACTTTTATACTTGAAAATTACTTTGAAATACCTATGCTATTTAAAAAAAACACTAACTCAATTAGTTTTAGAAATATATATTATACTATTAGCGATGGTACATGCAATTGAATTTGACTCTTTACTTTTGTTATAAAACTAATATATTTGCAAACTTTTTAAGCATATAGTTATACAAACTATAATTACTCTTAATTAATATGCTAAAACTAATCTATATTAGTTTTATTTTTCAAGAGACCACAAACTGTAAAATTAATTGAAACATTTATTTTCTAAATAACACTATTTATTGTAAAAAAATACAATTACCCATTCATTTTCATAATTTGATGCCTCTATTGAAGAAAAAAAGATATATAGTACTTTTAATCTTTATTTAAATTTCTTATTATTTTGATCAAATAAGAAACTATACTTGCCAAAAATTAAGATTTCAAGTTGTAAATAATCCCTAAACTATCCTTATGTGCCTCCTTAATCCAAAGAATTCTTATTATTGGACTTTAAATATGGTTGTTTCATTCTAGTTTAGTAGTGTGTATGGTTTAATATAGTTAATTTGATATATAAATAGTATTATTTATATTACATTATTGCCTAAATTAATTTGTAATTTAAGAAATACCAAAGTTTGACACATGTATCAAATTATTTCATATTAAGTTAATTTTTTTAATTAAAATTTCATATGAGTATACGTCACTTTCCATTCGTGATTCTTGTCACAATGTTTTCTTATTCTTCATTTTGCAAAATTTGAGATATTGTATACCTGGATTTTGTAATAAGTATTATATTTGTGCTTGAATCTTTGTAAATTTTTTAAAGGTGTGATTTTTTAAGTGAATTAATTTTTTTATATAAAAATGGCACAAGATATATATATATATATATTATGAATATTTGACACATATATCATTTTTAACTCTTTAGTTTAAAACTTTCAACTTTTTATATGTTTTATTGGTTAAACGAAACTATCTATTAATAACATAAATTTTAAAACTTGAACTATATCTCATCATATAAATAAAATATTTTTAAAGGAATGGAAGTGATTGAGTTTACAATAAAAAAAATTTAAAGAAAGAGAAATAGTTTTGACATTGACTATGTCAAAATTATACTTTTGTCGAATCAAAAGTTTCAAAATAACCATCCAACTTATGCACATTTTTAATATAAGCATAGATAGATTGGTAAAAAACAGGATTAGTATAGATATTTAGATATTGATATAGATGAAAAAAATGTTATATATATATATATATGTGTGTGTGTGTGTGTGTGTGTGTTTGGTTCATGAATTTAATCATAAGTATCATATTGATTTTTAATTTTTATAAGTTTATAGAGATGTAATTTTTAACTGACAATTAAGTCATATTACTGAGAAACTCAAATTCATATTATATTAAATGACTTCTAATTAAATATTTTCTTGAGGACGTACATGACAGTTTAACTCTATCACACGTAATTTTTCTTTAATTGTTAATTTATAAAATTATTTTTTGTGTATTAAATCATACCTTTTCTATTGATGTTATAGATTAAAATCATAAATATATTTCAATAAAGAACAATAGCTTTGAAACTAAAGTTTATGATGTGAGATAAAATATTATTTTTGTCAAGTCTTTCTTCTTTTTCTTTATTAATTTCGGTTTTTTCGTCCTTTATTTTAAGCCATAAAGATCAAAATGCACAATAAAATACTTAAAATAAAACAAATATTACTCTTTCTTATACCTCTACATTAAAAACCAAAACTTTATCTCATTAGGTGGAAAATATGGAGATATCATCTAGGTTTAGTTTACTATTCTTTTTTTTTGTTGGGAGATTTTTATATTATTTTTAATATATTTGCTTATAATTAAAGGACATCAATTTTGCTGAAACAAAAAATTGTTATGTCTTTTTATATCTTTTTCTTGTTATTTTTCTAATAATTTTCTCGATTTTCCAGGCTATAAAAACATATAACGACAAGAATACAATTAAAACAAAACAAAGAGCGCTAGTATTTTATCCGCTCTTAATTATACATCCGCGTTAAAAATATTAGTTTAGAAATATTGATATCATCAAGGTTTAGTTAATTTCTTAATTTTTTTTATCTGAGCGTGAGATATTTATATTTTTAAGATATGTTTCTTTTAAAATATATTATTATAATGATTGGATATCTAAGGAAAATATCATCAAAATTATTAAATATATAATTGAGTCTAAATTTAGATTTAAAATGTTAAAGGATACATCTATTAAAAATTTAGATAAAGATTTGTTAGTTCAAGATTATTTTCATTGCAATCTTAAGTGAGGTTCGTGGATCATGTTTGTCCTATTTTTTATTTAATCAAAACCCCTAGGATTAGAATTTTATTTATTTTTGTTTCAGTTGTAATTTCATATTTCTCTCTAGAATTATTATAAATATATTTAATTTCAATTATTCAAAATACAATTATATATATAGAATTTGGATCTGGTGAGTCCACATAAATTATGTGAGTACGTGAGACCAAATCTAAAGCGTTGATTTAATTTTTAAACGGTCTACATTAAACTGTTTTTAGCATTTTTTAATAGTTAACTTATTGAAAAAAGGACTTTTTGGTAATTCTAAGTAATATCAATTTTTAGGAGGGAAGTTATTTTTTGTAGTGGCTACAATTAAGGGAACGGTTTTCTCTCACATTGATCTTCTAAATCTTTTCTTCTTGGGTAATTGAAAAATCACAAACTCCACACTCCATAGAGAATGAAACTCCATCTCCATCGGTCACAAACTCCATCTCCCTCGGTCGAAAATTGCATGCCCATCTCTTCGAAGAAAGAAGAAAAAAGCTCTCCACTCCATCTCCCTCGCTCGAAAATTGCATACCCATCTCCTTCGAAGAAAGAAGAGAAAAATCATCTCCACTCCATCTCCCCCGGTCGAAAATCGCATATCCATCTCCTCCGAAGAAAGAAGAGAAAAACCATCTCCACTCCATCTCCCTTGGTCGAAAACATGGGGTAATTAGTATTGCCATGTTTTTTCTAAGTCTATGGGATTGTTAGGTTGTATATCTATGTTCTTCTAAATGCATAATTAGGATCTGTTGTGAGTTTTGTTATTTTTTATAATTTACTGATTTTACTAGTTGAAAAAACAAGTTGGCAAACAGGGAGATTGCTTAACGAGGCTTTCAAATGCTTATTGTTGTTGATAATTATGCTTATATATATTTTATATTATGCTTATCTATGTTTTATATTATGCTCTCAATTTAGGAGGGTAATTAGTAATTATATCACTACGCCTAAAATAGTTCGGATAATGATTTGGTGATAACGCTTTTATATGTAAGTGCTATTGAAAAATTCGCGGATATTTTAGACTACACTTTTGTAGGAAAGCGCTATCAAAATAAACAATATAATAACGTTTGATTAATGAAGTGTTATATGAAGTAAATCAAGATAGCGCTTAATTTTATAAGTGCTATATATGTACTTCGAATAACGCTTCGTACAACAAGCGTTATCCTAAATCGTTATCTAAAAGAATTATTCATAGCGCTTAATTAAATAAGTGCTATATATGTTCTTCGAATAACGCTTCGTACAACAAGTGTTATCCTAAACCGTCATCTAAAAAAATAATTCATAGCGCTTAATTAAATAAGTGATATATATATGTTCTTCAAATAACGCTTCGTACAACAAGCGTTATCCTAAAGCGTTATCTAAAAGAATAATTTGTAGCGCTTAATTAAATAAGTTTTATACATTCTCTCATAATAATGTTTTGTACAACAAACATTATCTTAAAGTATTATTTGTGAAAAATAATTTCCTCTAGCACATCTATTCTCTCCCGCGTAATTGCTTTCTTCTCATGAGTTATTTGATCAAATCCTTTCTGAAGAAACTTCTCAACAAAAAAAAATTCTCTCAAAATCCTCTCACCTATCAAAATCCTGTCGAAATCCTCAAGACTCTCAAAAAAATTATATTAAGATTAGTAAGATTTACTAAATTATAAATTTTTAGAACAAGTCTTTAATTGCAATTATAGGATGATTGGAGAATCAAATAAATAATGAAAGTTTTGGACCATATTAATAAATGTATAAAAAATTGCCTAGTCCCTAACAAAACTGTCGTATTAACTATTAACCCAAGAATCACGCCATTCATAGAATCAGTGGAAGAAAGAAAAAAGGGAGAAACCGCCGCTAGGAGATTTGAAAGGCACGAACAAACATAGAGAGTAAGCCAATTCTCTTCTTTTGATTTGTTTAATATATTAGTGCTAATGAAATTTGTATATAAGAAATATTTGTATTTGATTTGGGAGATACTGAATATAAAATTGGGTACTCGGTGGAATGAGAAGTCATATCAATTCTTTATACTTAGATTTAGTTTAACTGAATTTGATGGCTAAGTGTAGACTATTAGTATTATTATGTTTCAGCCTGATTGTTTTGGTAAATTCAAAGAGTTAGGATTTGTATTATTTGTAGCAAATCAGGAAGGAGTATTTGAGCAAATTCTGCTACTTTCTTTAAATTAGTTTAAATCACAAATTAATATGACAGTGGATCGTATAATCAATCTGCTATAAAATTTGATTAAGAGATTTAGTATTAAAAGAAAGAAATGTGGAATTGACAACAGTGGATTGTCGTGAGGAAATTTGGCAGAAACAAGTTTATTTCCAAGCTGTGGCATCTGGTTTAAGGTTTTAGTTATATAGATAATAATTTGGCTAAGAGTTTCATTGGAATACATATCATTAAGTTTAATATTATATGCAAAGAAGTAAAGATATAAGTTGCAAACTGGAGACTTGATCGATCTATCATTCAATACCTGGAATAGTGCTTCTCTCTTTGTATGTTTTATTTTTTATTTTTATTTTGTGGTAGATGTCTAATTGTGATGTGATCCAGAACCTAGATTGAGTGATTAAAGTTCTGTTTGCTGGATATTTTTATTTTTTGTTCTTTTTGAATGCAGTGGAGAGACAGGGAACACTTCCATTACTGATCTCTCTGTCGGATTGGTTATTGTAATGTCCATTTAAAATCTTGTATTACCTCTATTTGTTCTCTATACTACCTTACGTTAATATTTGTTTCTTGGCTAAATTTATCAGGGTCAAATTAAGACAGGGCTCCTTGCAGACCAAAACGTCTCCCAAAACACAACGAGGTAACTTTTATTTGGGTGAATTACAAGAATTAACATAAATCTAGTTATCTTTCAAGGTTTGTGATTTTTTTTTTTTACTAATATCACTCTTAAATCTTAATGGCTGCAATTTCTGTAAAATAGAAACACAAAGTCATGGGGGTTTTAAATTTTAATACAGAACTGATATTTTTTTGTAATTAGGCTCAACCTAAGGGTAGCTTTTGTAACAAATAGTCAATCCCTTTTTATTTTTAGTATGTCAATGTTGTTGGTTCTTTTTTCTTGGATGAAATATTTAATTGACTTTCTAATACACAATAATTGGGTGCAGTTGTTGACGATCAAAGTGGAACTTGGTTCAGAAGCAGATTATGTAGGAGCCAGCTTCCGTGCACCCGTTCTTATTTATTTTTATTTTTTAAATGCACGGGCATATGATTCTTGATCCGAAGGTCGAAAAAATGGTTTTCAAGTGAATGACATATATAATGTTCTTTAGTAGAAGCTACCTTAGTGTGACTCTCTTGTTCTTAAACTACCAGATAATTGCTTGAATTCTAAGACTTGTTAGCTTTATTTTGGAGACGCAAGTTACTCTTATTATTGAGATACTTTTATTTTAGTTTCAAGTGAATGGTCGATGGAATGTTCAATATTAATATACTTTGTTAAAATAATATTTTAGGACAAATTTTGTCTCTTTATTTTTTAATTTATGATTTATGAATTTTGTTGTCGCCTTTACATTTGCATTTTGTTTGCTCTTGTTGGTCACATGATTAAATGGTGGGAAACATAAGTTTAATTGAATATTGAAATCATGGTAAGATAACGCTTCTTTTATGAGGTGTTGTATACTAAATACAAACACGGAATAACGTTTCTTCCAAAACTACTATCAATTTAATGTCAAATAACGCTTCTTTTATGGAGTGTTATCTTATGAATACAAATAAATGCTATCAAATATGCATTTCCAGATAGCGCTTTATAAGCGCTATCTACAAGACATGGCTTCAGATAACGGTGGTTCCAATAGCACTTTTTAATGTTATCTAAAGGAGAAAAAAAGCGTTATCTGAGTGCTTTTTGGCGTTGCCACGTTTTTTTTCTAAGGTTGGGGGATTGCTTATTGATGTTTTCAACTGCTTATTGTTGATAATTATGTTTATCTATAGTTTGTTTTTACTCGCTTATACATTTGTTATATTATGCTTATGCTTGGTTGGTTTTTATGCTTATAAATGTTTTGTTTGTTAATAATTTTTTATATAAATGACTAGTGTCTTTTTTTTTTGATAGATTGTCCGTTGGAAATGACGAAAGATGTAATGAACGAAAGCGAGAGAGTCGGTTTGGGACCGCGAAGGAGTTTGCTAAGTCGAGTTAGGATCACAACGAAACGTTATTGTTTCATACTTTTGATCAAAATGTTGAATATTGAAGTATTATATAGCCATTTTAAATATGGTTGGTTTTGACGTACATGCGTATTTGATATAGGAATGTTTTCTAGTTAGTGTCGTATTTATTTTCATGGTTTATATATGTTGTAAGCAAAATTCAATTGCTTTGTAAGCAGAATTAAATTGCTTTGCAGGCATCATGGTTCGATGGTATTGTAAGCATAATTCAATTGCTTTCTAAGTACCATAACAACATTTCACAAGCAATACTTTACGCACAAATAAGCAATTGAACATATGGGACTGCAGTAACCAAAATTTGCACGAATATTGAATTATTTGCTCGAAAAACACTACAATAGTCACAAATAAGCTGAGTACATAGTAGTAATAAGCATTATAATAACCACACATAGGCAATTTATAATATGTGAATAAGCAGTATTAAACAAATAAATAAGCAGTCACAACATATTCTCGAACACATGGTTTTTTTATTTATTAAGAATCATTTTTAAAATGCTATTCCATTGTCGACATTATCAAAATTCATTCCTTCTTTTGGAGTCACATTTTCGTCACATTCTGTTATTCAGTTCGAGATGAATCCGATGTTATTTCAATCCGTTGTTGTGCACATGTGCAATCCCAACTGATTCAAAAAACATAAATAATCAAGCAACATTTAGAATATACATAAGCAATAGTTAGTTATGCACAAGTAAGCAAATTTATAGCCATAACTAAGCAAAGTATTGAGTTAGAACAAATGGGGACGTAATCGAAAATTTGTATATATACAAGCAAGTATTCGTGTATACATAAGCAACATTTTAGTATCACCCAAGCAAATTTTTGGGTTGAAAAATCCGTCAACAATTGAATGAATGAGAGTCCATATAAGTATAAGTTTTTGATTTTTGACATAACATGATAGTTCTTATCAAACAAACTATTATTAATGTGAGAGTTTAAAACACAGTTAAAACTAAGCAACATTCTGCATACGTGCGAGCAAGTATTTAAGCACATATAAGCAACATTCTGACCATATCAAACAATATTTTTAAAAAAAATGGGAATAATGAAATGAATTTCTGCATAACATGATAGTTTATGCATATTCACAAGCTTGTGCATAGTTACAAGCATGTACATAAGCACAAATAAGCAACATGTTAATAATTTAGAAGCAAAGATCTAGGTAAAGAAAAATTTGGAATATCGATACTTGGTTTAAAAACTACGAATCAAACTTTAAATGGATTCAAGAAAATGGACAAAATTAAACAATCAAAACGCGAGAAAATGGTTACCTTGTTATTCATGAGTGTTGAAACATTCATCGTAGGTGTCATCCATTTTTTTTGTTTATTGCTTGTATTCTCAAACTATCGACTTGTATTTTGTGGGAGATGGTTTTCTATGCTACCGATTATGTGGAGAAGGAGAGTAGGAGTGATTCGATTTTGCTTATGGGATTGTGATTGTAACGTTGAATGAAGGATGCCACCAATTGTGGGTTGTTCGCATTATTTTTTAGCTTCACCACAAGTGTACGGTGCAGTTTATAGAATAGGGTTAGCAAGGTCGAATCCACAGGGACTAATAAATTAATGTACTAAGTATTGGATTGTAATAGCCTTATTTTTATTTAGACTATTGAAATTGAGAGGGATTGATTTTATAAACTAAAGCAGAAATTTATCCTAAAAGAAACAAAGCAAAGAGCAATTGAAAGATCAAGTATGAATGAATGGATTCCTGGGTTATGGTTTCAGTTAATATCCCCCTTTTATTATCAGATGAATGAAACCAAAGTTAAGCGTATTCTTCTCTATAGACCAATCACCAAAGTAATTTACCCTCTCTCTCAAGATGTATGTAAAAGCGTTGATTGGAATATCTATGTTAGCATCTCTACTCAACATGAGATATTCAACTCCCAAAAGTTCAAAAGATTATAAGGTCTCACAAATATTCACAGACTTCTCAATCATGCAAGCTATTTGTGTCAAGTACTCAAGATCTAGTATTGAAACTCATCGGTTAGAATTATGAATCAATACATCAAACAAGTTTAAATCATTGGTCTTTTGATAAAACAAGAATTAAAGCAGAGTACTTGAATAGAGGAAAAAAACATTAACTTCAATTATCCTTAATCATCAAATAAAAGTGTTCATTAACCGACTCCCAAACCCTCGAATCACAAGATGTTTAGCCGGACATCGAAGATAAACAATTCATAGACAAATTATTCATATTCAAAATCTAACTAATTGAAATAACGATACTATAGAATGAGTGAACTCGGGAAGATGACGATCTCTCGAACTATCTTCAATCCTCGAAGGTGTGGTTGCGGTCTTGATCGATCTCTCGAAGTTTTCGGTGAGAAAACCGGACTTCTCTCGGTTTCTAGGGCAAAATCAGCGTCCCTCTACTTGTGGCCACCCCGTGTCTATTTGTACTTCATTTGGGTCGAAACCTAGTTGAAAACGAATCAAACTCTGTTTTTCCCAAGATGAGCACGAGCCGTGCTATATGGCACGCTCGGCTATCTTTGGGTGCCGCATGGATTAGGAAGAATGCAAGAGGCACGGGTCGTGCCCTATGGCACGGGCTGCCCGTCTTTGGTAGCCGAACTCGGATCCTTCACTTATAGGTTGAGCACGGGCGTGTTAGAGGGCACGCCCTACCCGTGCTCACCCGTAGCAACTAGCACTTGGCCTTTTCTTCCATTTTTCGTCCGTTCGTCTAATTTCTTCTCGATTCGACTCCAAACTTTGTACTTCAAGTCAAGTATTGGCGATTGCAATGCTCCGAATTGTTGCCAAAATGCTACAATTATCGATAAATTCCTACAAAACGAGCAAAGCTTAATCCTTTTCCACAAAACAGGAATAAAACCCTATTTGCTCATATTATGCATGCATATCAACACATTCTAGCTAAGATTAAGCCCAAAATACATGCAAAATACATGTCAATCAAACCCCCAAACTTAAACTGTTGACAGTCCCGATCAACACTTTATAAACAAGACAACACAAATGGGGTAAAGAAGAGCAACTCAAGAACACCGCATCACAATTCATGTCATCTATCCATAGACATCAAGCACAAACCAACCAAGTTTCAAATAGCTAACACGGAGCACAAGTCTATTAAAATCATGGTAAAACGCTTCAAATCATGTCTCTCAGGGATAAAGTGTATACTCTACTCACTATAATAATAAGGGACGTGTATTCGCTCAAGTTATATCAATGTTGAAGAATTACCATATGCTTGCAAATCGTCTCACATCTCCGCCACTCGTTTGTATGCAATTCACAAATCAGAAAGGACTTTGTTTATGGTTGTAATGAAGGCTCTTTGGTTAAGGTAGGGAAATATGGATAAAGTGACTCAACTCAAGCGTATAGATTGGTAAGCACATCGTTTTTCTCCACAGTTATTCTAATACAAATCAACTATGCACTCCCAATCGCCTTATATCCTATCACCTCTCTATTTCTCCCTTCTTTTTCATACAAATCATTCTTCACCTTACATCACAATTTCCACCTATTTTTCCAGCCTATCACCTCTTACATCACCTTACATCATCTTTGTGGGGGTGGCGGCGGAAAGTGGCCCTGGGAGATATGTCAATTTTGAATTTGATGCAACGCCTACAATATCTCCAACTCCCGCCGCTCTTGAGCTTGGTATCACAAGTCCTGGGCTTGGTACCTTTGCTCATGGGCCTCGATGCCTTTGTTCCTGCTCTGCTCGGAAAGCTCAGAACTCATCCTGGTAAATCCAGAAGTCGTCCCTATGCTGTCGCATGCTCTCCTCAAGAGCATAGAATCTATCATGATCAAACTGTCCCCCACGCTCCGCACCTTGGTGGGAGCTCTCTGGAATGTCGGGCCGCCCTGCGGGAAACCCTGCTCGAAACCCCTCTCGTGATGATCGTACTCCTCGCCTCCATCACCAAATCTTCTTCATCGGTAACCTGCCGCCGCCTTCTCCTTTTTCGTGCAGTCAGGCCATCCATGGCCCTGATATGAGCCTCAGAGAACAGGAACCAGTTAATTTGATTATCCACCACAGAAGTGAGTTGTGGGTTAGGGAGGGGGAAAGCGGACCGACATTTTGTTGAAAACGGAGAATGTTCTCCTCTTGATTATGATCTTCATGGTGCGGGGGCGCTCATGTTGATGCTTCCTACGCCCTCTATCGGCTCCATGCGGCTCATGTCAACCCCAAAATATTGAGCAATGGGGGTGATAATTCCCCAATTAATATTATCCCCGCTTCCTGCTGAGATATGTAAACGGCATGTTCCACAAAGTACGCCTCCATATTATAAGGGGTGCAGGTGAGCATACACCAAAGTAGATATAGCTCCCTCGCTTGCATACCCCCATTGTTGTGTCGGGCAAACACTAAATAGGCCATCACGTTTTGGATGTAACGGAATACAGGGTTGCGGAGTCTTTGAGGCCTTGGATGTGCGCGCCGCATATTGCATTAGGCCGGTTTAAGGGGTTTCGATCAACAATCGCGAAATTCATGTGAGTTATAGTTTGCGGCGGTCGATGGGCGTCGATGGTACCCTAAAAATCTGGTTCAGTTCGGCGATAGTGACATTTCTCCATGCGTTGCCCAATCTGAAATGGATTTTCCAAGGTTCGTTTCTGGCTCATGTCTCCGTAACCTGCACAGTGCTCAAGAATTTGAGGGCAAGTATTTTGAATGTCGGCCACCACCCTTGCATGAAGGCGGTTCATCCCACTTGTTCAAACATGAGCCACACCTCCTCATGTATCCCGAGAGCTCGGGTACACTCATCGTCGGCATAGCGTGTGGGCATGAAAGAATGAGTGATGAGCTGGTTCCACTTATCCAGTACATCGTCCTCAGTTATAGTGAGCCCATAAGCCTCGGGGCTGTCTGGGAGTGGTGGCGCACGTGCGGCGGCGGCCCCCCATCCTAGTCTACCTCAGTTCGATCGTGGTTCAGCCATTTGTTCGAATAAGTACCTGGCAAAACAATCGTGATAATCCGTACATGCCAAGTAAAACAACCGATGAATCACATACAACAATTAACGTAAGGCGTAGTGTCTCATCTCAACAATTTAATCAACAATTAAGCTTCCAAGCCCAAACAACAATATAATTGCAGAGAATCCTAGTCATTAACACCCTAAACAATCGAGCTAATGTATAACTCATCAAGCAATCAACCAAAATCATCCTAATTCAACCACCCACAAGGTGTTCGATAAAATGCCCAATAGAAAATTTCAATCAAATACATGGCAAAACTATCAAACAATCATCATAGCAACCCTAATCCATAATCCTCAAGAAATTTGAAGTAAAAAGTGCAATTCATACCTTAAATCCCGAGAATTTGAAAAGTGTTGAAACTTGAAACCCTAGGTGCTTTTCTACTCAAATCTTCTCTTCAAAGCAATTTTCACAAGTGTAATTCGTGTTAGAGTAGTGTGGGAAGTGATTTGGGGTGATAACCTAGAGAGATTTTCGAAAAAATATTGAGGGGGCTCGTTCTTTTCTCTGTCTGCGCAAGGGGGAGGATTTTTTTTATGAGAAAACCGACCTCTGCCCATCTTTATTCTCGTCCCAAAAGAAGAACACGGCCATGCCAAACGGCATGGGCGGCCCGTGATATGGGCCGAACAATCGAGCCCCACCGGCATAGCATGGGCGTGCCATATGGCACGGGCGGGCGGGTCTGCCGTCTTAACAAAATTTCCTTAAGTCTTTGGTACCCGGCCAAGACGGGCCGCCCGTCTTTGGTGCCGTACCTCAATCGATTTTTTATGGAAAAACAAGAAAATAATATCCTATTAAAGCAAATAAATCCTAACCTATGAAAGCAAATAAATCCTAACTTAGAAAAGGGAAAAACAAACCAAGAAAACATGGTAAGAAATAAAACAACAAAATCATTGAGTTGCCTCCCAACAAGCGTTAAATTTAACGTCTATAGCTTGACGCCTGTTTGGCTCGATCATGGTTCCAGCCAAGTGATGCGATTCACTTCTTCATGTTCTTCTCCTTTCCAATTCAACTCGCATAAATTCGAACCTCCTTTGAATGCCTCTAGCGTAGAGATCACTCGTGGGTCAAATGCCATGTTCTTCTCGTTTACATCATTCGCGCGGCAGTACACGCGTGCTTCCGAGTTGCTGGTCCTTATCGTGTGCTTTGCTTTCTCGCCATTTATTATGTCCTGCATATGATCTATAGCACACACACAATGACTCGGATTAAAAGTATTAGCACTTAAATCGACGACAGATATTGATTTACAATACTCCCTGCTATCATGATGGTTCCCAACCTTATAAATGGAGAACAACATTTGCTCATCATTAACTCATAATGTGAGCTCTCCTTTTTGTACATCTATCAATGCACGTGCAGTGGCTAGGAATGGACGCCCAAGTATCAGAGGGGTGTCTCGATCTTCTCCATCTCAAGCACTAGAAAGTCCACAGGGAATATAAACTTGTCTACCTTTACGAGTACATCCTCCACGATTCCCTTCGGATATGTGAGTGATCTATCTGCTAGCTGTAAGGTGACCGTGGACGGCTTCACCGCTCCTAATCCAAGTTTCCTGAAAATGGACAAGGGCATTATATTAATACTTGCTCCTAGATCACAAAGTGCTTTCTTAAATACAACACCACCAATAGCACAAGGGATAGTGAAACTCCCCGGATCCTTGAGTTTATGATGTAGTTTTCTTTGAATGATCGTGCTGCACTCCTCGGTCAAATTGACTGTCTCAAATTCTGCCAAGTTTTTCTTCTTGGACATCACTTTCTTCAAAAACTTCGCATAATTGGGCATCTGCTCCAATGCGTCTGAAAACGGTATGTTAATATGCAATTTCTTAAAGATGTCTAAGAATTTAGCAAATTGGGAATCTAACTTTTTCTTTTTAAAACGTTGAGGGAAAGGAAGTGGTATAGAAAAATTTGAAAGATCAGAGTTAGAGAAAGATTTAAGCTTCTCAGCCCCTTTTTGTTCAGTAGCATGGTCCTCAATTTCTTCCTCGGCCTCAACATCGCTTTTTGCTTCAATTTCCACGTCTCATGGCATGTCGATCGTTGTCCCTGCAGGGAGCACATGCTGCCCGTGCGGTGGCGCACGGGCCGTGCTCCCCTGCGTCTGTTCAGTAATTCCTGTTATCTTCGGCTCTTCATATTCCGTACCACTCCTCAGACGAATGGCGTCACACTATTCCTTCGGATTAACCTCAGTGTTGCTCGGAAATTGACCTTTCTGATGTTGCCCACCAATAATTGTAGCTATTTGGCCTATTTGAGTTTCAAGAATTTTCATTTGGGACCCCAATTGCATGACATGTTCTCGATTTTATCGATCTTCGCCTCATCCTTGTTGAATCTATTCCTCGTCTCACTCATAAATGAGGTGAACATATCCTCCATGGTTGGCTTAGGATCTGCAGTAATGACACCATTTTTCACATTAAACCTCGGTGGTGGTTTCTTCACGTTCTTCGTGTTTGCGTAGGAGAAGTTCTCGTGGTTCCTCAAGCCCCGGATAGAAGCGGTTCTTTTTTAATTGGAGAGGGCTTTGTCGTGTAGGTGGCGTGTTGCAATTAGGGGTAATGGGTAGGAGCTTGATTATTCCAAAAATTGTTGAAATTCCGTTATTAACATAATTTGCTTCCTCTATCGGATCTAGAGGAACTCTCCCATTACTTGCACCGCGTTTCCTTTTTTTGCTTTTGTCAAAGCACTCAACCGGTTTGTCAATACGGCCATCCGGTTGTCAACTCTTTAATTGGGTCCAATCGAAACTTCGGCTACCCTTTTCACATTAGTCCTCTCGAGAGGGCCACCGATAGTTATTCATGGCCATCTCCTCCAACAAATTGAACGCGTCTTCCGGAAACCTTGCAAGTAGCACGCCCCTGCCGCAAAGATCCACAAACGATTTAGTCCGCCCCCATGAACCCATTGTAAAAGAAGCGAGAGATGTTGATCTTCGTGAAATCGCTTCTTTGCGGGAACCTCTCAACAAATCCGGAATCTTTCCCGGGCTTCATACAAAGGCTCGAATCGAATCGCCAACTCGAGTGATTTCACTTTTGAGTCAGTAGTGTCTTACTTGGTGGGAAGTATTTAAACAAAAACCTCGACTCACTCATCCCAATTATTCACACTCCCCCTGAATTAGGGTGCCTAGCCGATTTTACTTACGTATTTTTTTATTTAAACAAAAGCATCATAAAATTGATAACACTTTCTATTTTACTTACGTATTTTTTATTTATCGCCGATTTTTACAATTTACTTACACTTTTATTGTTTTGTGTCATAAAAGTGACGACACTTAAAAAAAATGTCATAAAATTTATGACACTTTCTATTTTACTTACGCTTTTTTTTGTTGTCAAATTTTTAAAATTTACTTGCACTTTTATTGTTTGTCTCATTAAAATGACGACACTTATTAAAAAGCGTCACGAAGTTAAAAATTAGAATATCTATCCCACATCAAAAGATTGAAGTGTAGAGAATGATATTAAAAGTTAATAAATAGAGACCTTTTAGTGTATAATTGACAAACAATAAATATATATTCTAAATGAGTCAAAAATTAAATATTAAGTTTAAATTAAATATATACAAACAATAAGCTTTTATTTCAAAAGGCAAAGCTATTATCATGTAAGCAAATCTAACTCGCATTCCAATATTCATCTTTGTTGAAGAATTTGATGATTGAAAAATACATATGCGTGGCTTATCTATCACCCAACATGATGAGATGTGGTGCGTGATTGAGAATGGTCCATTTATTATGCACTTGCTTGAAAGTAGTGAAAAAATGAATTTGCCTTGCACAGGTAGTTTAGCGGTGTAGGAATTCTTGAGCTAAAGATTTTATTTTCGAATCTTACTTCTGCATCACTTGATCAAGTATGCCGCATAACACTTATCTAGTGCGGTCTCCAACTATTGTGTCAAGCCCGAGAATTTACCCAGTGCATACTCGAAGGGTAATAAATGTTGGTTCCCTTGATAACAAAAAGAATTCCTTACATAAAGGTTCACTTGGCTAATAAATTAAGGGTAACTACTAACTACACTTCTATCTCCTCAATTTTTACCATTAGTATTATACTATCTGAGACATTTAAATTATGTTTGTTTTACTCAATCTCATTTTTAGTCTCAACCTTATATTCTCAATTCTCAAAACTTATATGTACTCAATTCACAACCATATATTATATTAATGAGACCTACTACAACTATTACATACTCAATTTACACCTTATATTACATAAGTGGGATATACTACCACCAGCCACTTCCGCATAAATAATCATTTCCAAATTAAAATTTTAAACTAGGACCTACCACTATCAACTTCATATATTATTATTTTTTAAACACATCATTTAAGTGGATCCTACCACTTACATACCATCTACTTGAATTATTATTTTACCACGTTTCTTCAATGGAAAAATTAAAAAAACAATTAATAAACCAAACATATTCTCATTTTATACCCTATAAATTCTTCATCAATTTTATTTATTACCAAACATATTCTTATTGTTACACAAATACAAATAAAAAGCTGAGAATTTATCTCAATGACATGAAAAAGAAATGGGATTCTCTTTGGGTTTGAAGGAATATGAAGTAGCGAGATCGCAGGACAACCGTCTTGTAAAGAAGTTCGAGTCCCGGGAGCGGCGAGGTTGTGTGATCGTAGTGACTCGGATGTTAACTACTTTGTAACAAAGTCAAGTTACCTAGTGGATTCCTCCATGGGTTTGAGAAGAGTGGACTAGAGGAATTACCCCATTCTCGAACCACTATAAATTGCTTGTGTCCATTTACTTTTCAAATAAGCACTTTACTTTTCACACTATTTTCATATATGTTGATAAGTTAAATTGCTTAAGTTTGTTGTTAATAACATTGCTAAAACAAGTGTGCAAAAATAGACAAAAACTCTAAGCGTGAAAGTCTTCCATTGGTAAAACCAAGTCAATCGCATTTCTAAGTGCTAGGTAAAACAATAAGTTATACTATGAACAACTCGGTCAAAGTCATGTTAAGTGGGTAACTTTGATGTATAAGTTAACCTAGTTGTCCCTCAAGGACTTAGCTAACTTGGTTTAACTCAAATTATTTAAAAGGACTACAATCGAAAAGTTGGTAAAGTTTATTTAATCCCCTTTCTAAACTTTATAGAGGACCTACAAGTTGTTTTAGATGGTTAGTTCATTGCGCGCTTTTCGCACCGTTCTTGAACTAGATCTCATTCTTTTTCAAAAAGTCAACACTTGAGTTTTTAAAGCATTATTTCAAAAGGCAAAGTTATTATAATGGAAGCAAATCTAACTCGCATTCCAATGTTCAACTTTGTTAAAGAATTTGATGATTGAAAATTACGTATGTAGGCTCATATATCAGCCCTACATGATGAGATGTGGTTCGTGATTGAGGATAGTCCATTTATTATGCACTTGCTTGAAAGTAGTGATGAAAAAATGAATTTTCCTTACACGGGGTAGTCTAGCGATGTAGGTATTCTTGATGCTAAAGATTTTATATTCGAATCATACTTCTGCACCACTTGATCAAATATGCCGCATAACACTTATCTAGTGCGGTTTCAAACTATTGTGTCAAGCCTGTGAATTTACCCAATGCATACTCGAAGGGTAATAACTGTTGGTTCCCTAGATAACAAAAAAATACATTACATAAAGGTTCAATTGGGTGATAAATAAAGGGTAATCGCTAACTACACATTTATCTCCTAAATTTGCATCATTAGTATTATACTATTTGAGACATTCAAATTATGTTTGTTTTACTCAATCTCATTTTCAGTCTCAACCTTATATTCTCAATTCTCAAAACTTATATGTACTCAATTCTCAGCCATATATTACATCAATGAGACCTACTACAACCATCACATACTCAATTTACACCTTATATTTCATAAGTGGGATATACTACCACCAGCCTCTTCCGCATAAATAATCATTTCCAAATTAAAAATTTAAACTAGGGCTTACCACTATCAACTTCATGTATTATTATTTTTTAAACACATCATTTAAATGGATCCTACCACTTACATACCATCTATAAAAATTATTATTTTACCACGTTTCTTCAATGGAAAAATAAAAAAAATTAATAAACCAAACATATTCTCATTTTATACCCTATAAATTCTTCATTAAATTTTTTTATTACCAAACATATTCTTATTTTTTTCACAAATTCCAATAAAAAGTTGAGAATTCATCTCAATGACATGAAAAAAGAAATGGGATTCCTCTTTGGGTTTGAAGGAAGCTAAAGTAGCAGGATTGCCGTCTTGTGAAGAAGCTGAGTCCCAGGAGCAACAGGCTGTATGATCAAAGCTGACTCGGACTGTTAGCTATTTTGTAACCAAGTCAAGTTTTCTAGTGGATTCCTCCAAGGTTGGAGAAGAGTGGACTAGAGGAATTACCCCATCCTCGGACCACTATAAATTGTAGGGGTGGCAATGAGTGACACGACACGATAGCACGACACGAACACGACACGATTACAAACACGATTACAGAGACAAAAATCATGATAAGGCACGACACGATATGACACGACACGATAACACGATATGAACACGAAATTGAAAATTAATTTAGATTTTCAATTATAATTATATTAAAGATCAAATAAAATAGATAACACGAAAACACGTTAGTGTGACACGAACACGATACGATAACACGATTTGCCACCCCTAATAAATTGCTTGTGTCCATTTAGTTTTCAGCGCACTTTACTTTTCACACTATTTTCATATCTGTTGATAAGTTAAGTTGCTTAAGTCTGATGATAATAACATTGCTAAAACAAGTATTGTAAAACGTACTTAAAACTCTAAGCGTGAAAGTCTTGGGTAAAACAAAGTCAATCGTATTTCTAAGTGGTAGCCGAAAACGGCTAAGTTATAATATCAACAAATCAATCAAGTCTTTTGAGTGGGTAACTTTGATGTGTAAGACAACCTAGTTGTTCCTCAAGGACTTAGCTAACTTGAGTTAACACTGAAATTTTTAAAAGGACTAAAATCGAAAAATTGGTAAAGTTTATTGAATCCCCCCTTCTAAACTTTACATGGGACCAACAAGTTGTATCGAGCGGTTAGTTCATTGAGCCTTCCGCACTGCGGTTTCGAACTAGATCTCATTCTTTTTCAAAGAAACAACACTTGAGCTTTTAAAGCTTTTATTTCAAAAGGCAAATATATTATCATAAAAGCAAATCTAACTCGCATTCCAATGTTCACTTTGTTGAAGAATTTGATGACCTAAAAATACGTATGCAAGCTAATCTATCATTACTACATGATGAGATGTGGTTCGTGATTGAGGATGGTCCATTTATTATGCACTTGCTTGAAAGTAGTGACCTGAAAAAATGAATTTGCATTGCACGGGGTAGTTTAGTGGTGTAGGTATTCTTGATGGTAAAGATTTTATTTTCTAATCCTACTTACGCACCACTTGATCAAGTATGCCGCATAACACTTATCTAGTGTTGTTTCAAACTATTTTGTCAAGCCCGAGAATTTACCCGGTGTATCTTGATCGCGAAATTCTTACCGCAAGCGTACGGTGTCAAGTTTTAGTATAGGTTTTGAAAGTAGGGTTATCGTCTCCACAGGGATTGTTATCGAATTTTATACTAAGTACTATAATTAAAATAGCTTAATTCTATCTAGACATCGAAAAGAGATGAGAATTTATTAAACTAAAAAAAATCTAAAAATAAGCAAATAAATGGTTCAGACAATTTATCAAACACGTAGAAGATAAATTCTAGAGGGTTGATTTCACCTAGTTATCCCCTATGTTTTCAATCCAGTTTATTAATCACAAGATATCAATCTATAAGCCAATATTCCTACCGCTTTATCACTTCCTCTCTCGAAAGTGCCAAGTGATTCTAGGTTCCAATTTCGATTTCGATATCTCTATAAAAATCATAAATTAAACCCTAATCCGCTCAATGAATATTCTATCACAGGCTTCAAAAGATTCATAAATCTCTCGATTCTATGAAACCCTAGGTTATGCTATTCTATGGTCAGGCGTTCAATTACCTCTCTCGAGCGTCAAATTAAACACGCCAAATAATCTAAATTATTGATCAGATAATCCAGATGCAATCAAATCAAATAAAGCAAAATAGATTAATAAATATGCGAATTTCATAAACTGGAAATTAAAACATAGGTTCAAACGTAAGTTACATCAATCCCCTAGAAATATGGGTTTAGCTCATATTAGATGTACAAAAACTTATGAAGAAATAATTATACATCTCAAGAAATCGACAAAGAAAAACAAAGA
Organism: Rehmannia glutinosa; assembly: GCA_016081115.2. Classification (NCBI taxonomy): domain Eukaryota; kingdom Viridiplantae; phylum Streptophyta; class Magnoliopsida; order Lamiales; family Orobanchaceae; genus Rehmannia; species Rehmannia glutinosa. The sequence continues at coordinate 30,279,235 of CM071937.1, forward strand.
AAGAATTGAGAAGAAAAGAGAAGGAATTCTCTCTCGTGTCATTTGAGAAGTGCCTCCAATTGCCATCCCGATCCCTACCTCTCGAGTCTCTTGCCTTGCGTTGTGCTCAAAATAATGTCCGACCCCCCTGTTTGTACGTCACTTATCGTATTTATAGTTGTTAAACCCTCGAAAATCTGTCCAAAAAGGCATAAAAATAATAAGCCCACGTTCAGCCCGTTAAGCCCATACCGCGTAATCTTCCGCTCTGCCCATTCTTGTGGCTGCCACTGGGGAAAAGCGCTACCGCAGCGCCCCTCGTCGTCACCGTTGTTGCCTAATGTCTCGTCTGCTGCTGCACAATGTTTTGGTTGCGCTGGCCGCAGCCACGAAAATGGGTCTTTGCAGCCACCTCGCCGCACTTTCTTCCTATTGGTCGCGTGCTTTATTGAACGTCGTTACTTGATGCTGCATATCGGTCGGGCGCTGTAGCGCCAACTTAGAACATGTACCTACTGCTCTTGTCATGCTAGGGCGCTGCAGCGCGCCCTCTTCCCCTGCGCCTCTGATTCGTTTTTGACCCCCGCGATGCGGCGTGGGGGTTTTGGCACTGCGCGCTCATCCTCGTGCGATATTTTTCCATTTTTCTGCTTCTAAAATGCGATCTTCACCTCCCACACATGTTTTTCATCGTTTTTGATCAATTTCGGCTTCCAAGATTAGTCCCGACTCTTGAACGACAACTAATGGCACAAACTCGACTCAAATGACACTAAAAGTACCCGAAAACAACGCAAAATCCTAGTCTAGAATACTCAATACATTGGTATAAAACCAACTTAACAAATACCCCTAAACTTAGACGTTTGGTTGTCCTCAAGCAATTGCAGACTCTATAAAATCAACAAACATGAAGGAAATAAATATAAAGATGAATGACTCAATAGACTAACTGCAAAATTTCACAACCAAACTCCTTCGTCAAATTTCGTTTCACTATCAATCAAGCACGTATTTCACAAAGTGATCATGAAGGTGGAATATTCATGCCAACCTCATTTTCATTATCCAGATAGATTCACGCAATCAAGTGTTTTCAAAATGATCCACTTTTTGAATATAGAGATGAGATGTTTACCGGACTCCATAGGCTTGTCTTTCACACTAATCTCTACTAATGTAGGCTAATGTAACACAAGGATCAATAGGACCTTCAAAGCTTGTAATGTGAGATTAGGGTAAGGTAGGAAAATATAGGATTAAGTGGCTTAAATCACCCAAACACACAATTATCACTTTTAATCAACAATCAATACTACCCTTCACTTTTTGCCATCCCCAATGTTTATGAGCCTTCAATCCGCTGATTTTTCTCATTTTTTTTTCTTTCCTTTTTTTTCTTCTTTTTTTTTTTTTTTGAAACCCCCAAACTTATTCTTTTGCATACATGGGGTTTCATATTTTCTTTTCTCGGGCAACTTCATTCAATTAAATACATACCCTTCTAATCATACCCTCCTCAACCTTCAACATTTTTCTATATTTTGTGTGTATGAGTGATGGGTAATTAGGATTTTCACATTTAGGCTCTGGGTATTCGATTGGTTGCCAAAGAAATGGGTTTATACGGCTCAAAGGGGGACACTAGGAATATATAATACAAAGGTAGGCATTTTAGGCTCGCTTGTTCAAAGATGGCTTAAATCACTTTCTCAATGTTACTTCACCTAGATTTCGCCTCGACTAGTGATCGACAAGTTCTAATCATGTGGGATCATAAAAGAAACACTCAATCACATAAACCATCCCCAAATAAATCAACAGAGTTAAACACATAGATGGAATTAATGGAAAGAAGATTAAATCACAGTTCAAACACATGCTCTTTTGACCGTTCAACTCATATTCAACAAATTCACTTAGTCATGCAGTTTCACAGTTTCACAAATGACCCGACTCGACTCTAGACTCTTTTTTTTTTTTTTTTTTTGACTCAAGACTCGACTCGAAGAATAAAAACAGACTGCACCCTCCTAAACTTAAAACGACATTGTCCCCAATGGAGAGGTGGGAAAAAGGACTTTCCTGGTAGCCGAGGAGCGAAGGCTCCTTAAGTCATGTGGTACTACTACGTGTATGTGGTGTCTCGTATAAGCTCACGATGCATCCTGGTGCACAAGCTCGTGGGTGTTATATGCCTCCGAGGTGTGGTCTTATTCTTCCCATTTGCCTTAGCCCGGTCCCTCTTTGGTTTCGCATTTTTGCAACCTAGCAAGGTAGACAAGAAAACAAAACTCGTGGAACCAAGAAATTCGGTGATGGGTGAGAAATCAAAAATTAAAGCACATACATAATGCACCCAAGTAGAAATATAGTGCCATGTCAAAACGATAAGCATAGATATGCATGATAGCACTAAACAATGTGAAATTGTCATTGGGGCATTTTATCAAACACCTCGTATGCATGAATTGGGGCAAAGATAATGAATGCAATGGATAACTCAATTCAATCCCAAAAGTCAACACCAAGCCTAAGTCTAGCATGAACAACCAATCCACAATCCACAAATGAACAACAATTATCCTAACACTACTACAATCCAATCACACCAAAAATCACAAGATGGGAAAACCATGGGGAGGGGTTTGGAAGTTGCAAACTTACCAAACAAAGAATAGAGGGTTTGGTGGGATGAATATGGTGTGTGTGGTGTTACAATGCTACTTTGTGAAGAAAGAGTGGGATGTGTGGGAGTTTCACAAATAAGAGGGTGGGGTATGATGCAACTTATTACTCCTAAAAATGCAAAAATTTTAAAAAACAAAAACAACTACTAAATTATATTAAACTAAGAAAGCAATAAAAGGGGCTTGGGTTGCCTCCCAAGAAGCGCTAAGTTCTGATCTTGACCGGACTATGTCGATTATCCTTAAGTTGGGGCTCCAATAGGCATGTTGTCCACATTTTCCTTAGAAACCTCCCAATCTCCAATATCTTGACTATATTCCCAACCATCTTCTTACCATCATTTGATTCAAATTTTAGCATGTTGGTTGGATGGATGGTGAATACAACCATCTCCTATTTTACCCGCAATGTTAGCTCCCCGTTTCTACATCGATCCAAGCCCGTCTTTGTAGCTAAAAACGGTCGCCCAAAGATGATGGGTACTTTCTTGTCTCGTTCACGTCCAACACTACAAAATCCACAGAAAAAACAAATTTATTAATTCTTACCAACACGTCTTCAATGATTCCCCATGGATAAAGGCGATGGATCGATCAAAGAACCGCAAAGTGATGTTGGACGGCTTCACCTCCCCAGAGCTCATACTTCGTCACATCGTAAAGAGATATCGATTCACATTGGACCCAAGATCACAAAGTGGTTTCTCAAAGAAAACTCCTCCAATAGTACAAGGAATAGTAAAACTCTCCGGGTCCTTCATTTTCTCGAGGTAGTTTACTCGACTATTGCACTACATTCCTCTATCAAATAGACAGTCTCAAAATCTCCCAACTTCATTTTCTTGGATTCCATTGGTTTCGCATAAATAGGTGATTCTTCGGGCCCGATCAATTCTTGCTTCTTTTTTTTCACGTAAACGCATTGCGGTGCTCTCTCGTGATTAACATCTCGTATAACTTGGGAACTTTCCTTCTCGCGCAATGAATTCACGGTTGTAGCCAATCGACCCATTTGTGTCTCGATCGACCTAATATGCGTCTCCATTGTGCTCATCTTAGTATTCGGACCATTAATCTGTTTCACTCCTATTCATTCGATTCCTAGTCTCTCCGATGAATGAGCCGAGCATCTCCTCAAGCACTCGCTTCTTTTTCACCTCCGAGTGCATTGGAACTAGATGGGTTTGGATAACCGGAGGTGGGTTCAATACATTCATATTGTTGCTATACGAGAGATTTTCATGATTGCAAAGTCCCGGTGATAATGAGTTGGTAATGAATTACCTCGATTATTAAAATCCCTGCTTATTCACATAATTGACTTGCTCGGCCTCGTGAGTGGCGGCCGCATGAACGGCATGGGTGGAAGTGCGCTTGCGTGGTTTTGCCGCCGGTATTCATGATTGCCAATTGCTTTGTCGGACTCGAGATTTGAGCCGCCAAAGCGACATTATATCCACTCAAGAACACCGCAATCAATCGCCGGGGCTGGTCTCTGGGGGCCATTGATAATCTGTTTGTGGCCATTTCTTCAAGTAGAAGTAAGGCCTCGGTCGGAGTTTTAGCCATCAATGTACCTCCCGATGCCGAATCTAGTATCGCCCTTGTATGCCCATTCAACCCATTGTAAAAATCTTCAACTCTCTTGCCCGGTCTGCATAGCCATGTCAGTAGGCATCTTCGCGAATGATCTTTAATTCGCTCCCAAGCTTCGTATAACGGCTCAAAATCAATCTGTTGGAATTGGGCTATCTCGCTCTTGATTGGAGTGTCTTGTGGGGAGGGAAGAATTTTGCTAAAAACTTTTGAGTCGATCATCCTAAACACGTAATACTCCCGGAGGCGAACATCTCAGAACCATCGCCGGCCTTTTCCCTGGAGTGAAAACGGAAAGCCTCAATCTAATGGCCTCATCATCGGTCACACCATTCATCTTGATGGTGTCGCAAATTTCAAGAATGTGGCCGGATGTGTATTCGGATCATCCACTGGACTCCCCAAATCGATTCTCACAACCATGCTTATGAGGCTCGGTTTCAATTCGAAATTATTTGCATTAATGGGTCAGGCGCACAATTTGAGTAGTTCTCGTTCACGCTGCGAAAAGTAATCCGGATTGCCGCTTCTCGTGCCTCAGGTTGTGGTGGCACGCTTTACGGCCGGTTTCTATTATTCTCATCGCCCCCGCCGCGCCATTGCTCGATTCTCTTGCTCCTTTCTTTGCTTGGATTGCTCAAGTGTCCTTTCAATCTCGGATCAAAAGGAAGCAAATTAATATCTTTGGAATCTCGCATAAACAGACAAGTCAAATGAGAACAACGAAATTATAATTCTTATACTAGTCTAGATTAAGACTACGTGGTAATAATATTAGTTTAAAATATGATAAAACAATCTCCGAACGGCGCCAAAAACTTGATCGCGAAATTCTTACCAAAAACTTGATCGCGAAATTCTTACCAAGAGAGCTTCAAAAGATTCATAAATCTCTCGATTCTATGAAACCGTAGGTTATGCTATTCTATGGCCAGGCGTTCAATTACCTCTCTCGAAAGCGTCAAATTAAACACACCAAACAATCTAAATTATTGATCGATAATCCGGATGCAATCAAATCAAATAGCACAAATAGATTAATAAATATGCGAATTTCGTAAACTGGAAATTAAAACATAGGTTCAAACGTAAGTTACATCAATCCCCAAGAATTATGGGTTTAGCTCATATTGGATGTACAAAAACTCATGAAGAAATAATTATACATCTCAAGAAATCGACAAAGAAAAACAAAGAAAGAATTGAGAAGAAAAGAGAAGGAATTATCTCTGTGTCCAAACGAGAAGTGCCTCCAATTGCTGACCCGATCCCTAGCTCTGAGTCTCTTGCCTTGCGTTGTGCTCAAAATAACGTCCGACCCCCTGTTTGTACGTCACTTATCATATTTATAGGTGTTAAACCTTCGAAAATCCGTCCAAAAAGACCTAAAAATAATAAGCCCACATTCACCCCATTCGCCCATACCGCACGCACGCAAATAAGCGCATCTTATCGACGCAGGCAAAGAACGCTCCGCTCATCGCGCTTTCTCCATCGCTTATCATGCCGCAGCTGGCGTATGCCGCTTTCTTTCGCTCGTCTGCCGCATTGCACAATGTTTTGGTCGCGCGCTGCAGCCCTGAAAATGGGCGCTGCAGCGCGCCTGCTGCACCTCTTCCTGCTGGGTCGCGTGATGCTGGACGCTGTTACTTGATGTTGTATATCGGTCGGGCACTGCAGCGCCAACTTAGAACATGTACCTGCTGCTCTTGTCATGCTAGCGCGCTGCAGCCCTTGGCCAGGGCGCTGTAGCGCGCCCTCTTCCCCTGCGCCTCTGTTTCGTTTTTGACCCACGCGCTGCGGCGCGGGGGTTTTGGCGCTGCGGCGCTCGTCCTCGTGCGATATTTTTCCGTTTTTCTGCTTCTAAAATGCGATCTTCACCTCCTACACACGTTTTTCATCGTTTTTTATTAATTTCGGCTTCCAAGATTAGTCCCGACTCTCGAACGACAACTAATGACACAAACTCGACTCAAACGACACTAAAAGTACCCGAAAACAACGCAAAATCCTAGTCTAGAATACTCAATACATTAATATAAAACCAACTTAACAAATACCCCTAAACTTAGACGTTTGCATGTCCTCAAGCAATTACAGACTCTATAAAATCAACAAACATGAAGGAAATAACTATGTTTGTATTATACATCTATCTCCTCAATTTTTATCATTAGTATTATACTATTTGAGACATTTAAATTATGTTTGTTTTACTCACTCTCATTTTTAGTCTTAACCTTATATTCTCAATTCTCAAAACTTATATGTACTCAAATCACAGCCATATATTATATCAATGAGACCTACTACAACCATCACATACTCAATTTACACCTTATATTACATAAGTGGGATATACTACCACCAGGCACCAGGCACCAGCCACTTTCGCATAAATAATCATTTCCAAATTAAAATTTTAAACTAGGACCTACCACTATCAACTTCATATATTATTATTTTTTAAACACATCATTTAAGTGGATCGTACCACTTACATACCATCTACATCAATTATTATTTTAACATGTTTCTTCAATGGAAAAATTAAAAAAAAAATTAATAAACCAAACATATTCTCATTTTATTCCCTATAAATTCTTCATTAATTTTTTTTATTACCAAACATATTCTTATTGTTTCACAAATACCAATAAAAAGCGAGAATTTATCTCAATGACATGAAAAACGAAATGGGATTCCTCTTTGGGTTTGAAGGAAGGCGTAGTAGCGAGGACAACTATCTTGTGAAGAAGGCGAGTCCCGGGAGCAAAGGTTGTGTGATCAAAGCTGACTCGGACTGTTAACTACTTTGTAACCAAGTCAAGTTACCTAGTGGATTCCTCCAGGGGTTGGAGAAGAGTGGACTAGAGGAATTACCCCATTCTCGAACCACTATAAATTGCTTGTGTCCTTTTACTTTTTAGCGCACTTTACTTTTCACACTATTTGCATATATGCTGGTAAGTTAAATTGCTTAAGTCTACTGGTAATAACATTAATTGCTAAAATAAGTATTGAAAAACGTACTTAAAACTCTAAGCGTGAAAGCCTTCCGCTGGTAAAACCAAGTACTCAACTGTATTTCTAAGTGGTAGCTGAAAATAACTAAGTTATACTATCAACAGCTCAGTCAAGTCTGTTGAGTGGGTAACTTTGATGTGTAAGCCAACCTAGTTGTCCCTCAAGGATTTAGCTAACTTGAGTTAACTCTGAAATTGCTTAAAAGGACTAAAATCGAAAAGTTGGTAAAGTTTATTCAACCCCCTTTCTAAACTTTACATGGGACCTACAAGTGGTATCAGAGCGGTTAGTTTATTGAGCCCTCCGCACTGGTTACTGAACTATATATCATTCTTTTTCAAAGAATCAACACTTGAGTTTTTAAAGCTTTTATTTCAAAAGGCAAAAATATTATCATGGAAGCAAATCTAACTCGCATTCCAATGTCCACTGTTGAAGAATTTTATGATTGAAAAATATGGATGCAGGCTCATCTATCAGCCCTACATGATGAGATGTGGTTCGTGATTGAGGATAGTCCGTTTATTATGCACTTGCTTGAAAGTAGTGACTGAAAAAAATGAATTTGCATTGCATTGGGTAGTCTAGCGGTGTAGGTATTCGTGATGTTAAAGATTTTATTTTCGAATCCTACTTCTGCACCACTTGATCAAATATGCCGCATAACACTTATCTAGTGCGGTTTCAAACTATTGTGTCAAGCCCGAAAATTTACCAGTGCATACTCGAAGGGCAATAATTGTTGGTTCCCCTGATAACAAAAAGAATACCTTGCATAAAGGTTCACTTGGCTAATAAATCAAGGGTAACTACTAACTACACATCTATCTCCTAAATTTTTATCTTTAGTATTGTACTATTTGAGACATTTAAATTAGGAAAATTCCACCATATACCTTCTTTTTTTGAAAAATACCAAAAATACGCTCTTATCACTTTTATACCTATTTTTTTTCTTTTTTACGCTCCAGCTTATTTTTTTGATTATTTTTACGTTTTTTTCATTTTTTCTTTTTCATGTATTCTTTTATATGTTATATATGTTGTTTCGATGTTGTTTAAATTTGTTTCATTTTTGTTTCTTAGTTGTTGTTTTTGTTTTTTCGATGTTTCAAAACAACTTTTACCTATTTTTTATGCTACTTTTTGTTCATGTATTGTTTTGTACATTGTTTTTATTGTTTCTGTGTTGTCCTATAATATTTTTAATATTGTTCGAATAATTATTTTGTTGTTTTCATGTAGTTTTCAATGTGTAGATACAATTTTTACCTACTTTTAAGCTCTTTTTATTCATGTGGTATTATTAATATTTTTTACGTTGTTTCTAGGTTGTTTTCATATCGTTTTTAATGTTGTTCTTATGTTTTTTTGTCGTTTACACGTAGTTTTCGATGTTTAAATACAATTTGTACCTATTTTTAAGCCCTTTTTGCTTATATGGTGTTTTCTATATTGTTTCTAGTTTCTTTCTATATTGTTTTTTTGTTGTTTCTATGTGTTTTATGTTTTCATACATTGGACCAAAATTGAATTTTGTTTTTTATACATGTTGTTTCCATATTATTTTTCAAATTTGTTTGGTTTTAATATGTGTTGTTTTATGTGTATATTTCTTGTTTTTTTATAAGATTTCAAGTATAAAATGGATTATTTAACGAGGGCAAAATTTATTTTTTCGCTGAAATTTGATTAGAAGAAACATGTTTGAAACAACAAAGAAACAACAAACATGTTTGAAACAACAAAGAAACCAACAAAAAAAAGTTCGGGAATTTTGGCGGAGTGTATTTTTGTCCAAAAACGATGAAAGCGCATTTTTGTCAAAAAATCACGGAAATCGTAATTCTTTGTCTTTTGTCCAGAAATGTTGGGTAGTTGTGTCCCTTTGAATTATGTTTGTTTTACTCAATCTCATTTTCAGTCTCAACTTTATATTCTCAATTCTCAAAACTTATATGTACTCAACTCTCAGCCATATATTACATCAATGACACCTACTGCAACCATCACATACTCAATTTACACCTTATATACATAAGTGGGATATACTACCACCAGCCACTTCCGCATAAAAATCCTTTCCAAAAAAAAAAAAATTTTAAACTGGGACCTACCACTATCTTCATATATTATTATTTTTTAAACACATCATTTAAGTAGATCCTACCACTTACATACCATCTACATAAATTATTATTTAACACGTTTTTTCAATGGAAAAATTAAAAAAAATAATAATAAACCAAGCATATTCTCATTTTATACCATATAAATTCTTCATTAAATTTTTTTATTACCAAACATATTCTTATTTTTTCACAAATTCCAATAAAAAGCTGACAATTTATCTCAATGACATGAAAAAAAAAAATGGGATTCCTCTTTGGGATGGAAACCGTACAAGCCCTTAACTTTCCAATCGTTCAAAACAAAATTAAATAAATCATTATTCCTATTCCTGAATCCCATAGCCAAGTTGCCACTCTTTTCTCCTCCATACACCTTTATCAGCTATGAATTTAAAGTAACTCGTTTGTATCGATCGTGTTTGCTCAAGTACTCCTGCTAATCCCACTTGACTAACTAGCCAGTTCGAGTACTCAAACTGTTGAGAAAACAACACTCTAAATTAGCCTTCGAAAGTGCTTTAGAGGAATATAACCAAACAACAACTGGGGTAATGAAGATAATAATGTAAAATTGTAATTTGAAGGGGAAAAAGGAAAACTTGGGAATTAGGAAAACCTCAAGACCAAGGTTAGTGTAGTGTTTGGGTATCCCTTTATCATCCATACGACGGTAGTATTCTTGAATGTCAGCCATCATCTCCTCCTTGGCGGTAGAGGTGCCTTACCAGATAAAACATGTGCCGTCCACTTTGCTTGTAAATCAACCGTCAGTGTTATAGAAGCCTGTGTTTATACAGAAGCACCTCATGTTAACGTTTGACTAGTTCATATGAAAGATTTTTCACTTTGACTTTATAAAATTTTATGTTGAATGATCATCTCATCTCATCCAAAAGCTTAACCTGTCAGCGGATTTTATGAAGCCTATCACATAATGAATATCCCTCACGTGCTGCCGGATTATTATGAAGTCTAGCACATGATGAATTTTTATGGATGACGGTGAGATTCGAACTCAAAACCTTTTATTTGGTATGGCTCACCTCATCCGAAAGTTTAACTTACATATGTGAGCCATTTAGTATTTAATAACAACAGTTTACTTAATACAAACATTAAAAAAATAACTTATTCTTGATGGATAATTACAGAAAACACAATTTGTGGTATAGGGCAATTACAAAAAAGAAAAAGAAAAATCCAGCTATCTTGAAAAATAAAATACCCCAGTATATTTGTTTTTATTTTACAAATTGCAGCTCAAGAGGGAGTATTTGTTAAACAAATACAAAGCTCAACTGCTAAAGGGATGTTTGTAATACTTTAAGGGAGTATTTATAATTTTGAAAGATAACCGAATATTTAGGCTAAACCTTCGGGATAATTTTTATAATTATTCCTGTTTTTAATATAGAAATGATGGAAACATGAAAATCATTAACTTTCAAACTATAGCAATGATAACTACTATGTTTCGCTAAACCGATTTATACCACGAACCTTGTAGTAAGTGGTACCGTTCATCCTCTCCTCGCAAAGGGTATTGTTGACCAGGTTCAGACCCTAAGTCTTTTAGTATATTTTTGAATTATTCCCTCCCCTCTACTCCTCCCAACTCATTCACACACACACAAAAAAAAATAAAAATAAAAAATAAAAACTAACCGATTTATATGGAACTCCAACAAAGGAAAGGTTGGGGGCAAGCTGTGGAGGAAAGACATGTTTGTAAAGGGGTCCAACATGGTTATCATCCACGGAAACAATTCCCTCTGTTTTCAAGAATGGAAAACAGTATTTGTACCTATGTGAAAGAAAAGAAAATCCACATACAAAAATGTCTTCAATGATGTGAAAAACTCAAAACTAAGAAATTTAGGGGAGAATTTGGATCGTACCCTGTACAGTGGAGGATGATATCTGCATTAACAGATACACCTTCCTGGAAAGTAACTTCTCCATTTCCATCAACATGATCGATCTGCATGGTGGTTAATTAAATTTTTATATCTATTATTAACCTCGGGGCGAAATCTCTTTCAAACTTCAAGATTAGATCTGATAGGATGAATAATTAAATGTTCATAATTAATTAAAGTCTTACGGTAGGGGTTAAATCAAATGAAATGTCGACTTTTAAATAAGCAAGATATTTTATTTAACCATATTGTTCTTTGGGTTTCCTTTAAAGTTTAAGGTAAACTAAGTAAATAATCAAGTTACGGTCCAGTAAATGTCCCATGGTTCTAAACGCAAACATAAATCAAATTTCAAGCTTCTTAATTAGCTGTATTTAGATGTATACTGAACCATCAAGATTATTTCACCTCACTTGTTCAAAATGACAAAATCACCACTTTGCGAGGTAAAAACTAAATATAATTTTTCTCACCTCCATATGTGTCCTTACAGACTATACCATTGAACCCAAAACAGTAGTTTTCTCTTCATTAAATGAATCATTACCTTCGAGTACTGCCACATATTATCCCCACAGTCCAACTTGGAAATTTTAATGTTGGGGGATCTTGAAGAAAGGTGAACTTCTTTAGCTATCCTGGAAATTTCTAGTGATATATCTTTTGCACTGGGTCCATCACCAATTACCACCACAATCTACATAAGAGTTCATTCACTGAAACGTGGAGAAATTGAAAGCAAAACAAATAAAAAAAAAAATATCAAAGGAAAATCTGAAGTGGTTAAATTACCTGATCCTGAAATGGCTCGAACTCGATAGTTGTGACTGTGCATCTGTTTCCCAGGCCAGTTTTCTATGCCTTACAGATTTTAAACCAAAAAATACTTATTTGGATTAATTTGAGCATAGAGGGAAAAATAAATAAATAAATAAACAGAAACAACCCCTCTTCATTTGTATGTTCCATGTACATTGACATATCCTCTACTTTGTACATCATTATTACTACTTTTAACACACATCCAACATACTAAAAATTTTAACTCTATTCTGTATAGTTGAAGTTAAAAGATGAACAAGTATACCGGGAAAATCGGCCAATCTTGGTTGAGTATGATGCCCAACACAAACCACTACTGCATCAAATACCTCATCCGAGCTCACCTTATTCGCTATTGACCCAACAATCCATTGATCATTCCCCAAATCAACATGGACAACTTCAGTTTTGAACCGAATCAACTCTACTAGTCCAAATTCCCTAGCAAACTCATTCAAAAATTCGAGCACCTCCTCGTGCCCAGGAAAAGTACTCGAATCACCATACTCCCTAATTGCAAATGGGTAGTCCAAAAACCCCATAAGTTGCCTAGGAGGTTTGTACAAAGCAATCGGTACAGGCTGCTATGTACAATTTCTCTATTCGGGTCTAGGCCTAATGGATCAGACTCGACTCGAGGATCGTAAACCCATGTGCCACCAAGTTGGTCCGATTTTTCGTAAACCACAACTTGGTGGGCTTCCCTTTGAGGGCTCGTGCTGTGGCCAGGCCCGAAATACCGGCTCGATCACTGCCACCTTGAGAATTGGTGCCATAGGGAATTTGTTTGAATTTGGTGGGAGAAGGGATTTGGTGCAAGGTTGACTGGATTTTTGTTTTTTACTTCTTGTTCAGCTGTTCAAATGACATTTTAATATTCCGCCGGGTGATTTACATGTAATTAGTCTAAGCTTATACAATAAAAAATAAACAGCAGCGAAAGTTACAACTGTGCATCACGTGGAACATTGCAGGCAAAGATCAAGGGGAATAAATGAAGGCTGAATTGAAAAATAAGATAAAACTAAAAGTCAGGAGAAATTAAATTAATACTAGAAATTGGGGCAAAGCCATTCAATTCTTACCAATCAATAGATGAAAATCCTGCTCCTGACAATCCGTGCCAAAAATCAGCCAAAAGTTTCACAAATCCCTGCTACTTCAAAAAAATGTAATCAGTTAACCTGTGTCAAACAATTGATTATATAGTGCGTCGGTATGAAAATGGCAGTTCCCATTATTTTACTCCTTACCTTTTTCTCGTGTGCCATCTCATTATGTGAGATGCCGATTCCATCACCACTCTCCACCATGGTTCAACGGAACGGAAGTTCACTCGCCGTTCCATGGTTCCAAGCTTTGACGCGGCTGCGTATAGACCGGGGTGGATTGGCGGAACCGCAGCGATACGAGGCGGACCAGCAGCGACATAAGACCGATCACTGTTTCCCGGTACCTTTAATCTGCATCTGAGTGTGTAGTGTGCGAGCGGCCGCTTCGCCGCCGTGAGAATTCGGTGGCAGCGGCAATGGGAGTGAATGGAACCATTAATTTGAGAGACGAATTTATGAGAAAAAATTTGAGCCCAATTGCTTTTCATTTTGTCAAGCTCATTTTCATATTTTGTTTACTTTTAAATAAAATTGAGACTATTTTTAATCAACTTTTTAACAGTTCAAATATATTTAAAATAATTATATTTAGAGGAAATTGTGGAAATTATCTACATTGGATAGGTCAAACTCTTTTTTTGACCAAAAAAGAAGAAACTATATCTTTTCTACCAATTTTTATAATGCTTTTACCCAAACGCCTTAATTCCCTGTAAGTAGTGGGTCCCTTTATATTCCTCTCTCTCTTTCTTCTCATTTCTTTGCGGACAAAAATTTGGATCTAAAGCTTCCTTTTTCTTCTTTCTCCCACTTTCTTCTCTTTGTTCTTTCTCCACTTTCTTAGAGGTCTAATGTGTCACTTTTGGCTAGGGAGTTAGAGGGCTAACCTAACCTTCAATAGACTCTTTTCGCAAGGAAATGACATAATTCTTTATTATAATGCATCGAATGCTCTTGTTACGAATATACACAAGAGGGGATTGGACAATAAGGGCTTTGCGCCTTAGACGGTCTTGTCTTTTTCTTTGTGCAAATCCATGCTAGTGTCGAAGGTTTAGCCCACCCACCAAGAAATCAAGCAATTGCATCGTTTGCCTCAATGATGGCCTTTCGATCTCATCCGCATTCCGATCGAAGAAAGAGGTTCACTATCTTTTTGAAGGCGATAGTTCACATGCTTATTCTATATATACTTGAAAAGCCAACTCATGTTTCCACTCTATTTTCATTACGAAGATGTATCACGTCGGGATCCGTTGCTCAAACCGAATCACGCCAACGTTATGGAAGTTCCTGGATTGTGTAAAATAAGAGTAGTACCAAAGGCCGCACCTTCTATCAAAAATGGAAAATTGGCTATGGAGATTCCGTAAGGTCGAAATTAACTTCTCTTTGTTTCTACTTTAGGGGTGTCAATCGTGTCGTGTTTCGTGTTCGCGGTCGTGTTTTTACACAAGTATTGGTCGACACAAACCCTAACCCGAATTGCTTAATTATTCGTGTCAAGATACACGACCCGCTTATAACACGGGTAACCCGACACGACACGAAAAACCCGTATAATTTAAACTTGGCACAAAAACTATTTAAAAATAAAAAAATTGAAATTACAAATAAAAAATACATTAAATATTTAAATTTATTAAAAAAATACATTTAATAATTTTTCCATCATCATATAACCAACTAAAACATCACAAAATATTAAAATAATATATCACAATAAAATTAAACGGGTTACATAGGTCAATCGTGTCGACCCGACCTGACCTATTTATTTTTCGTGTTAATCGTGTCCGACCTGATTTTGACCCGAACCTGTTAAGGGTTGTACCTGTACCTGCTAAATTCGTGTTAGGTTCGTGTCGGGTTATCGTGTCGTGTCACAAATTGACGCCCCTAGTTTCTACTTTCGATCTCTCTCTCTTTGCTTTTTTTCATATTAGCACGAATTAGACGAAGAGAACAACTTACGCAGTAATGTATTTTCTTTCGCTCGCTGTTGCTCGATGACAGTAGATTTTTTTTTTTTTTATACTTGGAAATTTTCTTGCAAAATTGGTAATGTTGTTAGACTGAGACATTCTTTTAACACGTTATAATTATACGTGTTATATTATAACACGATATATTATATAATGTGTTATATTATATATCGTGTTATAATACAACACGTTATATTATATAAAGTATTATAATATAACGCGATATAGACTAACGTCTTTTAATAAGTTATATTATATAATGTGTTTTAATATAACACGTTATATAATATAGCGTGTTATAATATAACGTGTGTTAATTTTATATAACGTCCTTTAATTTTATATAACGTGTTCATTAATTAATCTCCCAATTATTTGGGATTTGAACAAATAGGTTTCCGATTTTCATTATTTAATGTACATCAAAAGATATGCTTTGATTTATTTATAGATATTGTTTAATCAGAAGTGGAAGCAGCTTTGGATTGCTGCACCTTGGGTCTTGTTTTTGTTCGATTTAAGGTTGACAACAACAGTGTCTTACAACTATGAAAGCCAAATTTATCTATATATGAAATTAAAATAAATAGTGAGTGACGACTTTACTTTTTTTTTTGAAAGGAAGTAACGACTTTACTTAAAAACATGCATTTGCCAGATGGAGTTACGAATAGTAACGCAACGAATTTGCGAGAGTTAAGACAATGTATAGTAGTTTGCACCATTTTAGTGTATATTTTGCAGTTTGCACTATATTTCCAACAGCTTGCAGTAACTTTTGCACTAAAAATGAATATTTCATAATACATTTTAGTGCATATTTGTACACTTAAATCATCAATTTAAAACAAAAAAAAAAATTAGCACAGCAATTAATTTTGGTGCAAAAGTACTGTTCATCTTTTTAAATGACTCAAGTTTTGACGCAGTGCTAGCAAATATTTGCTCCAAATTGAAGATGCAACACTCTCTGCAGATGTTCTTAGAATTGGCACCGAGGTTTAAATTTGGATTCACTTTTGAATTCTGAACACACTCTCTTTGGGATGGATATCTAAAATTGCAAATGAATTTAGACAAGCTTTATATTTTTATTCCAAAGCCCATTGTTCCAACCTCACAATAAAATTAATAATATGCTAAAAAAAACCAAGAAGAAGAAGAAGAAGAACCAACAGCAAGCTTCAAAAGGCTGGATAAAGAACACAAAAATAATGCTCATAAATTTCTTCCAAAATTTTGACATTCTCCCATATACAAACACCACTATAGTACCCTCACATGCCATAGATATATGACCATTCGATCAAGCTCTATTCGATCTCGATTAATTGTGAACCGGAGGATGAGTTCTTGGTGGCAAATAATCCAGGTTAAACCCTGCTTCTTGATTTCCTGATCTTTTCCTGTGACCCACTTTCCAGGACTTTCTGGAAACTGAACCTTTATTCCATCCTGAAATGCTTTCCAGGTTCATTGTATTCACTGTTGGCCTTCTTTTCAGGCTTAAATCTGTTTTCAATATTTGCTTCTCCAGGTGCATCTGCTACTGAATATTTCCTGTCAGGTTTTACAGAAACACTGCTTGGATTCAGCTTCTGCTCATTTTTCTGCACAGAATTTCTAATCAGGATAAGTTTCAAAATTTCCCATGATATATAAGCATATGAAATACATAATTGTTTTTAAAAGAAAAATGATAATTACAAAAACCACCCTGAGGTATAGAGTAATTACATTTAAGGTAGAATGAAACGTGAGGAGATTTTTTATAATTTTCAAACATCTCTGTTTTTTTTTTTTAAAATACCTCAAACCTCAGGGATAGTTTTTGTAATTATCCCAACAAAAAAGAAGAACAAGAAGATATAGTAGTAATAATATACGTAATTCCATTAAATTTGATTTACTGAAATTAAACTTAAGCAAACCTTGCCAGTGGAAAACTGAAATTGATCTTTTGCTGAATCCTTGTGAACCACCCCAAAACTTCGAGCATTGCATGCATGTAAAGAATAACATAGAAGAACTAATCCAATAGATATGCATATGGGTGACATTTGAAGCAACAGAAATTAGAAAAAAAAAAATAGAAATTAGAAAAAAATAGCTCGATTCAAAAATTCCAGATATTTCGGCATAATAATTAATAGTGGTTCTGTTATTATTTTGTGCCAATAAATATGGTCAACAAAACCAGGACCCTAGTTTTTGCTTAATATACATATGATCGATGAAGAACTGAAAGAATCCAGAATAGAGATTTTTTCCTTAACTAATTCAAAAGATCTATATATACAACACTAGTGGAGTATATATATAGCATAGATCGTTCAAACCAAAACAAAAAAAAACACTAGAAACAATAAAGCAAGAGCCTGTCCAATTTTTTGTTTCCACCGAGGAACCCCTACTTTTCTTGTCTTTAATTAGGTGTAAAATTTTGTGGCAAATTGGGTTGTTTCTCCTGGTTTCTAGTTCTTGCTTTTCCCCCAACATGTTATATGCATGGAAAATCTACCATGGGCTAACTAATATTTTAATGTAAATTAGAAACGGCCAAAAAGTTGACAAGGGATTTGAGATTTGGAAACACCAAGGTTTATTGTTAAGTGTATGTTTCCTAGTCCTATATATATGACAAATTAAGGGAATTAATGAATGATCCAATTTAATAAATTAAACAAGTCAAATGTATGTTAGGCTTTTGATGCACATCCTTTCAAGTGTTGGAAGGGTAACCCTGGTTTCAATGTATTACCGGTATTAATAAGTGATAATTATTAAACAATCCAAGAGGTTTGGGGTAATTAAGAAAAAAACAATAGGTTTTTGAAAATTACAAAACCGCCGTATGATTTTTATTACACATTATCCCTTAAGTAAAAACATTCCATATATTCCCCTTATATTTTTAAAAATATTGTAATTATCCTTTGCATTTAACACAATATCAAACTTCAAGTGATTTTTTTAATTTTCAAATATTTGTAGATTATTTTTTAATTAACTCAAATCTAATGGGTAGTTTTTGTAATTATCCCTATTAATAATGATAATCTAGCAAACATCCAAAATCCATTAAATGGATCCATATTCCATTCTCTTTTTAATCTAATGTTCCAACATAATAAATAAATGTCACATGTACAATTATTACATCATTTTGTACGGATGACATCTATCAATGTGGTTGAAATACAAGATGAAATAGGAAATTAAATAGAGGATTCCGTTTGCAAAGTCCACATATTTTCAGATATTCTCAATCTAAGATTAGCTATCCTCTTTTGGTTGATTGTCTTGGTTCTGAACCATAGTCTATTTTTTTTTTTTTTTTTGAGGGAACCATAGTCTATTTGATCTCACTCACTAATGTTGACTGGCTGTATTCACTTTAGTTGCACCCCACTGTTTAGTGTGTCATGTACATTTAAAACAAAAAAAAAAATTGGTTATACAATTTTTTTTGAAATTTTGTCACAAGTAGTATGGTTTATAATGTAAAAGATATAGGACCTTTATATTTGGTTTTGGAATGACAAAAAAAAAAGAGAGAGAGAGAGAGAGAGAGAGAGAGAGAGAGAGAGAGGCAAGGAAGAGACAAGTTTGCAAAAATTAGTGGGATAAAAAAGTATTTTATCGTATACTCTCATCAGTATAGATAATTGTCACGTATATAAAAATTACCATATTAAATTTGAAGATAAATAAAAATTGTGAGTTTTAAATATAGTAGTTTCTATAAACGTAAAGTACAAATATATTTAACCTCCCTGAATTGAACTCACACGGATATTCAATATGAGTTCTCACCAAGTTTTTCACCAAATTGCATATGCCCCCGGGGATTATTTTGATGGAGTGTAGGTTAGAACCCACAACCTCCACTTCACAAGAGACATAAGTCCTTGTGATGGTCGGCTAAGCTTCCTAGTTAACTTTATCATTTAATTAAATCCATCAAAGATAGTAATATCAAGAATTCTAAAAGGAGAACGTGTATATATATATATATATATATATATATATAGGGAGGATCATGTGAGACCATCCGCCTGGTAAGACCATAGGACCGGATCAACACCATCAAAAAAATAAATCAATGGCAAAGATATGAACAAATATATATACAACAATTCATATGAAAGTATACAATAAAAGGGGTAAATTAATAGTAATCCAAGAAACTAAATAAGGTAACCGCCCTACAAATTAGGGACGTGATCTGTTATTGATCACGCCCTCATAATCACGTGATTCACCTTTCCTTTCTCTCCTTCTTCATAACAACAATCTATTGATCGCAAAAACAACATGTACTTTGCTCCATTCGAATATGCAAATTATTCAAATTTAGCAATAGAATCATGCAACAATTAATGAAAGGTATACAATTCCACTAAACTAACTATACATTAAAACATTACTAAATATACATAAACAATTAACTAAGTATACAATTACACTAAACTACTTGTACATTAAAATATTACTAAGTATACAGAAATATTTAACTAAGTATACGATTATATTGAACTAACTATACATGAAAATATTACTAAGTATATAGAAACATCTAACTAAGTATACAATTGATCAACTAAATACACAATTCCACTGAATTACTTATATAACTAAGTATACAATTCCATTGAACTAAGTATACAAATCCACAAAACTAAGTATACAAATTCACTAACAGTCGGTTTTTTTTAGCCATTCCCAAAAACCAAAATATTTTTTAGCCATCTTTTTAAGTCATTTTGGGGTGTAAAAAAACCCAATTTGCCCTTGAGCCAATTTAACTGCACAAAAACACACATCATCGCGTGACACGAATTCGAGTCATAATTTTTTTTTAATTTTTTTCCAAAGGACTCGAATTCGAGTCACGCTTAATCGAGTTCGAGTTACAAAGATCCGCTTCTATCACGTATTATAATCCAGTTATTTTTTTCCCAAAAAACTTTGAATTCACATAACTTTTTTGTTTTAAATCGGTTTTGCATGTATAATATATCAAATTAATCCTCTTTTCGATATCTATAATTCAACACCCATATTGTATATTTAAAAATGAAAAATACAGGTTCGATTTCTTAAAAAAGTTTGAAAAAAAAAGTAAGTAAGAAGATACATAAAGATAAGTGAAAGAGAGAAATAACCCAAATATCAAACAAACATGCTAGAGGGTATGGATGTCATTTTTCACCCCAAAATGGCTAAAAAGACGTGTCTACAAAACGTGGTTATTTTTATCTTTACATTTTCTAAATGGCTATTTTGTACCATTACCACAATTCACTAAACTACTTACTAATATACTTATATAACTAAGAATTCGATTCCATTGAATCAAGTATACAAATCCACTAAACTAAATATACAATAAAACATGGCTAAGTATACAAGTCCACCGAACTAAGTATATAATAAAACGATTGTTCATAAATATGGCGGAAAGAAGTATCAATTTTGAAAAAACGCTTGAAGTTGATGGTTTTTCCTCCCTAAAAATCGGGTAAATCGAAAAGGTAGGATTATATTTCCTTAAAAATAGCTAATAACCGTCCAATTAACAAAATTGATTAAATATAAAAGTACAATTATACCCTTATAAGCCTAAATTAACAAAATTGATTATATATATATATATATATATATATATATGATTTTGGATGGTCATAATAACCATTATTAATTATAAATTGGTGACTTAAAAATATGAACTAAAACTATCATTCTACATCAGACCAAGTACGTACACTACACTCGATCCATTTTGATCTTTAAAAATCACCTTCCTCTGTTGAATTCAATAATCTTGAAAGAATCAAATATGTGAATTTATCAATAGTTACACTTAAATCATAATTGATTAGGTATACTCAGTCAAGCTAATGCAAAGACTAAATTGCCCCTAGTTAAAACGATGACAATGACGAGTTGAGTGGACTGAACGGGGACAAAATTAAACCGTGTGTCCAGAATCTACCTAAACTATAAATACCCCTCCTCAACTTTAGCATTTAATTTTTTTGTTGCATGATGTGCATGTACTCATCAGTATTTTTGGTTGGACGTCTTTGACATACAACAAGGTCTTCTCAATAAAGAGAACAAATATATTTAACCTCCTAAATTGAACTCACATGGATGTTATTCAATATGAGTTCTCACCAAGTTCTTCACCAATTTGCATATGCCCTGGGGATCATTTTGATGGTTAGAACCCACAACCTCCACTCCACAAGAGACATAAGTCCCTCATTGATGGCCATTGATCGCTAAGCTTCATAGTTAACTTTATCATTTAATTGAATCCATCAAAGATAGTAATATCAAGACTTCTAAAAGGAGAAAATTTATATATATATATAATATATAGAGAGGGATCTTGTGAGACCACCCTCCTGGTAAGAAAGAGGACCGGATCTACACCATCAAAAAAATAAATCAATACCCAAGATATGAACAAATATATACAAAGAATTCATATGAAAGTATACAATAAAAGGGGTAAATTAATAGGAATCCAAGAAACTAAATATGGTAACCGCCTCCTACAAATTAGATACGTGATCATTATTGATCACGTTCTCATAATCACGCGATTCACGTTTCCTTTCTCTCCCTTCTTCACAACAACAATCTATTGCGTCGCAAAAACAACATGTGTTTGCTCCATTCGAACCTGCAAATTATTCAATTTTGGCAACAGAATCATGCAACAATTAATGAAAAGTATATAATTCCACTAAACTAACTATACATTAAAATATTACTAAGTATACATAAACAATTAACTAAGTATACAATTACACTAAACTACTTGTACATTAAAATATTACTAAGTATACAGAAACATTTAACTAAGTATACAATTATATTGAACTAACTATACATTAAAATATTACTAAGTATACGAAAACATTTAACTAAGTATACAATTACATCAATTAAATACACATTATTCCGAATTATTTATATAACTAAGTATACAATTCCATTGAACTAAGTATACAAATCCACGAACTAAGTATACAAATTCACTAAACTACTTACTAAACTAATTATATAACTAAGAATATGATTCCACTGAACCAAGTATACAAATCCAATGAACTAAATATACAATAAAACATGACTAAGTATACAAGTCCACCGAACTAAGTATACAATTCCACCGAACTAAATATATGATAAAACAAAACCAGGTATAAAAGTACAATTCCTAGAAAAGAGTTGATGCGTTTTTCTTCCTAAAAATCGGTCAACCGAAAGGGTAAGATTGTATTTACCTTCAAAATAACAATTAAAGATATTAACCCGCCTATTTAATAAATTGATGATACGAAAGTACAACTATACCCTTATTAGCCTAAAAATAACTAGAATGATCTACACCATTTTAAATTTTAAATCAAGAGTCCATAAGTGTTCCTATGGACTAACCTAAAGGGGTTGGTCTCATTTGAATCAATCCATATATATATATATATATATATAGGTATAGGATCATATGTGGCAAGGCCCTTAATATGTGGCAGTGTGGACAGATCTAGTCCGTTAACATGTTTAATCCAAGGGCAAGATTATTTTCGAATTTTTTTAAAAAATTGAAATCAGCCCATTTAAGGGCAAAAGAGTCAAATTATAAACATTAAGTAACGCTTCAATTTGGTAACTCCCCACAATTTCTTTCTTTTTTTTTGGGATTCAATCACCAAAATTCCCCCGCTCTTTTGGTCGGGTATTTTCTCCCAAAATTCTAAAAGATTTCTTCCCCCTACAAACCCCCACTATCACACGTCTCCAGTTTCTTCATCCCTCCCAAAATTCTCTCTCACACACGACTGGAACACCATTTATCTCTGCAAAAATCATGCCAAAGAGATTATTCTGTACTGGTGGAACTCGATTGGGCATTCAATCTCAAAAAAACTTCAGAAAATCTACATTAAGGTAAGCCCCTGTTTCCATTTTTTCGATTCTTTGGTTCTGTAGTTCAACTAGCAAAGGGTTTTTACGCAATTCCGACAACATGTTTTATATCAATTGAAGATGACTATTTATGGAGTTTCTTTAGTTTTGTTGACCTAGTTGTAGGATACAATTTTTTTATTTTGAATTTTTCACACTCGATTTTTACAGACGCTCTTTTTTATTTGGTTATGTGGAATGGGTTGCGATCTATATGGTATAATTTTACGAAAAACGTGTACACTTAGATAATGAATTGTATAATGCCTATGTTATTGAATTTTTGCTTTGTCATTCATATTTTGGTGTAATCTTACGCAAGCATGACAATTTTTTAGTGATTTTGGTATATACATAAATCATTTTGTTGTGCATATTTTGCACAAGGACCGAAATATGGTAAAAAAAAGAAGATATGTAGTGGGATATATACACATAATGTTCGTAGACAAAGTGTTTTGGTGTTTTTATTGTTAATTCTCGCACATGACACCTGTGGTATTGTGTTTTTGCACTAGTATGGTTAATTGTACATAAATGGCATACAATGGTGTTTGGATAATTTTATTTTCGTAGGCACTGGACTACATACATACATTTTGTTTAGATGTGGTTTTTTTTTTTACGATGTTTTTGTGGCCTGCAATTTTTTCCATTTTCGTATTACGTACATAATGTGATGTGTTATTTAATTTTTCTCAATTACAGGTTAAATGGCTAGAGAAAATAGGAAGAGCCATGATTCCCAGGCCCGAGCGAGGTCCGAGTGACGTTAATCCGAGGGCAAAGAGTGCAAAATCTGCCTCAAAGCTTCGTTGCCCAAATCGAGGACAAGATACGTCCCCTAATATTATATTGGGCGCATTGGTTCGGCTCAACAATTTTCAAACAAGAGTTGTTATTGAAATGGGATTCGGAGCTTGTTGGGGATAAACATTGAAGAATTACCGGGAGATTTATCTATTGGTTGGAAGATAACTTCAACTCTCTCATATGTGAGTTGATTCTATCGGACGCAGTCCATTCGTGTTGGTGAAAAGGATGTCGAGCTAGTTTTGGGATTTCTAGAGGTGGAATAAGAGTCCGAGAAAAAAAAAACCAAGTCCGAAATAAGTCAAGCATATTTGGGTGGCAAGTCCTTTGCCTAGTCGGATGGTTCATATTCCATTACGGCAGCCGAGAGTGTCCAAAAGATGTTGGAGGACGTGGAGGTGCTATATGGTTCAGATGAACTTTATTTCTCCGTGGATGTGCAAATTATTGGGAATATGCAGGGCGGATACGTAAATGCTCTTGTAATGAAAAGCTTGGAGAATATTGACGACATTCCAAAAATGAATTGGTGTGAGCACACCTTGCGACATTGTTATAGAGCAACGACAAATGGACGTCAACAAAGAAGAAGAGTTTTAATGGCCCCCTCATTTTTTTGATTGTAAGTACATGTCAATTATATTCGGCTTAATCAAAATCAGATATAATTAACCTTTTTTTTTTCGTATCATAGGGTTTATACATGGACAAAGTTGTATCGGCTATTCGTGCCTTCCCAAGGGTGGTCCTGCGTGCGTTAAACACTTACGATCGAAAGTATCCGGGATAGGAATAACAAAGAAATAAAGTGCGGAGGATATGGTTTGGGCCGGATTGATTTCCCAATTGACGAGGCCGTCATTTCTTCCGGATCGCACAATAATCAGCCACTGCCACCGTCAACCAATCCTGATGTTATGCAGTCTCCTGGAGCGCGAAACGTTCCTCCGGTGCCGCCCCCGACATACACTATTGGTGGTGTGCAGGTGCCAAATCTTTTATCAGTTTGAGTTTTGTTTTTCCATTTCTACCGGAGAGGTAGGTGTATAGACAGTTATTATGTTAGTTTTTAATACTTTCGAGTAATGTATCTTTTTGTTTGGCATAATATGACACCGAAGGATGCATAATATTAGTTATTAAATGGTATATTTTTTAACTAATTAAATTTTTGTTTAATTCAAAAAGTTGTCATGATTTTTGGTTGCAAAATGGTATAACAGTAGTGACAGACAAATGTTCAGATAGTTACAATTTGATATAATATTAGTCCCAAATACATATTGTGCACAATTTTTATTGTTTTATATATTTTGATAGTTATTTTAAGCACACGATTCATTGAAATGAGTATGAAACAATTGACAAATTTTTATTATTATTTTTGGGTGCGGTATTGTTGGAAGTCTTACGCCAAGTCATTGTTGCCACAAATGTTATGGATGTCATTGCCATTGAATAATGCACCAAGGGAGTTGGTTGCGAACCCCAATTTTGGGAAGATCCAAGAAGTTGCTAGGAAGTTTATATGTTTTTCCGGAGACAAGTCAGGGGAAGACACCGTCATCGTGGGGCCGAGGAGGCGATGGAAGGAGATGCGACCGAGCGGCATCAGCTGCAGCTCCTCAAACTCGTAAGAGCACTAGGAAACAAAGATAAAACATCCACGTTGTCTTCTCCATTCCGTTCGAGATGGGTTGATTTCGCCCGAGAAGATGAATAAGATCCACAATGTTGTTGCGAAGTGGGTTTTTGATAACGTTGGCGCTAGAAGGTTACCTGTTTTTTTAATATGTGGTTTTCAACTAGCTTTCTCTATAAATTTTGTTCATTATTAGTTTTGTTTATTTTTTTTCGGTCAACGTACGCAGAACCGATGTTATATTTAGGATGGGAGACAATGTTCTCACGAGAGAACATTTGGAGACCATGAGGCCTGGGGAGTACATATCTGGAAACGTCATTGACGTGTGGGCCAAAATGTTGAACGAAATGGAGTCTTAATTCCGTGTTTTTACGGCAATTAAATATTTTTCCTTATTTTCAAAAATTTCCAAATTAAGTGTTTTTCCTTTCTAGGTTATATCTTGAATTAGGATTTATTAAATAAAGAAAGTTGATTTAGAAAAGAATTGTATTAAAACTGGATTCTTGAGTTTTAGATTAATATGGAAGGATCGATTTTAAAGATGTGTTTAAAAGAGTTCTAGTCCTTATATGATTAGGAATCATATTTCTACTATGTTTCTTGTTTTGTAGGATCTTCCTTGTTTTGTAGGAACTCAAACTCTTCAAATGATTGTCTATATAAAGAAGACGTTCCTCACATAATTCAGTACGTAGAATACAACTAAGAGAGTACATATCTGAGAGAGATCGAATTCTGCAAGAGAGAAATAAAGTCTGATACATTACAAAGTTCAGTGTGTTGAAGGAAGTGCTGCTGAAGTACCAGTTCAACACCTGATGATTGAGCGTATTTAATTCTCTGTTTTTCGTCCATCTGTTGTTTTCATAGAAGTTCAGGATAGTCTGTATTCTTGCTTTTTGGACGAGTTGTTTTACAAGATATTGATCTACTCATAGAAAGGAGTTTTAATAAGTTTTATTCTAGTTGAGTCATTGAGATTAAGTTCTATAATCGATACATTCAACTAGTGGATTATTTCGCCCTATTGGCACATTTATAAGTATTTTTATACTTATAGACAAATTTTATCTTTGTGTTTTACTTTTATCCGTTGCGGGTTGGTACAAGTGTTACTCGGCACTTGTAACAACACTTTATTATGAGAAATTTAGGGACCTAAAATTCTTTCAATTGCATCTAGAGCCAACACTTGATTTCACTAAATGTTGATCCTAAGTTCGAGCAAGCAATGGATAGTCAAGTTTCAACTATGTTTCGTCCACACCTATGTTGGATGGATCTAACTACTCGATTTGGAAGATCAAGATGCGAGCTTTTATAAAATCAATTGATGAGAAAGCCTGGCGCACTTGTTCTAGTTGGATTGACTCCTCCAAAAATCATAGATGTGAATGACGACTACATAAATCGGGATGAAATAAGATGGTCCAATGAAGATATTCAACTAGCGAACTACAATTCGAAAACTCTCAATGCTATTTTTGGTGCGATGGATTTCAACATGTTTAAAATCATCTACAACTATCTGCGACCAAGGGCGTGGGAGGCTTTGCAAAAACATTGTGAAGGTTACGCAAGTGTTCGTTTCCAAGTTACGACATCGACAATTAGGTTTGAAAATTTGAAGATGGAGGAAGATGAAGATATCACATCTTACCATGGACGACTACGTGACATTGCCATTGAATCTCAATCTCTAGGTGAGCCTATCTCAAATTTTCAAGGTTAGTAAGCAAGATGATCGTTCCCTACCTGAAAGGTTTGATATTAAGATTGCTACGGTTGAAGAATTATCAAACATTGCTACACTATGACTTGATGAGTTAGCTGGAATCTTCAAAACCTGGGAACTTGATTTTGTCGACAAAAAGCGGTCAAAAGGGAAAATCATAACTCTACAGGTATTACCCGATGAAACTAATGAATTAGCTCAATTAACTAAAGAGGTTGAGGAATCTGAATTAGGTGAGGAATCTATGGCTATGTTTGCTAAAAAATTCAGTAGGATTATGAAAAACAAAAGTAAAACTCAATTTCCATCCAAAACCAACAAACCTTTTAAACCTAATGCTCCTAAATACCCTCAAAGAAATATGCCTGATAGGAACCAAGATAAAACTGGGAATCAGTTTGATATTGATAAGGTCAGATGTAGAGCATGCATTTGGGTTTGGGCACTATGCCAATGAATGTGCAAATACTTTGCGTAAAATTGGTATGAATTGGAGTGTTACAAGAGTCCAGAAAAAAACCAAGTTCGAAACAAGCCAAGCATATTTGGGTGGCAAATCCCGATTTCAAACTAATCGGATGGTTCATATTCCATTCCGACAGCCAAGGTGTCCGAAAAGATGTTGGAGGACGTGGAGGGTGGTATATGGTTCAGGAGGAACTTTATTGCGCTGGTGGATGCCCAAATTATTGGGAATATGCAGGGCGGATACGTAAACGCTCTTGTAATGAAAAGCTTGGAGAATATTGACGACATTCCGAAAATGAATTGGTGCAAGCACACCTTGCTGACATTGTTAGAGAGCAAAGAGAAATGGAAGTCAATAAAGAAGAAGAGTTTTAACGGCCCCCCTCCCCATTTTTTTTAATGTAAGTACATGTCAATTATATTCGGCTTAATCAAAATCAGCATATAATTAACCTTTTTTTTTTTTGTATCATAGGGTTTATACATGGACAGAGTTATCTTAATCTATTCGTGTCTTTCCCAAGGTGGCCCCGTCGTGCGTTAAACTTCACGATCGAAAGTATCCGGATAGGAATAACGAAGAAATGAAACGCAGAGAGGATATGGTTTGGGGCCGGATTGATTGTCATTGGACGAGGTCGCATTTTTTGGATCGCGCAATAATCGACCACACCTTTGCATCCAACCAATCTGTTTGTTATGCGATCTCCTGAGCGCCTTGAAACGTTCCTCCGGTGCCCTCAACATACACCTTTGGTGGTGTGCGGTGCCAAATCTTTTATCGATTTGAGTTTTTTTTTCATTTCTACCCGGAGAGATAGGTGTATAGATGAGTTATTATGTTAGTTTTTAATACTTTCGAGTAATGTATCTTTTTGTTTGGCATAATATGACAAAAAGATGCATAATATTAGTTATTAAATGGTATATTTTTAACTAATTAAATTTTTGTTTAATTCAAAAAGTTGTCATGATTTTTGGTTGCAAAATGGTATAACAAAGAGTGACATACAAATGTTCGGATAGTTACAATTTGATATAATATTAGTCCCAAATACATATTGTGCACAATTTTTATTGTTTTATATATTTTGATAGTTATTTTAAGCACACGATTCATTGAAATGAGTATGAAACAATTGACAAATTTTTATTATTATTTTTGGGTGCGGGGTATTGTTGGAAGTCTTAAGCCAAATCAAGCGGCATTGCCACGAGAAAATATGGATATCCTTGCCTTTGTTGAATAATGCACCAAGGGAGTTGGTTGCGAACCCCATTTTTGGAAGATCCAAGAAGTTGCTAGGAAGTTTATATGTTTTTCCTCGGAGACAAATCGGGGAAGACACCGTCATCGGGGATACTATTGCTAGTGAATCGCAGCCAGATCAATGCATTACGGGTAACCCATAAAATATAGCCGCTCTTGAGAAAGTTGAATAGGTTATATGTCGCGGGAGGAGTTCTAGAAAGGATCGATGATATACCGAATTTCGGTATTGGGTTGTGCGCAGAACCCAATGTTGCGAATGGTCGACGCGTTCTTGAGACATCACGTCAATACTCATAGGAACACCCGATTGGGGTGGAGCCGCAGGATGAGGGTATAAGAATACTCTTTTTTTCTTCCGCATATGCTCCCTTTGTTTTTCCTTGGTTACATATGTGTAGTAGATATGGCATTTTTTTCTAATTTTCATGGGTTTTTTTCGGGGCATGTTGTCGGGGCAAGGGTTGATGGGCGGGGATGTGATCGGGGTTGGCACAGGTGGCGATGTCGTGGGGACCGAGGAGCCGATGGAAGGAGATGCGGCCAAGCGCACGCTGCACTCCTCAAACGCGTAAGAGCACTAGGAAGACAAAAGATAAAAGCGATCACGTTGTCTTCTCCATTTCGTTCGAGACGGGTCGATTTCGCTTTAGAAGATGAATAAGATCCACAATGTTGTTGCGAAGTGGGTTTTTGATAACGTTGGCGATAGAAGGTTACGTATTTTTTAATATGTGGCTTTCAACTAGCTTTCTCTATAAATTTTGTTCATTATTAGTTTTGTTTATTTTTTTCGGTCAACGTCGCAGAACCGATGTTATATTTAGGATGGGAGACAATGTCCTCACGAGAGAACATTTGGAGACCATGAGGCCTGGGGAGTACATATCCGGAAACGTCGTTTGACGTGTGGGCCAAAATGTTGAACGAAATGGAGTGTTAATTCCGTGTTTTTACGGCAATTAAATATTTTTCCTTATTTTTGAAAAATTTCCAAATTAAGTGTTTTGCCTTTCTTGGTTGTATCTTGAATTAGGATTTATTAAATAAAGGAAGTTGATTTAAAAAAAGAATTGTATTAGAACCGGATTCTAGTTTTAAATTAATATGGAAGGATCGATTTTAAAGATGTGTTTAAAAGAGTTCTAGTCCTTATATGATTAGGAATCCTATTTCTACTATATTTCTTGTTTTGTAGGATCTTCTTTTTTTGTAGGAACTCAAACTCTTCAAAGGATTGCCTATATAAAGAAGACGTTCCCCACATAATTGATGCGCGAATTACAACCGAGAGAGTACATATCTCGAGAGAGATCGACTCGCAAGAGAGAAATGAAGTCGATACATTACGATTGAGTGTTGAAGGAAGTCTTCTTTGAAGTACCATTCAACACCTAACGATTGAGCGTCTTTGTTTCTCGATTTTTCGTCCATCCGTTGTTTTTTCATAGAAGTTCGAGATAGTCCGTATTCTAGTTGAGTCATTGAGATTAAGTTCTATAATCGATACATTCAACTAGTGGATTATTTCACTCTGTACGTTTATAAGTATTTTTATACTTATAGACCAATTTTATCTTTGTGTTTTACTTTTATCGTTGGGGTTGGTACAAGTGTTCTTACGCACTTGTAACAACACTTTATTATGAGAAATTTAGGGACCTAAAATTCTTTCAATTGGCATCTAGAGCCAACACTTGATTTCACTAAATGTTGATCCTAAGTTCGAGCAAGCAATGGATAGTCAAGTTTCAACTATGTTTCGTCCACCTATGTTGGATGGATCTAATTACTCGATTTGGAAGATCAAGATCGAGCTTTTATAAAATCAATTGATGAGAAAGCCTTTGGCGCGCCTTGTTCTAGTTGGATTGACTCCTCCAAAAATCATAGATGTGAATGACGACTACATAAATCGGGATGAAATAAGTTGGTCTGTGAAGATATTCAACTAGCGAACTACATTTCAAAGCTCTCAATGCTATTTTTGGTGCGATGATTTCAACATGTTTAAAATCATCTACAACTATCTGCAGACCAAGGACACATGGGAGGCTTTGCAAAAACATTGTGAAGGTTACGCAAGTGTTCGTCTCTCCAAGTTACAACATCGGCGATTAGGTTTGAAAATCAAGATGGAGGAAGATGAAGATATCACATCTTACCATGGACGACTACGTGACATTGCCAATGAATCTCAATCTCTGGTGAGCCTATCTCAAATTTTCAAGGTTGGTAAGCAAGATGATACTTCCCTACCTGAAAGGTTTGATATTAAGATTGTTGCGGTTGAAGAATTATCAAACATTGCTACACTACGACTTGATGAGTTAGATGGAATCCTCAAAACCAGGGAACTCAATTTTGTCAACAAAAAGAGGTCAAAAGGAAAAGCATAGCGTCTGGTATTACCCGATGAAACTAATGAATTAGCTCAATTAACTAAAGAGGTTGAGGAATCTGAATTAGGTGAGGAATCTATGGCTATGTTTGCCAGAGAATTCAGTAGGATTATGAAAAACAAAAGCAAAACTCAATTTCCTTCCAAAACCAACAAACCTTTTAAACCTAATGCTCCTAAATACCCTCAAAGAAATATGCCTGATAGGAACCAAGATAAAACTGGGAATCAGTTTGATATTGATAAGGTCAGATGTAGAGCATGCACTGGTTTTGGGCACTATGCCAATGAATGTGCAAATACTTTGCGTAAAAAGGGTATGAATTTGAGTGTTACTTTGAGAGATGATGAGTCAGAGGAAGAAAACTCAGGTCAGAATGAAGAAAATACTACTCTCATGACAACCATCAATGAGAAAAAGGCGCTGCAAATCAATCCACTAGGTGTCTCTCGAGGTGTTGCTTGAGATATTCCAACACCTAACAGGTATACTTTCCCTAACCCTTCAAATACGTTTTGCTTAACATCTGCCTCTCTAGTTGAAATAGATATCCAGGCTGCTGAAGACTCCGATAATGAAGAATAGAATATTATGGATGCTTACCAAAAACTATACCACGATTGGGAAAAATGAGTTGAACACGTCGGATGTCTCACAAAGGGGGAATGAAAAACTTACAAAGGTGAATGAGGAGCGAGAAGAATTCTCTAACACGATTGAAATCATGTTAACCGGAAATATGAGGAATTATAAAAGGTAAAATTTGAACTTGAAAAATCACTTGAAACATTGAAAAGGCTTAATTCTGGCTAAGCTAAACTTGATGAAATCCTAACTTTAGGAAATACAGAGAAAACTGGTTTGGGATACAAAACTCCTATTTTTGTAAAAGGGTTTGAAAGCTCTAAGGCTTCAACTTCTTCTGAAAAACCCTCTTGTTCTAATGAAAAACCACAGAAAAGAAAAAGACATTATGTCTGTCATTACTGCTATAAACCTGGTCATATTAAACCATATTGCTATAAGCTAAAGTCTGATCTAAAACATCAAAAGGTTTCTAGCCAAGTGTCCTCACGAGTGTCCGTACACACTTCTAGCAACACCTCGACTAAACAAAAAACTATTTGGGTCCGAAAAACTGAGTTGACTTGTAATGTTATATATACATCCTTGAGGTCTAACATTGCAGGGTCCTGGTACTTTGATAGTGGATGTTCTCGCCATATGACAGGTACCAAAGAATACCTAACGGACTATGAATCATTTGACGGAGGAAAGGTCACATATGGTGGTGGTGCACGAGGACAGATAGTTGGTAAAGGTACTCTAAACGTAAAAGGTCTTCCTAAGCTCAGAAACATTTTGCTCGTTGAAGGGCTTTCTGCAAACCTACTTAGTATTAGTCAACTTTGTGATGATGACTTATATGTTAAATTTGATAAAAATTCTTGTGAAGTCTTTGATAAAGCCAATGTTTACATCTTAGCAGGTTTGAGATCTATTGATAATTGCTACCAATTTGGTGGTATTATCGCTTATCATAGTGTTAAACCGGCAAAAGCAGTCTGTGGCATCAAAAGTTAGGACACGTGAACTTTAAAATGATTGAAAAACTTGTTAGGTTTGAAGTCAAAGAGGCTTACCAAAACCGAACACTAAAAATATTTACGTGCGTGGATCATGTCAAAAAGGTAAACAAACTCGGTGTCACACCAAGTGTCACAATACTTTCACACTACTCGTTGTTTTTAATATGGATCTTATGGGTCCTATTGAGGTCGAAAGTGTTAGAGGTAAGAAATATTCCTTTGTATGTGTTGATGACTTCTCTCGTTTTACTTGGGTTCGTTTCTTACGCGAAAAATCGATGCCTTTGAGTCTTTCGAAATTCACATAAGAAGATGTGCAATTTGTACAAAGTGTCACTATTCTTTAGAATAAGAATCGATCATGGAAAAGAATTTAAAAATTCATCATTTTCATCCTTTTATGATAGGAAAGGTATTTCTCATGAGTTCTCCAGACCCAAAACGCCACAAAAAATGGGTGGCGTAAAGGAAAAAATCAAACATTACAAGAAATGGCACGAGTCATGTTAAGTTCAAAAAATTTGACATATTATGAATCGTGTGTATTTAAGGGTAGGAAGTACTATGACTCCTTATGAGATACTTTTGGGTAAAAAACCTAACCTTAAATATTTTCATGTGTTTGGATGTGTGTGTTATGTGCTAAATGATAGAGATGAACTTGCTAAATTTGATTCTAAAAGTGATAAAAGCCTGTTCTATGATATTCCACTAACATCATGACTATAGAATTTTTAACCTTTGAACAAGGACTATTATGGAAATTGTGAATGTTGTCTTCGATGATTTAGGCGACCTTGCGGGAAAAACGGAAGAAGACTGCGTCTCGATCTAATTGAGACAAATAATACATCCGAGTCGATCCCAAACCGAAGTTGAACTAAGTGTTACAACAGATGTTGTTGCAAGTGTTCAACAGATGTTGAGACACCTTCAAGCGCGACACACTGTAAACACACACCTGGCCCGACTTTAAACTGGATCGATCATGAGAATGAACAAAACCAAGTACTTGATGATCATGTGACTAATCGTACGAGAGACATACCAAGCAAGAATCAGAAAAATCACCCAACTACCCAAGTGATTGGTAAAGTTACTTAAGGTGTACGAACACGAAGAAAGGAGAAGGTAAACTACCGTGACATGGTAAGAAATGCATACCTGTCTTCAAACTTCACTCTGGTAAGAACTTGCTGTTTTATCTCTAATTTGAGCCTAAGAATGTTAATGAGGCTTTGAAAGATGAATTCTGGATTAATGCCATGCAAGATGAACTTGATCAATTTGCTAAGAATGATGTATGGTATTTAGTTCATGGACCTAATAATGTGAATGTGATTGGTACTAAATGAATTTTCAAAAACAAAACTGATGAATCTGGGAACATTGTGCGTAATAAAGCTCGTTTAGTTGCTCAATGGTATACACAGGTTGAGGGGGTTGACTTTGATGAAACCTTTGCTCATGTAGCCCGAATTGAATACATTAGACTTCTTCTTGCTATAGCTTGTCACCTTGGTCTTACACTTCACTAAATGGATGTCAAAAGTGCTTTTTTGAATGGGATTTTAAATGAAGAAGCTTATGTTGAACAACCAAAAGGTTTTGAAGATCCCTATAAGACAAACCATGTGTTTAAGCTTAATAAGGCTCTTTATGATCTTAAACAAGCTCCTGAGCTTGGTATGGAAAGATTAACGAGCATTTACTTGAGATGGGTTTTAAACGTGGTGAAGTGGACAAGACTCTTTTCATTCAAAGAACTAATCTAGCATTTTAATTGCTCAAATATATGTGGATGATATTGTGATTGGTGATTCTAGTCAAAAATTATTGAATGAATTTGTTGATTGTATGTCTTCTACATTTGAAATGAATATGGTGGTGAATTGAATTACTTTTTGGGCTTACAAATCAAACAATCGAATGATGGGATTTTTATTTCTCAAAGCAAATATGCATGAAATTTGGTGAAGAAATTCAACTTAGATAATGCATCCCATATGAAAACTCCCGGGGTTCGAGTCAAAAACTTAGTAGAGGAGATGTTCTTTGAAAGTGTTGATAACACTTTATATAGAAGCATGATAGGTAGTCTGTTTGTATTTAACGCTAGTCGTCACGATATCATATATAGTGTGTGTTTGTGTGCTCGTTATCAAGCCAATCCTAAGATCACTCATTTGAAAGCCTTGAAATGAATTATTCGATATATTGGAGGCACCACGAATCTAGGAATTTGGTATACTAAAGATACAAACACTAATCTAGTTGGTTTTAGTGACTCGGTTACTGAGAGATGTTGATGATAGAAAAAGTACAACAGTGGTTGTTTTTACCTTGTAATAATTTGGTGTCATGGTACGATCGCAAACAAAATCAGCTGTTTTCTCTTTGTTTGCCGAATCAATATGTTGCGATTGGGAGTTGTTGTTCCCAATTACTTTGGATGAATCAAATGATTGAGGATTATGGTCTTCATAGTGATATCTTAACCATATATTGTCCCAGCAGACTTTGATTTTGATGTTGCTTGGCCGCCAGCTGAAACCGAGGTGACATCTGAGGTACGTGAGGTCTTCAAGAAAATCCTTGGTGAGATTGAGAAGATTGAACGGCACCAGGCCTCACTGGATATGCGGCTGGACAACGGGGATGCCAACCTCACAAATGACTTGCGAGGGATAGAGGTCGGGATTAGGGAATGGTGTCGGCGATGGGTACAATGCGATATGAACAAGTTAAATACTTTAAAGCATTGTACAACAAGATGCTCGCCTGGAGCGCGGACAATCTTGACATGAAGAGGAGGATGCAAAAAAGAATATTGATAGAATGCATGCCTCTCATACAACCGAAATGGAGTTGTTGCGTGAATTTCAAATAAAAGAACTGCTGCGAATTGAGGAGAATATGAATGCCAAATTCAGCCTTCTCATGGTGAAATGAAGTTAGTGGCAGCCGAATCCAAAGCCACCCGATCGACAATTCGAGCAAAGACACTCCGCACAGACTCAAGCGAAACTCGGCTATCGGCCGACTAGACTTCATGCTCGGGCTGGTTGTTCCCGGGGGTTCCTCTCTCCTTTGATGATGCCAAAAAGGGGAAGAGGAATACCCAAGATGTTGAAGAAACAAAATTGTTGAGAAGAAGAAGGAAACAAACAATTGAAAAGAAGAAGGAGAGACAGTTGTTGAGAAGAAGAAGGAAACAATTGTTGAGAAGAAGAAGGCAGTTGTTGAGAAGAAGAAGGAGACAAGCGATGAGAAAAGGAAAAGTCATTGAGGGAAAAGGTCAAAGGATGTGACCTTAATGCTTGCACAAACCCCTCAACAAGGTCTTGTCATCAACTAGCATAATCAAAAACTTAGGTGACTCTGCGCTCCAACACTTTCAGTACGCTACTGCCTATGTCTCAAAAGAGAAAAATTGTAGAAGCGAGAAATGGAGGAGTTTGACAAGAGAACGGATTCCCAGTTGAAGAAATGTTGAAACTTGATTCGGAGGCATTCCGGCGAGGAAGAGACACGAATGCCATTCTAGATGACGAACAAGAGCGAAGATTAGTTGAATAGTTTAAAACGTTCGAATCCGAAGGATACTTAAAAAACATGTCCATAGCTCAAGCACTGGGATTTGTCTTGGGAGAAGGGTCGGTCTGCGAAGAAGGCGATAAGCGACAAAGCGCCACCCACTTAGGCCGGTAAGAAGAAGACTCGGTACAATATACGCTGAGGAGGAGGAAGAAGTGGTGAAGGTAGAGGCTTTAAACTTAGACCTTTACACAAAAACATTGAATATGTAGATCCGGAGCAAGAAGGAAGGATCTCTTTGGGTGGGTACAATAAAGTAGCCAATCTGGAAGTGGAGAGGAAGAATGTTGAATATGTGAAGAGAATTGAAGAAAAAAACCAAAGACAAACACAAATTTGTGGCAAGAAAGACAAGAAAGAAAAAGGAAAGATGAAGGCGCAAAGAGAGCTTACGAGATGAAGAAAGCGGTGAAGAGGAAAAGAAGCGAGGACGAAGTGAAGAAGAAAAAGAAGGAGGCGGCGAAGCGATGAAGTGTTCTTTGCTAACCCCTTCATGTATTTTATTTTTGTAAATACATATGTATGTAAGTCTCTGTACACTCAATGAAAAGTTTGAAATTTATGTATTTTTGCGTAGATATAAGTTTGCCCTGATACACATTGTAAACGATTGTGTAAAGGACAAAAATATTATGATCAATAAAAAGAATTGATTCTACGCATATATTTCTTATTCTTTAGGTTGGTTGTATGTATCTTTGTTGTTTACATGTTAGTTGTATGAATTTAAGTTTTGGCATCATCAAAAAGGGGAAATTGTTAGGAAATTTATTGTTTAGATTTTGATGAATGTCATGTAAAACTTAGACTAGAAAGTTGATACCCCTTTTTCTTGTCATTTTTATTGTAATAGATATGGCCGGATGAGCTAAGTCAAGTCGATTATGCCTATGAGATACAAGAAGTCAACTGGAGAAGTGAAGTGAAGAACTCATTGTGAAACAAATGAGTGATGCTAAGGAAGAAGATATGGAACTCAATCGGGGACGTATCAACGAGAATCACCGTGACAAAAACAAACCAAGACAACTCATGGAGCCGAGTTGAAATGCAAATCAAGTCGCCTGAGTATGAAGAAAAGAAGAAGCGATTGAATGAAAACAACCGAATTCAAGTGGTTGCACGCAAAGCATGCAAGGTTACTTATTAAAGTAATATCTACATGATTCCCTGGCACTTAAATAAATTAATGCAAAGGAGTGCAATATAATAAGCAAAAAGTTGGACATTCAAGAGTACGAGGTAGTGAATGTCTCACATGCCCGAAAAGCACCAGGGAGGAAATCGATGTCAGCAAGTTATTATTTGAATAATTATCTATCTCTTCAACGGATATTTTTTCAAATAATACTATAAAAAGACTCAAGATTCAAAAAGGAAGACACGAGGATGCGTACATAAGATTAAGCTGCAAAACACAAAGAAATATATTCAATACGCATAGAAAAGTCGAACAAAATTCTTATATCTTCAAGTCAATTTATCAAATTTCAACATCCAACACACATTGTGAAGGATCACAAATCATAAAAGTTGAAGAGAAAACTTTAAATCTTTGGGGTCTACATTTCTAGAGTGGAAGTGTAGGAAGAATTCAAGTTGCTTGGAGGTCGGGTGATCAAATCCAACAACTTGATCAAGTGGGTGTAGTAGCAAGCGCACCGCCTGTGAAGAAAGGTGAGTCACAAGAGAAGTCGGTGGGTGATCAAGGCATCTCTAGATCGAGTCAAATGAACAAGTCACCGGGTGATCAAGACTTGGTTCTAGACTGTGAACCACTTTGTAAACTGATCAATACATATTGGATTCTTCCAGGAGTTGGAGAAGAGAGGATTAGAAGAATTACCCCATCTTCGAACCTCTATAAATTATTGTGTTTATTTACTTTCAGCATTTTATTTCTGCTTTAATTATTTGATACTTGCTGAATTGAGCTATAATTGATATCCTAAGTGATAATAAGCCAAGCATACAAGAACAAGTGTTAAAACCACATTCAGTTAATTTCTAAAAAGGGTGTTAAGACTTCCGCTTTGAAAAACCAAGTCAGCTTTATAATCATTTTCATAAAATCAATAAGTTACTTTACAGATAGCTCTCTTGAGTCTGCTATACAGTAACTCAGCTGACTTGAAATAACTCTGAAAAGATTTTTATCGAAAAATTTTGAAGAAGGTTTATTCAACCCCCCCTTCTAAACCTTCTAATACACCCCTTGGGACCTACAAGTGGTATCAGAGCAGTTGGTTCATTGAACCTTCCACACTTTGAGTTCTTGAACTAGATCTTTGTATTTCAAAGTTTAACACTTGGAATTCTTTGGTTCTTGCATAAGCAAAATTATCACTATGGAAGCAAATCTATCTCGTATTCCTATGTTCCCCATTGAAGAATTTGATGATTGGAAAATTCGTATGGAGGCTCATCTATCGACTTTACATGATGAGATGTGGATTGTGATAGAAGATGGGCCACTTTGCAAATACTCAAAGTCAACACTTGTTGTTAGCGAACACAAGCAAATGGAGGAGAAGAGGTGGCGATCCTGAACCGACTATGGTTGAAAAACCAAGAGTCGAGTGGACAAATGATGACAGAAAAAGATATAACTTGGACAATGTGGCCAAGGACATACTCTACAAGACCTTGGACAAAGCCATGTTCAATAAAGTCAAATCATGCAAAACAAAGAAAAGAAATTTGGGATAAACTAACCTTAATTTGCGAAGGATCCGGGGCAAATTAAAGAAAATAAACTATCTGTTTGTTGTTCAAAAATTTGAAAATTTCAAAATGCTTGCAGTGAAACCTTGGATCACCGGATGCTAGATTCACTTGAAATTACAAATGAGCTATCAAAGACTGGGAAAGAATATACACGAGAAAAAATGTGTATGAAGATTCTGAAAGCCTCCCGGTAGAATGGGAAATGAAGGTCATGGCCCGAGACATTCAATGAACCTCACAACAATGTCCAATCATGAGCTATTCTCGGACCTCAAAGCTTATGAGTTTGAGTGAGAAGAAAAGATCAAGAAGAGAGCAGTTGTACCCAAAACATTGCACTCATAGTCGAGGATGGAAAGAGAGTTGATGTCAAGGAAGTCATTGACCAGGAGGAGATTGCCCTAATGGTTAAAAGATTCAACAAGTTTTTCAACAAAAACTATAAAAGAAACAAGGGTGAATCCTCCGAGAGACATTCGACTCCTCCAAGTCAAGGAAAGATAGGCCACCCAAGAAAGTTCTGAACATCAAAAGATTGAATATCAAAGAGCCGACAATCCAAGGAATGAAAGAGTGATCAAAAAGTTGAAAACTTGTGTTGGAATTGCAGACAACTAGGACATTTTGCTATTGATTTGTCCATATCCAATAGTCAATAAGTACAACAATGAAGAATAAAGAAAGAGTCTTGAGAGAAAGAAGAAAAGAAAAGAAAAAGGCCATGTTAGCAAAAACAATTTGAGACAAACCAAGACCAAGGAAACAAAAGGGTGACTCGGATAGTAGTGAAGCGCACTACTCAAGTGATTGATCTGTAGAAGCCTTAATTTGTCTTATGGCGAAGAACAACACAAATCAAACCAGGAAGATGAGGTACACTCTAACTCATCTCATTCGGTACACTAGTCATTGTGATTGTGATACACACCTCATCACCCACTGATCTTTATGATTCATTAGGCAAAATGATGAAAGATTTTGAGCACATCAAATCCTCACACACACTATTAAACGAGCAAAAAGCAAACTGACCAACTCAAAAGTCAAAACTCTCGGTGACTAAGGAGTTAAATACTCTAAGTCACATAGGGCGATGAGAACAAAGAACTAAAGACGAGAATATTAAACTATTAGAGAGATAGGCGCTATAGAAAAGAGGGAAAATGATCTCAAGAATGTGATTGCCTCATTTACAAAGGCATCTAAATCATTGGATGACCTTATTGAGCCAAAGAAAATGTGGAGATAAGACAAGGCTTAGGATTTAATTCCTTTGTGCACAAATCAAGCTCCTAGAGTGATTTTGAAAAAGGATCTTCAAGTAATGAAGTATCACAAAAACCCAAAACACCAAATCGCACCCACGTTCATTCCAAAGTACAATCACAAACAAACTGGCCTTGGATACAAAGGAAATGAAAACGGCCCGTTGAAAATGCTTTGAGAGGACAGTGAGAAGAAGTCCAAAGTTCCCAAAAACTCCAAATAGAAAGTACTCAGAAAAGCATAAACAGAGCTACCAAAACCCCTAAGTTTTATCAAAGAAACATACATTATGGGAATGGTAGAAACTATCCAAGCCAAGCGATTGGAACTATGTGAAATATCGGCAAAAACCTATGGAATACAAGCCCCTGGATGGCAAAGACCTGGAGATTTCAAAGAAAGGTCATTCCAAAGGCAAAAGAGCTATTATCGACACACATATGCACCTGTGGCACTACACACAGAAATATCACAATTACACCAAGAATGCAATTGCTAAAACACACACACAGGCATACGACAAAAGAGACAATTTGTATGAACCTAAAACACACAAGCAATTTGCAAATGTGCACTATGATTATGGCACTGATAGATGGCAACCTCTAGAGTCCAAGCATTTGGCTATAGGTTGGTTGGATCATCTTACCGGCACTAACCCCACAGGACCCAGGCAAGTATGGGTACCTAAAAACTAATTTTCTTGATTGTAGGTTCAAGGAATGTGAGTACCAAGGAACCTAGTACATGGATAGTGGTTGTTCCAGGCATATGACAGAAAATAGAAAAATCTATCAAACTTCAAGAAGATCGGAGGTGCAAAAGTTATATTTGGAGGAAATGAAGCTCCAGGGGAAATCAAAGGCACAGGATCCATCAAGAAAAATGGATTGGAGATTACAGACGTTGCTTATGTTGAGGAACTCAACTTCAACTTGCTCAGCATAAGTCAACTTTGTGATAAAGGCTACAATGTTAGATTCAATATGGGAGTGTGCCAAATCAATGATGCTGAATCAAATGAAATAGTGTTGCAAGGTTCAAGGAAGAAAAATATATATGTGGTAGATTGGACCACTACTACACCAAGTACCTGTCTGTTAGCAAAGAGCACAGCCGAATCAAGTTGGTTGTGGCACAGGAAGCTGAATCATCTGAACTTCAAGACAATCAACAAGCTAGCAAGGAGTCATCTTGTGGAAGGACTTCCAGACTCAGTGTACAAGAAAGAAAGTGTTTGTGATGCATGCCAGATGGGAAAGCAAATTAAATCTTCATTCAAAGAAAAGGCAAACCCTTCATCAACAAGGATACTGCATTTGCTACACATGGATTTATTTGGTCCTGTTGAACCAGCCAGCATAAGTGGAAAGAAATACACCTTGGTGGTAGTGGATGATTATTCAAGATATACATGGACCATATTTTTATGTGCAAAAAGAAGAAACCTTGCGAAATTACCTCGGTGTGATGAAGATAATTCAAAATGAGAAGAGTAAAACAATTATCAAAATAAGATCGACGAGAATCGAGTTTGTTAATGGAATAATCACTCAAGATTTATGTTGAAAATGGTATTTCTCATGAACCATCTCGCAGCAAGGACTCCACAAACAGAGAATGGCGTAGCGAGAAAGAAGAAACAGGACTCTCAAGGAAGCCGCTAGAACCATGTTAGCTAAAGTTGGATTGCCTAAAAGATTTTGGGTTGAATCCATCAATATTGCGTCTTTATACTCAAAATAGATGCATGATCAATGACAAACAAAGGCTCCCTATGAAATTTGGACGGGGAGGAAGCCAAATGTTAGGTATTTTAGAATATTTGGATGTAAATGCTTCATCCATAACAATGGCAAAGATAATCTAAAGGCTTTTGATGCTAAAGTTCACGAAAGGTATCTTTTGGGATACTCTCGGTGAAAGCAAAGCCTATAGAGTCTTGAACAAAAGAACAATGGTCACGAAAGAGTCTATTCACGTGGTTTTGATGAACCTAATGTGAATGGAGAAGACGTTGAAGAGTTAGGCGATAAGTGAATCGACCAACTATGTAGAAGAGTCCCATGTTGAAGTTTGGTAGCGGGAGTAATCAACCATGATGAAGATGAAATAGTTGAATCTCAAAGACAAATGGAAAATCTACGATTGAATAATGATGAGAGAGTCACTCAAAACAACACAAATAGCAAACAAACGAACCCGAATAACTTACTCCAACCCGATGTGAGATGGTTGAGAGACATCCACCGAGTTAGTTTTTGGAGATGTGAGAAATGGTGTAAGAACCGGATCAAGAGCTCAACAAGAAGCAATGTTTACTTATTTTATTTCCAAATAGAACCAAAAGATGTGTCTCAAGCCTTAGATGACACACATTGGATTCAAAGCTATGCAAGAAGAGCTACAATCCTCGTGGGAATGACACTCGGACTAATAATCTATACTATAAAACGATAGGTGCACTTGCCTACGGTTTTAAAGGTAGCTTTTGAGCCATCAATAAACAATTAACTAAGTATACAATTACACTAAACTACCCGTACATTAAAACATTACTAAGTATACGAAACATTTAACTAAGTATACAATTACATTGAACTAATTATACATTAAAATATTACTAAGTATACGAAACATTTAACTAAGTATATAATTATAACACCAACTAAATACACAATTCCACCGAGTTAATTATATAACTAAGTATACAATTTCATTGAACTAAGTATACAAATCCACGAGAATTAAGTATAGAAATTCACTAAACTACTTACTAAACTACTTATATAACTATAAGAATACGATTCCACTTTGAACCAAGTATACAAATCCACCGAACTAAATATACAATAAAATATGACTAAGTATACAAGTCCACCTGAACTAAGTATACATAAAACGATTGTTCACAAATATGGCGGAAAGAAGTATCAATTTTGAAAAAAACGCAAGTTGATGATTTTCCTCCTAAAAATCGGAATGGCGAAAAGGTAGGATTATGTTTCCTTAAAAATAGCTAATAACCGTCCAATTAACAAAACTGATTAAATATAAAAGTACAATTACACCCGTATAAGCCTAAATTAACTACAATGATCTACACCATCCAAAATTTATATCAATAGTCCATAAGTGTTCTTATGGACTAACCTAAAGAGATTGGTCTCATTTGAACCAATCTCTCTCTATATATAGTATATACACACAAATTAATAATCTGGAAAACTACATTAGTATGAACTTCGTAGAAAATATCATGCCAATACATTGTTGAATGAAATACTTTAGAACTGAACTTATTTTCTATGCTCCATATATTCCTAACCATTTGGGGAGAAAGGAACTAGCAAAGTTTTCTTAAGTATCAATACTTAAGTATCAAAAACTTTATCATATTTGAAATTATATTTCACTACTTTAATAATAATAAATTGCATCAATTCTTCTTCTAATTTTTATTCGGCAAATAATTATTCGTACCAAAGGATAATCACATAAAATCATCAAAAATATACTATGAACACATGCATGATTTGTGTTTTCTATTGTTTGGTTTTCATTTATCAAATAAATTATCTTTATAATCATTTTGTGTAGAATATTCAGATAATTCATTACCATAAAATACTATAGAGATATGTGGTATTATTGTGATTTTTTTATTCTATTGGATCAATTAG
The DNA here is from genome assembly GCA_016081115.2 of Rehmannia glutinosa. Lineage (NCBI taxonomy): Eukaryota > Viridiplantae > Streptophyta > Magnoliopsida > Lamiales > Orobanchaceae > Rehmannia > Rehmannia glutinosa. The sequence continues at coordinate 30,323,681 of CM071937.1, forward strand.
ATTTGTATATGTTTAAAAATATGCTTATGTTTTAGATTGTTTAAATTTTATAATTTTATAGGTCTTATAATTTTGATATTTGTAATACATTATAATACTTTTCTACTAAATAAACTTGATTGATTCAAGGAAAAAAAACTGCAATTCCACCACAAGTATGAGCGTCAATTTATGACACGACACGTTAATTCGACACAAACCTAATATGAATTTAGCAGGTATAAGTACAACTCTTCTTGGGTTCGGGTCAAATTCGGTTCAGACACTGTGGTTAACATGGGAAAAAATAGGTCAGACTAGGTCAACCTGCATGTCAACACGATAACATATTTAACTCATTTAGTTGTATAGTGAACATGTTATTTTCATATTTTTTGAGGTTTTAGTTGCTTATATGATATTTTATAGATTATTGAATGCATTTTCTAGTAATTTAATGTATTTTATTTGTAACTTTAGCTTTTTTTTGTGTGTCAAATTTTATATTATATAGGTATTTTTAAATGGTGTTAGGTTATTTATGTCATAAAACTCTAGTATATTTTAACACAAATAATTAAACGTATCGATTCATATAAAACATGTAATACCCGTATACGACTTAATTACACCCCCTAACTAAAAGCAGCTAACTTCCATGAATTGACCAAAGAGTCCTCGAGCAACACAAGCCATCTACTTTTTACTACTTTTTTTCCTGTCAATCTTTTCACTTTTCACTTTTTACCCCCAACCCAAACTCAAAAAAGAAAACTTATTTTTTCAAAAAAAAAAAAAAAAACTTATAAAACAAATCAAGCCCGTTGATTCATTTACCATGCAAAGCATCATGACCGTTGAGTAGCCTCGATATTTTCAAAGCTCAGCCCCAAAATAAGACCCTTTTCTTTCGTTATCTCGTGTCGTCAGACTCGGTTTGGAGAACCGGGACAGTGGTTCTGTTAAAGGACTAAATTACCCCGACGTGGTACGCGAGGCGACGTATTTTTGTAGGAAGGCCGAGGGTAATATCGGGCGACAATGGACACCATTCCTGCCAGTTCATCTCTCCACTGCATTGTTGGTCCCCTGTGAAAACTACAGAAGAAAAGCACCTTTAAAAATCCTTCCTAACGCTCCTACACAGCGCGTGTGGGTGAATACTGCACTTTTTACGTGACTGCATATTTTATAATTAAATTCTCTATTTATTTAAAAATATGTATTTATCTGTTTTGTATTATGATTTTTTTTTTTGATCGGTTTTGTATTATGAAAATTAAAGTTAGAGAAAGAGGATAAAGTGATTGGAAATAAAAAGGAAAAATACACATTGAAGACAGAAAAGGAAAAACGCAATTAGAACTAAAAATTAGGAAAAAAGAATATGATTTTATGTCAGCTCAAGTAATATCACACATCATTTTTAATATATAAACCAAAAGACTTAGCTCAAACCTCAAATACAAAATTTTATCACTTTATATTAGAGTGACAATTTTTGGCCCCGCCCGATTAGCCCGAGAATTGGCTTGACGAGTTATGTTTTTCTACAGAAATGGATTGGTCTACTTTCGCCCCCACCAACCCACTTTGCATTTTATATGTAAAAATGTGTTTTGGTAGGTTGGGCGAACAAAATAGCGGCCGAATGATTTTCGACTCGGCCCGATTTTGTGCATTGGCTTGATGGGCTTGGCCAGGTTGAGCCAACCCGATTGAGCTTTTGCCTCTACTTTGTATTACATAGTAAATACTTTCCTATCTATTCTACTTGGAATATGACATTTTTATTATTGTTTTAACATGATTAGGATTACTTATTTTAATTGTGAAAGTATATGTAATAGTTAATTTCAATATATAAATATATAAGAGAAATTTGGAAATTGCCCCTCCATCCTGGGAGTAATTTTGAAAAATGCCCCAAAGTATTAAAACTTGATTTACATCTCTACACCCCAACTACCACCTCACTACCCATTTGATGACCCACGCTTTGCCCACCAAATTTTAATAAAAAAAATCAAATTGTGATTTTTTTAGTACATTCAAGAACAATTACAAATACATATTCAGTCTTTATACTATATCTAACAATGTCAATTTACTGACTTTTCTAAAAATCCTTAAAATTTGGTCAATTTACCATTTTCAAATAAAATTTACTCAAATTCAATTAAATATAATGAACACAATCAAAACTAGATTAATTAGGAATTTTAGAACCGATATAATTCGACATTGTTAGATATAGTATAGAGAAAGTATATAGCTTTAATCGTTTCTTGAAGTGTACAAAAAATTTGCGAATTTGGATTTTTTTCCAAACAGAATTTGGTGGGCGTGAGGTGGGTCATTAGGTGGGCGGTCATAAATCAAGTTTTAATACTTTGGGGCATTTTCAAAAATACCCCTTTATGAAGGGCTATTTCCCAATTTATAATGCTTTGAAGATATTATGTTTTTAAATAAAAAATTAGTAGACATAGCACGAGCTTTACGTTAATAAGATAGTATGTGTGGTGCACTCGTATAAATTATTGCCTAATGAAGCTTCTTAAATCAGTTATTCATGGTTCTTATATAAATTAATATAAATAAATAACTTAACAAGTGACAAAATAATTTTGTTATTTCATGGTACATAATGTGACATGAGTTACAAATTAAAATAGAAAGGCTAGGAAAGTAGACTTACCAATCAGCATTCATATAGAAGCAAAAATATATATTTCAGATGTTAATGATTACTAACTTAAAAGGCCCACAACTAACTATGCTTTCCTTATTTTTCTAATTTTTTAAAATATAATATTCCTTCCATCATATTGAATGAGTCAAATTTTAAATGGAAACATTAGAAATATCAAAGTTTGAGAATATTTTCAATTGTACCCTTAAGAAAAAGTGTTGAAAAATTGTTGACAAATGAACTTGAGTTGTCATCTTAAAATTCCAAATAAGCTCCATCAGTAACAACCAATTAGCCATGTATGTCGTTGACCAAGGAGAGTAATCTAGAAGAGCACTCAAACAACCTAACTCGGTCGGGGGTCAACAAACCAACTATATTATACGTCCGAGTTTGACAAGATACGCTAAAACAAAAAATATGACCCACCCGAAGCCATAGTGAAACAATGGGTATCACTTATAAAACATACATCAATACAAGCAAGTTTAATATAAAATTAGTTGTTCAACATGCAGTCCAAATAAGTACAAGGAATGACAATTGTTCCACTATTATTTCTTAAGCAATTATTTCACCTCTACTAAATATAGCACTGTAAAATACAAATATGAGGCATTTATGACAGAGGAATTTTTCTCCCTCAATTATTCTGTAATTGAAAACCTCAATTTATTACCCGTCAACAGATTTACATCTCCAATCATGTTAATAAAACACCGTTTAAATTGCTTATTCAACACATTTTCAATTTTGTGAGTCGTTGATGATCAACCCATCAACAAAAATAATTGTGAGGAATTGTGGATCATATTTAATTGAAATGCATGGAAGAAAATTTACATCTAATGAAATTGTGGAATCACATTTGGACTTTAGTTGCTAAATTTTTGCTTGATTGTCGCCAAAAAAGTTCACAATTTAGATGCGGCGACTATTACAGTGAATCTTAAGAAAATGGTGGAATCACATTCGACTTTAGTTGCTAAATTAAGCTTGATTGTTGCCAAAATCAGTTCGCAATTTAGTTATGACGGCTATTGCAATGAATCTTAAGAAAATTGTGAAATCGCATTTTGACTTTAGTTGCTAAAATTTTGCGATGAAATATTTTGATTGTTGCCAAAAAAACTTCGCGATTTAGTTGTGGCGACTATTACATTAATCTTAAGAAAATTGTGGAATCACAATTTGACTTTAGTTGCTAAATTTTCGCAATGAAATAGATTTTGATTGTTGTCAAAGAAGTTCACGATTTAGTTGTGACGACTATTGCAGTGAATCTTACAAAAATTTTGGAATTCACATTTTGACTTTAGTTGCTAATTTTTTGCGATGAAATAGATTTTGATTGTTGTCAAAAAGTTCACGTCTTAGTTGCGGCGACTATTGCACTGAATATTTTTGGCTGCAAAGATTGTCTAGTTCGCTTGAGGAAGGAGATGATATTGATTTGGGTCTTCAATTTTAATGGTATCTATATTTGTTACATGTACATGACGATGTTATTTTATACTACACATTTCACACAAGTACAAGATGAAATATAAAGGGGAATAAGAGATTTTATTGATAAGTTAGTTACTTTTGCTTTAAAAAAAATAAAAACAGGTGTAGTACTCAAGAAAAAGAAAATGGGTGGATATACACTAGTTCACACACAATAGGTATCTATTGTTTGTAAATCTACAGTAAATATTACACCTGGTGTATTCCTTCAGGAGTGGATGAGATATTGTACTCGAAAATTGTGTTTCATCTCATATTCTACCGCACGGATAATTGTCATGTGTATAACACATACCATATTAAACACCAACAATTTATGCTTGATTTATGCTTGAAACTTAACATGATAAGTGCTATAATTATTCGTGCAAGTGGAATATGATATGAAAAACACGATTTTGGAATAGAAAATCCCATTCGCTTCAAGAGTAACATTTACTAGACCAATGAGTTTTATCCATGCTACATCCGGAGGAATACTTCACATCAATTACTACCACAAATTTATTGTGGATATACATAAGTTCACACACAATAGATGTGTACAGTATGCAAATCCACAGTGAATACTATAACAAATGTTATTAAAATCGGATTGACCAAATAGGTTTTGTCCTGTTTAATCGGAATCGGTCACATGCCGAATCCAATTTGTAGTAAACCGAGTAGATAAAAACCTATTGTCACCAATCAAACCCGGTTAAAAACCCGAAAACTAGTGACCCTCTAAACCGGGTTCAAAAGGAATTTTTTTAGTAATTAAAATTTCTTTGTTTTATTTCAAAAGTTAAAGAATAATATGTTTAGTGAATTTGTATATAATTTCTCCATATATTCGATTTACATACATATTTGGATATTTAATTTTTTAATTTGGCTTTTATTTGTATTTAATTTTTTAATTGACTTTTATTTGTATTTGTTAGTTTTTTTATTTGTATTTATAATTAAATTTACATTGTACATGTATATACATATATATATACATATGCACGGGTCAACAAATTTTTTTAAGAGAACAATTGAACCGATTAAATCAACGATCAAATAACTTAATTATTAATCCTGTTCGATGTCAAGTTTCGGTTTAAAGACATTGACTACAACTGGTGTATTCTTTTAAAAATAGCATCCACTCGACCGTGTTCGGTATAAAAGTGCAAAGTTAGAATATGTTTAAACGCTCAGCGTGTGCGCGTGGGAGAATAGTGAACAGGAGAAACCCTAGCAAGAAAGATAAACTACGTGACCAGCCACACAAATTAACTGAAAAGGTAAAAGAACAAAACCGAACAAAAAAAAAAAAAAAAAAAACAGAAAAAAGAAAAAAGAAAAAAAGAGAAGAAAGAAAACGATAGACTAGAGAGAGAATGAACTATGAAGGCGGGCACTTTACTACTTTTTTATGTTGCACGCATCCATGGAAGAAAACAGTAAGGCAAGCAGACGAGTACAGCTTCTTTTTCATGGATTTAAATGAGTAAAAATAAGAAGAAATACTTCAAACCCGCCATTTTCATGTTCATTGTTCACTATCCAGTTTCTTGATTGTTCTCAGAAAAATTAACAACAAAAATAGCTTTAAAGTGAAAAAAAATGTTTATATACCCTTGTAAGTATATGCATACATGCATGTATATACTTTCATATGGTATTCAGTTTTTGCATTTGCTAAGTGTTTGTTAATTGGGTTTATGTTGTAGACTTTGATTTGCTGTCCCATTCTTCAACTCCACCTTTTTATTTTTATTTTTATTTTGGGGATTTTGATTATTAGATGAAGGGATGCCCTTACCCTTTGATTTTGAGGGGAAGGGGGTGTTGGACTTGGAGCTGCTTGTAAAGAACAAAGATTTTATTATTACAGATAGTAATCAAGCAGTTTCATCTTATTTTGTGAAGAATAATTGCTTCTTTAATAGTAATAGCTTTGGTGAGCCTACATCTGTCCTGGATTCTAGAATTTCCGGCGGGCCTACGTCTTCCTCAACCCTGTCTTCATCTCGCGGCGGCGGCGGTGGTGCTGTTTCTACCGACACGGCCGGTGTGGGCTCCACTACTGCAACCAGCTCCAATGCTGGAGGAGTTGACTCGAACTCCTTCCAGTGACCGGAACTGCCGCCGGCGGCGGTGGAGGAAACACGGAGAAATGTGCTATGGAGGATTGGGAGAACGTGTTGTCGGACTCTGGCGCCGTGTCCCCGAGCCAGGAACAGTCCATTTTCCGGTGGATCATGGGGGATGTGGAGGACCCTGCAATTGGAAATCTGAATAAGGCTCTTCAAATCGGCGGTGGTTCAGCTGCGCCTGAGTTTGATTTTAGCGGTGGGTTTGGGGTTGTGGATCAAGGCATCGCTGGAGACCAATTTGGTTCAAATTTGATGTCCTCAATTTATTCAAATAATAGATCCAGTGCAGAAAAGGCTGATTTGGGCTCAAATCCAATTTATTCTGCATTTGATTCTTCCTTAGAACTGAAACCTCCCATTTTCAATCCACAGCTTCTGATAAACCAGCACCAGGCTCAGCACACTCAGAACCCTTCATTTTTCTTGCCCTTTTCATATGCACAACTGCAAGAGCAGAGTGTTTTCGTGCCGCCTCCGGCAAAAAAGCCTAACTATGGAGGGCCTATCAGTGGAGGCCTCGAGGCCCGAGGCCCGATCCCAAAAGGGTCTTATTTGGATACCAGGCAACAAGAAATGTTAATTGGTAGACAACAATTGCATCAGGCATTTCCTCACTATCTCCAGCAAAGGCCAATCGGCCCGAAACGGGTGGTGGGGATGAATTAGGACACATTCATCAGCAACAGCAGACGATAATCGACCAGCTATACAATGTAGCGGAGTTGGTCCAGACGGGAATTTAGTACTCGCGCAAGGGATATTGGCGCGGCTCAATCAGCAGCTCTCTCAATTGGTAAGCCTTTTCATAGGGCTGCTTTCTACTGCAAGGAGGCATTGCAATTGCTCCTCCACACTAACAACAACAACGACGTGAACCCCTCTACGGCCTTTTCTTCGCCATTTAGCCTCATTTTCAAGATTGGTGCTTATAAGTCTTTCTCGGAGATCTCACCCCTCGTAGAATTTACCAATTTTACTTGCAATCAAGCCCTCCTTGAGGTTTTCGAAGGGTTCGATCGAATTCATATCGTGGATTTCGATATTGGGTACGGTGGGCAATGGGCCTCTCTAATGCAAGAGCTCGCATTAAGGAGTGGGGGCGCACCATTGTTGAAAATCACCGCGGTTGCCTCTCAATCAACTCATGATCAGCTAGAGCTCAGTCTCACCCGAGAAAAATCTAATTCAGTTTGCTAGTGAAATTAATATCGAATTTGAGTTTGAGGTTATGGGCATTGATTCTTTGAATTCGAATTCATGGTCTTTCCCTTTTCGTATCGGAAAATGAGGCAGTTGCTGTTAATCTTCCGATTGGTTGTCTTGCAAATTATCAATTGTCGGTGGCTTTTGTTCTTCGATTCGTCAAACAAATGTCGCCAAGAATTGTGGTTTCTGTGGACAGAGGATGTGATAGGACGGATCTACCCTTCGCCAACCACGTTATTCACGCCCTTCAATCGTATTGAATCTGCTCGAGTCTCTCGATGCTGTTAATGTGAATTTGGATGCCCTGCAGAAGATCGAGAGGTTCTTGCTCCAACCGGGAATCGAAAAAATTGTGATGGGCCGTTACCGTTCGCCTGAAAAATCACAGCATTGGAGGAGTCTCTTTTTGTCGTCCGGTTTCTCCCGGTGACATTTAGCAATTTCACCGAGTCACAAGCCGAGTGTGTTGTTAAAAGGACTCCGTTCAAGGGTTCCAGGTCGAGAAGAGACAGTCTTCTCTTGTTCTTTGCTGGCAACGGAAGGAGCTCGTGTCTGCTTCAGTTTGGAGATGCTGAGGTTTTCAGCGGAATTCTATTAACTAAGGCCTTATCGAGAAGGTGATTCAATGTCATCATTACTGCTTTAATAAGTCGAACTCTATGAATTTGCATGCATAAAAGAATCAGTCGCATTTTAATTAGCATTGGATGTTATCTAATGTAGTACTATTGTTTTCCGTGTCTCGCGTTGAAAACAGGCCTTACATTTTTGTTGTTTTCATGCTTTTCTTCTGAAAGGCATTAGTAGGTTCCGATTGTGTTTGTAACCTTACACTGGAAAGTATTAAGAGACCAGCAATTGCAAAGGAAAAAAAAATTAAGTCTTTTAACTGATTATTTGATTTTAGGGATAATTACAAAAACTACCATTAAGGTTTAGGCTAATTACGAAAAAGTCCAATTATCTTTCAAAATTACAAATACTCCTTGATATATGTTTCTATTTTACAAATTACATTCTTAAGATGAGGTATATTTGTTAGGTAAATAAAAACCTCAAGGGGTTGTTTATAACACCTTAAGGGAGTATGTGTAATTTTGAAATATTATTGGAGTTTTTTGTAATTAGGCTAAACTTTTAAGGGTAGTTTTTGTAATTATTCCTTGATTTTATGATCTGGATGGAATATAGATGATATATGTTTCATGTTATCATGGGCGTTTGATGTTTGCTAGGTAAAAATCGCGTGATGTGTTGATATCTTTCTTGCCCGGCTGAAAAAGTCACAAACCTAGCTACGTGTCAGATGAATTTCGAGATAGATTATGAAATATTGGATTAACCCTAGGTTTGTGAAAACAATTGAGATTGTTTTATGGACAAAAATTACCCCTGAGGTTAACTGCAAAAAAATCCCACAGGTTTTTGAAAATTACAAAATGCCCTGTGAGGTTTGATTATGTATTATACTTTACCCTCTTCATAAGCAAAAACATTTCAATCACCCCTCTTACATTTGTAGAAATATTGCAAATACCCTTTACATTTAACACAGAATCAAACCTCAAAGTTTTATTTTTTTTTTTTTTTGTAATTTTCAAACATGTCTGGGTTTTCTATAATAACCCAAGCCTTGGGTAGTTTTTGTTATTTTCCCATAGTTTTATATGTATATCCTCTTGATACATTGTAGATTTTTGTCCATACTGTATATATTTCTTATTTTTCCCTTGTGTCTCAGATTGTAGTAAAAATCTTCGTATTCCATGATATACCTTGGAATACTAAGATAACTTTAATGAATCCAGATTCTGTTATTGATTCCTGTCGACACATATTGCCCTTTTTGTTTGTTCGACATCCATGGATCATCGATTGGCTTGTTGTTACATACCAATGCATCTTAACTATCTGCCTTAGACATCTGTGTTTTGCTGATTATATGATAAAAATGTATAACTTATCCGTTGTAATTGTCACTTTATACAGGAAAACTAGATAGCGTACTTTATCTTATAGCGTACTTGTGAAATGAAGTCAGAATGCTTGCCGCCTGTAACTTGTGTTCAGGCAATATATGCAGCTGCAGCTGTGCTGCACCTTCCAGGCCTATGGCTATGGGAGTGTTTACAATCACTTAAAATAAGTGATTCTCAGCTTCTGATTATACTTTTTGTTTTCCAAACGCCAACTTTTGTTTTTGATTCTGTCTAATTTAACCTGAATCTAGAGTAGGGGGAAAGAGAAGTGCTTTAGATTTCTTATTCGGCATTATTTTTGCCAACACTATCTTCTTCTTAATTTCTGATCTTCAACTATTTTAGGGTATGTTTGTTTAGTGATTGGGAGTGATTGGGGGAAGTTTCTGGGGAGTGATTGGGGGAAGAGAGTTTGATGTGATGTATTGGGAAATGCGTGTATTAGTAGAGAAATGCATCGGGAAACGTAATATATGTTTCATGTTTGGTTGGTGATTGGGGAAGTGGGTGATTGGGGAAGCTAACCAAACATAGCCTAGCTTCTTATAAGAAATCATTTTCTTTTTTCTTTCTGTAAGTAGAAATTTATGCAACACTCCATATTGCTGCTTGCAGGCATGGATGAGATATACGTTGCTCAGATTTTGTTTAAAAGAACATCGGTAAGATGGTGTAATCCTCAAATTAATCAAACAGTCGTTTAAATTTTTTCCTGGTCGATTATGTTGATGTTAGAGCATGTTATTTGAAGTTTTAATCTTCTGCAACACTATATGTTGCAACTGAAATTTTGGAGTGTTTTATTTGAACTTGACATTGGGACGAGCGCCATAGGTTTTGAGTTCTAGTGTGTACTGAGTACGACCATTTTTTTCTCGAAAAAAAAAAAAAAAAAAAAAAAAAAGAAAAGCACTTTGTCATCCAAGCTATGGTGATTTTTGCATATTTTGTGCTAAACTCCCCGGGTTGCACTTTGCCATTTGAACTATACAGGGTTTTCATTTTGACATCTGGATCTCCTCGATTATGGAACTCTCTGCTGTTATCGTGTTACATTCATGGCACACTTATTGTTTGTGCATCTTTTGGTTGTTTTATGTGACAAATCAGTAGTCTAATTTTTCATCATTAGGCTTGAAGTTGAAATTGAACAGAATAAACAACTTGAAATTGATCAAGAAGTGTGACATGCATGTAATAGAATCCTGATGAAATTGAGCGATCTGAATGGCAAAATGCAAAATCCATAAAATGTTTTTTCCCCCTTATTAGGTAATGACACTGGTGTGTGTGTTTACTTGGTCTGTCATGTTGCTTTGCATGTCTAAACTTGTATTATTTATTATAATGCATTGAACATGGTGGTTGGTGCCGCTAAGGCTAATTAGGTGTCTAGGCCCTGCTGTCCTAATCAGATCACAAGAGACTTGTAGTTATTGGGCCCTCCTTCCATTAGTTTAAAGCCCTGTCACAGCCAACTAGGTGTTAGCCCACCTGGCCATCAGTAGAGATTGTTGGTTTAAACTCACACACAATCAAAATGTCTCCGGGCCATATGCAAGCTGGTGAAGGATTGATGGGAATTCATACTGAATAACATCCGTGTAAGTTCAATTCAGTGGGAGATCAACTATCATTAGACTTAGGGGGATCGATCATACTTGTTTTCTTTAATTAGGAGGATCTGATTGTATATTAACAGATCCCACTAAAACACTCAAGTGTGTTATAAAAACAAAAGAAAAAAGCCTTGTCATAGCCTTGAAGTTTTCAATTCATTGATTTAATGTGCATTTTTTGGCTTAATGATATTTTAGAAAGACTAAAGCCATGTCTCTGTGTGTGACACCGACTAAAGCCATGTCTCTGTGTATGTGTATGTTTGTGTATATCATATCTTTAATCCATCACCCCTCCACGTATATACAACTTTTACCTAGAGGTGTAAACGCTCCAATTAAAGCCAGATATAATATTGTTCAAGTTTGTTTGAATTTTTATGGAGAATCAATCGAGTTCAAACGAGCTTTAGTCGAGTCAAACACTAATTGATACGAGTAGTTTGATATTTTCACACTATATATTATTAATCTGTTACTTATTGAGTCGAGCTCGAGCTGAGCTTTGCATTTTACTAAACGAAAAATATTTTCAAGCATGGTTCATTATGTCACAAACCTCGAGCTCATACGAGCTTTTAGCGATCGATCGCAAATCGAATCTCAAACACTTTGTATGATATTTAGCCCTAATTTCAACATAACCAAATATAAACTTCATTCTCGATCAAGGATTATTTTCTTTGATTGTGATATTATAAAAATTAGAAAACTTTTCCATGTACTATTTCATTTCTCTACCAATTCATGGAATCTGTCCCTTCAAACATAATAGAAATAGAAAAAATTTAGGTACATATTTTCTACAAATTACATGTTTCCACTCGGATAGATTAATTTATTTCCCTTGGAATACATAAGTAACAATTTCATCTACTGCAGGGTAATTTTTACAGCTCTTCTTACCTCAATTATAAAGAAAAGCCTAAATAGTCGTTTAGAATAAACGAAGCTTATTTATTAAATAATTTCAGAGCAGATTAAACAAAAGCATCTGAATTTTCTATGTCATGTCTCCGCCCCCCCCCCCCCAGTTTTCCCATCAGCAAATCACTTGCCTTTAAAACTTGAAAATTGTTTTTATTATTTATGAAGCAATATTTATTTTTGAATATTTGTGTTTTTGTATGCATTTTCTAAAACATCATGAAAAATCCCTGCTTTATTTAATATAATGTATCTATATATTTGGTATATAAGTGTTATATACAAGCAAATTCGTGATGATTAAAACATCATTAATGCGGCTTAAAATATTTTTGATTGTGTCCATCTTATATAGACCATCTATGTGGAGACATTTAGTGAAGACATTTATATATGATTAGATCATATATGACTTCACCTGGTTTAATTTGATTTTTTTCATGCAAATTTCATTGTAGAAATATAAATCAAATTAAATCACAAAATGATCATATATGGGCAAATTTTAATCTTGAGTGAATATAGACTCCTATTTATTTCTGTGTGATTCTTGATTTACTTATTTAAGATTATCCTACGATATTCACAACACTTATTTTAGATTTATATTGGAATTCAATAGCTATAAATATAAATTCACAGATATGAAATCTATTCCTTCTTGCGAGAAGTAGATAGACAATTCTTTAAACTATTAATTCTGGAACAGAATGGTTTGAGATATCTAATTTATAATCTGATTATAAATTAACTATTCACTAGTGAATTAATATAAAATATGGATAATAAGCAATTGAAGAGGTTTTATGGATATTATTTGTCTTCAATTACGAATTGCCTATATGGAAGATTCATCTATATGCAATGAATATATCAATGGCTGCTCAAATTCGTAGAGTAAGATATTCTATAGTTATAAGAGTGCAATTCCAAATTTATAGTGGAGTAATATCGATAAAATAAATTGATTAAATTAATTAACGAACTTAATTGTTATTCGATTTATTGGAACTAATAATTATAGGTCCATAGTCACCGATTCACTTTTCAAGAATAAACGAGTTAGAAATAATATTTTTGGTTCCTAGGGGCTTATGGAAAATAGCTTTCCATAAGATTTCGGCTAAAATACTAATATAGGTTAATTCCAAAAGTATCTGATATTCAACAATTTGGTCTTATTTGGATTAAATATATAATATTTATGGTATTAATATATTTATTAATTAAGCAATTAGATTACTTGATTGCCCAAAAGAATCAAATTCTTTAAATTTGAGAAGTTTGAATAAAATAGGATTCTGACTTGCAGTAAGGAAATAACTTGGACTAAACCTACAAATAAGACACCACTCGCACATGGAGAATAGTCCGCTCTCCAAAGTCCAAATTCACGTGTTTTCTATCTTTTCTCTCTTGTAGGTTTTTGTCGTTGAATATTTAGCCAAATTCAAGGATTCGAAAGATCAATCTTCAAAAGAGGTATTTTTATATTCTTGCTTTAGTTACAATAAATTTAATTTGCATGATCTTTCTATTATATTTAAAAATCTAATTTTGAAATTCTTCGTTTCGGCTTCCATTCGATCCGATTAAAAAATCGAATCTTATTTGATCAGATTGGATCTCGACCGAATAAAATCCAACAAGCACACCAAGTTAATTTTTCAGAACAACTAATGAATTCAGTATATTGTTTCGTCTCTTAATGATGGATATTTATAATCCGTATCTAATATCTTAACGACCACACTTTTGATTACGACCTCTTTTCGTTGCTAATCCATCGGTAGTACAAATTAGTGACTAAGCTTATAATGACGGAAATATCCGTTACTAATTTCGTTTTTTTACTATAGTGAATTATATATGCAAAATGGAATTAAAAAAATCATGGTTTTTAGTTGGACACATGATTTGATTTACTATTTTCACCTATTGTCTCAGTCTCTTTTGTTTCTCGGATTAATGCTGGTTTTGTTTAATTGTAATTGGCATTTTATTGCATTTTTGCGAAGTCAAGCCAATAATTCAATAATTATTTTCTTCGATAGATTTCTGATTTGAGCGGAGGACCTTTCCGACCCCCCTTCTCACTGTTGTTTCGCCTCAACATTTATAATAGTACCTGTATTTGATATGCAGATGGCTGGGGACAATTGTTTACATGTGAAGGGCCAAACATGTCCTTTTTACCTGAGAAGATGTATAAGGAGGATGTTGAAAACGAACATAGATTCTCTTCCGGACGACATAGTATTCGACATTCTCGTACATATCCCAGCTCAAGATATTTACAATGCCACAAGGCTTGTTTGCCGAAAATGGTACCAAATGATCCTCACCCATAATTTCATTCATGTGCATCTCCAACATTCGACTTGTGGACTTCTAATCAAGAATTGGCTTGACAGAACAAGTCACCCAACTTTTGTTGCAATGCGACAAGGCCGAATTGAGATATCTAAGTTGAGTGACAAGTCCAATCACTTATTTTTGTCTAGTTGTAATGGTTTGATACTGGAGTTTGATTGCCTAAAATCCTATGCTCTTTACATAGCAAATTCAACGAAGCAACGCTCTGCTCTCCCTACATTTTCCGCTAATACGACATCTGATTGTTCTGCTATAGCATATGCTGCTACTTCCATGGAGTATAAAGTGGTTAACACATGTTATTTCATGAATGGCAATACAGATGAGTTTGAACATGATTGTGCTATATTGACTGTCGGGGTTGATAAGTCTTGGAGGCGTGTTAATATCCAGCACCTATCGCTCACAGCTAAGGAGCTTCTCAAACGTACTCCATTTGCTACTCAAGGTTTTGTGCATTGGGCTCAAAACAATTTGAGGGTGGTGAATGGAGAGCCCCAATATATATTGACTTTAAATGTAGAGACTGAAATTTTTACCCAAATTCCTGTTCCTTTAGTTCACGGTGAAAGATTAGGATGTTATCATTATTTGTCAATGGGAAGCTATCTATCTTTGTTGATTGACTGCAGCGAATTTTCATGGGAGGTTTGGGAGATGAAACCAGAAACTGGAGAATGGACAAAGATGCCCAAAATTGACTTGGAAGCTCAAAAGTGCATATTTGAACAGTTGTGCTGTAAATATGATAGCTCTGGTTCCTTGACTTGCAGTCTCTTACCGGTTGGTTGGTTAAAATCCAAAGAGGTGTTGGTTTTTAATGTTTTCAAGGAGCACACCTTGCCTATTTTCATTTCCCCTTGGTTTTGCATTGCATACAATGTTCGTACACGAGAAATTTACTCGATTGAGTTGGATTCTATTTGTAACACATTTCTAGTACATAGAAACAGCCTGGTATGGTTGGATGGATGCTAGGTTTAGTTTCTCTGCTCTTTCGCAGGCTAGCTTGTGTTATATTACTTGCCATTTTCTCAAGTAATATATGTTCCAGTAAATTACAACGGTATATTATTATTCACTATTTATTGATGGAGTCCATGTTGGGTTATGGGAACTTATGATCTATCTGCTATGTGTTGTTGGATTTGTGCTTTTAGTTTCGATCGATTCTTGATAGGGTGACGCTTGGCACATCCCGTTTTTCCAGTAAATACACTCCCACCATCTTTTTTTTTAAATAATATATTTACTTAACACTAGAGTCAAAACAGGTCGGAGAGTGTTGATCCTTCGGGCCAAAGAGAAAATCGATTGAGTCGAGGACAAAATTCCATCGAACCACTATTTTTGAGGCTCAAGCCCAAATTTAGCCCAACCTATAGAATATACACGAAATGGCCTGGCCAACTGGGTATGAGATGGAAAATTACTTCATTTATATTTGTAATTTCTAGATTGATTCAATTTCGCATATATTCTCTTTTTTTTTTTTTTTTTTTTGTTTTGTTGTACATCCATGGATCACTAATTGGCTTGTTGGTTATATACTGATGCATTTTTACTATCTGCTCTAGGCATATGTATTTTGCTGATTATATGATTAAAAAAGGGACAATTAGAAAAACTACTCCTCCTGAGGTTTGGGTTATTACAAAAACCTCATACAAGTTTTAAAATTACAAAAAAAAAAATACCCTGAGATTTGGTTGTTTTAGATGTAAGGAGTAACTATAATATTTTTACAAATATACGTAAAGGTGTTTGAAATGTTTTTGCTAACGAGTGGGTAAAGTGAAATACGAATTAAATTTCATGGGAATTTGTGTAATTTTCAAAACCTTGGGGTAGTTTTTGTAATTACCCCTATAAGAATTTTACTTATCACTTCGGTGACATATGTCACTTGTGAGTTGTCCCACATAGATTGATTAAGGAAGAGAGTCCACTTTATAAGCCAAGTAAGCTACTCCTCCTATCACCAATTGGTTTTAGGATAGAATCTCACTTGGTGGGCTTGAGCTCTCTCCCATACCTGACGCTTCATATGTGGGACCGTACAAGTCCCCCGAATTTAACATGGTATCGGAGCGGGCCCATGCTTGGCCAAGGTGGTGGGTCGTATCACATAATGTGGTTGAGCATAAGGATCCTGTGATGATCTTGAAATGATTAATGAATTGACGAAGAACTCACAAGTGAGGAGAGCATGTTAAGATATGTCACTTGTGAGTTGCCCCACATGGATTGATTAAGAGAAGAGAGTCCATTTTATAAGCCAAGTAAACTACTCCTCCTATCACCAATTGGTTTTAGGATGGAACTTCACTTAGTGGGCTTGAGCTCTCTCCCATATCGACGCTTCATGTGTGTGGGACCGTAGCAAGTCCCTCCGAATTTAACAACTTATAACTCGTCACTTTATAGAGAAATACTAGAGTGTGCTTAATTTGCATACATTTCTCGATTAACATTGTTTAGGTTTTGATGTTAGAGCATGCAATGGCGTGCCCGAGAATTTTTTCTTGGATAGGCCGATACACGAAATTAGGTGGGCAGGATAAAAAAACAAAAGAAAAACCTTATAAATAATAACTATTTTTTTAAAAAAAAAAAAAAGCATAGAATTTTTTTTTTCCTGGGGTGGGGGGTGGGGAAGGTTCCCCCCTCGCCTCCGCCAGAGAGCATGTTATTTGATGTTCTAATCTTCTGCTTTATTACATCTTGTATTGCATTTTTTTAGATATATGCAACACTTATGATGATGATGGTTTTGGAATTTCATCTCATTTCTCCTTCGTATGAAGGTTGCGTCGTCAGAAGGGCATCCGTAAAACTTTGCCACTTTGCTTTTTGTGTGAATTTGTAGTGTTAACTAATTTTAGACAATTAATTGACACTATAAACTTCACACCACCGACCCCACATAGTGGGATAAGGTTTGATGATGATGATGATGCAACACTTGATTAAGTATAATAGACGATGCAACACTAATGCTCAAGCTGAAAAATGAAGTGCTTTATTTGGAACTTGACTTTAGGACGAGCGTAGTAGTTTTCTGGGTTCTTTTTAGGTCCAGATATAGAATGTTGGGCTCTTTTTATAGTTTCTATTTCTAT
Source organism: Rehmannia glutinosa (assembly GCA_016081115.2). Classification (NCBI taxonomy): domain Eukaryota; kingdom Viridiplantae; phylum Streptophyta; class Magnoliopsida; order Lamiales; family Orobanchaceae; genus Rehmannia; species Rehmannia glutinosa. Next base: position 30,341,222 of record CM071937.1, read on the forward strand.
TGGTCATATAGGACTCAAAATTAAATCAAATTACTTGATACTTCACTTGAGATCAATAATTTAAAAACTTGTTTGAGCTCGACTTGTTATGTTAACGAATCAAGCTTTAACAATTTTTTTGGTTCGGTAAGATGCAAAGATCAACTCAATAAGCAAAAGAATGAGATGTATAAAAATATCAAACTACTCGAGTTGTGTCCGGTTGGCTCGACTAAAGCTTATTCGAGCGTGACTCGATTAATAATCAATTCAAACATATGTTTTGAAGCTAAATAATAATTCAAATAAACTTTAACATTCCTATAATCAACTTCATTCGATATGTTTAATGATTATGGCCATTAAACTTTAACTCGTAAATATCAGTACCAAACCAAAGAAAATACCTATAGGCCAGTACTAAAAAATCAATAACCCTAATTATTATAATGCATTATAATGCTGCTATTACGGATAATTGGGTTCTTAAGGCTTTTTTAATCTTTCTTAATAAATTCGGTCTTGTCATTACGGAGACCCGAATCCGGCCCCTTTCAAGAGTAATATATGTGGCCACCGCCCACCGGTTTAACCCCAACGCCTTAGGTTTTTAGGCTTGTTGTCCTAATCAATTCACAATGTACAGGTACTAATTGGACCCTCGTTCCAATAGTTAGGGCTGATTTGATGACTTTTCATTTTGCTTATTTTTATTTTTGAAGCGAATAGTGGTGAAAAATTATTTTTGAAAAGTTGTGAATTTTTTTGGGAGTGTGATTGGATGTAGGATGAAAATGTGATGATTTAAAGCGTGAGGTTTAATGGGAGGATTATTATTAACAACATGCCAAAGTTGTTTTTATCAAAGAGTTCCACTTATTGTACTCTGTAATGTTTATAATTAGTGGAATAATAATTCTGTAGATGAGGCATCATGGAGTATGATTTGTTAACCCAAATCAAATTAAAGTTGTTGTGTTTTAATTTTAATTTGGCTGTGCAGATTAATTAGTGTCGAAATTGGTGTTGGAACATCAATATCCAACATCAGTTATACAATTTACTGATTAAATTCTATGTTGTAAAAATCCCCGCCTAGCCCCGATTAATCATTGCCTTGCGCTAGGCCCCCTTATCCGTCTACGATTTTTATTCCGATTAGGCCCGCCTAATCCGCCTGTCCCCACCTAATCCCTCCTAGTCCCATCTGCTCGCCAGCGATCGCTGGCGCTTTTTACAATATTTTTAAATCTAATAATTTGGGGCAATCCCATGTCTGGCCAAAAATACTTTTTGAGTGGTGATCTTTGAGTAAAACTAAAAGTCAGATTCTCCAAGTAAGGGTAATTGAACGAATAGTCAAGGCAACTCCAATAGTCCAAGTATCTTGTGGTGGGAAGTCCAAGAAGGTCGCGTGAAATATTGTGAGGTCCTGGAAGGCTCTCTGAGTATTAAACTCATTGCTAGGGGACAAGATTGCAACACGAACAAACAGTCAAGGGCCTTTTCCGATTCTTTAAGTCATCAATGTTTTTTTCCCTCTCTATTTCTCAGAGTGAGAGAGAGGTGTGTGAGATCACCGAATGGTTATTACACGCTTTGAAATAATTAATGTTGTTATACTGTAAGGATAATTATAAAAATAAAAAAAACATGTGAGTTTACCTTAGTTGCAAATAAAAAAATAATTATCTTTTAAAATTATAAATATCTCATTAAGTTACAAGTTACCTCCTCAATAGGTGTACTTTGTTAATAGAAACACATGTGAAGGGGATATCAGTAAGTTTTAAATATGAATGTGTTTTTATGTAACTAGGCTAAATTTCAAGTTTAGTATTTGTACTCAACATTACATATCAAGTATCAACCACATCAAAAGACCCCAATCCAACAGCAGATATCAGATAGATCATAAAGTTCCCATAACCCAACATGAACTCCCAGAATAAATACTGAATAATAATAGACCGTTCTAATTAACCCAACATGAACATATATTACTTGAGAAAATGGCAAGTAATATAACACAAGCCTACGGAGGGAGCAGAGAAACTAAACCTAGCATCCATCCAACCATACCAGGCTGTTTCTATGTAATAGAAATCTGTTATAATTAGAATCTAACTCAATCGAGTCAATTTCTCGTGTGCAAACATTGTATGCAATGCAAAACCAAGGGGAAATGAACACCAACACCTCTTGGAATTTTAACCAACCAACCGGTACGAGTATCCAAGTCAAGGGACTAGCTGGTTCAAACGTGCGATATTGAGCTTCCAAGTCAATGTCCGCATCTTAGTCCATTCTCCAGTTTCGGTTTCATTTCCCAAACCTCAAATGAAAAATAGTTGCAGGAAATCAACAAAGATATATAGCTTCCCATTGAGAAATAATGATAAAGATAATACGATAGTTTTCCATCGTGACATAAAGGAACAGAAATCTCTGTAATAATTTCAGTCTCTACGTTCAAAGTCAAAACGTATTGGGGCTCTCCCTTCGACACTATCACATTGCCATCTTGAGCCCAATGCACGAAACCTTCAGTAGTAAACAGATTGTTTACGAGAAGCTCCTTAGCTGCCAGAGACAAGTGCTCAATATTAACACACCTCCAAGATTTATCAACTCCGACAGTCAATATAGCAGCATATGCTATCTCCACGTAACCTTGTTCTAACTGATCTGTATTGCCATTCGTGAGATAAAACGTGCGGACCACTTTATACTTCATGGAAGTAGCAGCATATGCTATAACAGCCCTATCAAATGTTGTATCAGCAAAAAATGTAGGAAGAGCAGAGCGTTGCTTCGTTGTGGGATTTGTAATATAAAGAGCATTGCGGTTTAGGTCATCTAACTCCAACACCAAACCATTACAACTAGACAAAAATCTGTGATTGGACTTGTAACTCAACTTAGATATCTCAATTCGGCCTTGTCGCATTGCAACAAAATTTGGATAACTTGTTATGTTGCGCAGATTCTGGATGAGAAGTCCACAAGTCGAATGGTGGAGATGCGCATTTATGAAATTATGGGCGTGGATCATATGATACCATTTACGGCAAACAAGCCTTGTGGAATTGTAAATATCTTGAGCTGGGATACGTAAAAGAATGTCGAATAGTATGTCGTCCGGAAGAGAATCAATGTTCGTTTTGTCCGCAGCCATCTGCATATCAAATATAGGTTCTATTATAAACTTGTCTGAAATTAAAGCCCAACTATTTCTATACTCTAAATTGATTCACTTCCATCAACCCATTTCTTGTTCACCCCTTTCAAACAAAAGATGTTCAGATAATTAATCTGTTCACAGGTATGTTCATCAAGTGCAATTATAAATGCCTGTTGTCGAAATTGGTTAAAAAATATTGTTTTCGTAAAAGCAAAAAGGACGGACAAAATCCCTTATTGTAAATCCGAAATATAAATAATAAGATATTTTTATGAGTAATTTGGGCCTGTAATTGAGTAATTCTCAAGGAGAAAAAGAAAAAGATACTTGAAAGAAGGGTACCTCTGAGTTTTCTTCTTCTTCAATTGTCCTCAGAGTGTTCGAATGGGTATCCATCAGTATTGCGTCCACCAGCGAGCCAACAGTCTCTGAATATCTAACACGCACTACATATTAAACAAAACCTAATTTTTAATAAAACCTAAAACTATCTCGCTTGGGTATATAGGGAGTGTTTGCAAAACACTAAAAATAAATTTTTCATTTTTCTTAAAAAAAGCAGCTTTTTAGTGTTTTGCGATATACCAATTTCTTTCTAATCAGTACTTCATTTAATCGAAATCTAAAAGCGAGGGGATAGATGTGCTTTGATTCTCGTCGCTTCTAGTTTGAAATTTACAAATAAATAAGTCATTTTTACTACTTTTTTCACCAAACACTCTTAACTTCTCATTCTCAACTTTTAATTCTATTTTCAAACTTGATTCTCAACTACTTACTGCTTATAATAAATCACTTCTTCTAAAAGAAGTTTTTGCAAACACTCCCATAGTTAGTAGGGAAAAAAAAGAAATATAGTCAAGAGGGAAAGGGTAAATTGCAATTTTAGTTTTGTAACTTTGGGGTAGTTGCAATTTTAGCCTTTTATCTTTAAAAGTTCCAGTTTTGGTCCTGGACAATTTTGCCCTTCTGGCTAAATAACATTTTTGGTCCTTTATCTTTCTAAAGTTAGCAATTTTATAGGGTTGCTAATGGGGCGGGTCGGGCGGGTTGGCCAGACCCGGACTCCGTCCCGTGCCTAGAACGTGACGGGACGGGTCGACCGTGTTTGCCTCATTTTAAATTAAATTAAATTAAAAAAATGAAAAAAATATATTTATAAAATATTATTTATAAAATTTATTATTATCGATTTATAAATATTAAATATAATATAAGAATACATAAAAATTATATTATAATATATATTATATATGCAAAATATATTTTAAAACTTAAAGTTCTTAATAAACCTGGGATCTGATGCCATTTTAGGCAAAACACTTAGTCAAATATGCCAATTATGTGCATAAGGGTATTCTTGGTATTTTGAAAATATGAAATAACCCAGGGGACCAATTTTGCAACAACTTGAAACTTACAGACCGAAATTGCTTAGGTATAAAACATATAGGACCAATTTTGCAAAAACTTTTAAACTTACAGACTAATTTTGTAAACTCAATAGTTACAGACCGAAATTGCAAACTATTTATAGTTATAGGACCAATTTTGCAATTTTCTCAAGAGGGGAAAATAGGTCAAAACAAGATAATAGGGTCTATATATGGTCCGGTCTACGTCTCGATCCGAATTAGCCTATTTAATAATTGAGTCGGGCTAAATGGTTTTATTACCTTACTTATATAAGAAACTAGATGAGGCCCCGTGCGATGTATGTGCTATATTAATAATCAATAGAGCTTTGTCAAATGGATCGGCTTGAGTTGGGTGGGTGTTGGTCCATTGGGCCAAATAGAAAAATCGGGTTGGGGTCGATTTGAAATTCCATTGATCGCTATTTTTAAGCCACAATCAATATAAATATACATGAAATAACCTAGTCGCCGACTTTTTAAGGCTTATGGGTTGTGCCAAATAGTTCAATCATTTTACAATCCGACTTTTCATCGGCCCCACCCATTTGATACCTCTAAAATCGGTACTTGTATAGTTGTATTCAAATCATTCCCTACTAAATAGTTTGTAATGATGGTGACCACCCCACAAAATATTGCATCATCAACAATAGATAAGTTGTATTGACGGTGGACCGAGATTATTTTTCTTAAATATACATATCAATATAACATAAACATTAGACACATTAAGATGTACTAACAATTGATTGAAGATCATTCTCGTATATCGTATTTGTATATAAAATATAAAATAGAATGTTAAGCTATGTTGATGGTGGGTAGGAGATCAATCTAACATACATACATACATATATATATATATATATTTTGGTTCAAATGAGATCACCCTCCCTAGGGTGAGACAGTGTTGACTCATCTTACCCATTGATCTTAAAAAATTGAAGGGATGTGATTAATTCAGTTTTTTCCCGATTTTTGCTGATTGTAAGGGTGAGGATGTAATTTTGTAATTCAAATTAATGGTCCCAACGATTTTTCTAGCATGTTTGACCTTTTGAAACCGTTTTTATGGAGTGAGATTGAAATCACTATAGGATTTAGTAGCGTAATTTAAGGAAGCATTTTTTTTTTCCAAATTTTTATTTTACAATATAGTTAGGGTTCTTCTACTCTTAATTAGCTATTAAATAATTCATATTTAGTTGTTTTGTTGGCACTGTTTTACGAAAATAAGACATAATTGAATATAACGGACTGTATATTTAGTTATACTATACTGCATAAATAGTTTCAATATAATACACAGTTAGTTATGAAAATGGGATGTTACTTTTGAAAATTATGAAAATTGGATGTTACATAATGTACTGCATATTTAGTTATTCCACACTGCATAGATGGTTTCTATATAATGCATAGTTAGTTGATTTTACTGCATAGTTTATGATGCATTGCATAGTTGAGAATATGCATTGTGTTTTTAATTTTTAACATTGTATAAATATCTTCTAGATAATATGTAATATCTTATAATAATTTATGGAGTGTTTCTTCACAATTTTTTTTCTTTGTAAAATATGCAGAAATTGTTAGTGGCGTGTTTTTTCATTGTTATTTTTTTTCATTTGGAACAGAAATCCCATCTTCTTAACTATTTTATTTTCACAATTCGAGTTCTTCAAATTTTTTTTCATTTGCGTTAATGGAGGAATTGTGTGTGTGTGTGTGTGAGTGTGAGAGAGAGAGAGAATGTTGAGAGAGAAAGAGATTTGATTCTATTTTTGTAACTACCTTGTTATGTTATGTTATCCTATTACCATTATGTTGATTAAATTAATGTTTTAATATAATTTTTATCCATTAAATCACACCCACCGATTAATAGTGGGGGTGATTGAGATTAGTCTATTGTGTCTCACCTGAGACATGGTGTCACTTGATCCTCCCCATATATATATATATATATATATATATATATATATATATATATATAGTTTTATATAAAAAATATATATACTTATGATATATATGAAACGATTTTGTATCATTAGAGATACATAAAGTTTTATTAACGTATTTTATTAGTCACTAATAAAAACAAAATATTTTCAATTTTTAAGAATAAAATATAATATTATATTATGTTATAGATTGTAAGTCATTCCAAAATACATGGATACAACAATCCCTCGCTTAAATTAGATCGTAAATCATTCCAAAATAGAGTGAAAAATATTAATGATTACAATTAAGAGGATTTGGCATTGGCGAAAATCATTTTTCGATTAAATAGTCATAGAAAGTCATTTTAGGCAATAGTTTTTAGACGGGAAAACAAATATAGAAACAAGTTTTTATTATATATATATATATATAGATTGGATTAAATGAGACCACATAATTAGAGTGAGACAAAGTGTGGACTAATCCTGTCCACAAATCTACAATTTTAGATTGTTGAGATTATCCAATTTAATAAATATTTTTGATTTATTTTAAATCGAAAAAGCAACATTGTAATTGTATAATTACTTAATATCATTTAATTTTAGCCATCTTACACATTCTCTCTCTCTCTCTAAGTCTCTAACCCACCACCCACCCATCCTACCTCATGAATCCTCCGGAGTTTTTCTCCGGCGGAGATGACGGCGGCAACAGGCCCTTGCCCAGGAAATTACAACTACAGGGCCCACGTCCCACAGCCCTCATCTAGGCCAGTGGTTGATCGGAAGGACTCAACATGGTTCCGCGCGAGGTTTTCTATATTCTTCGTAAATTGTTTCGACTTTGTTGATCTCGTAGAACTAGTGGGGAATTTTGAAATCCACCACAAGATTGCGATCTTAGATGTTTTTCATGGCAATGGATTTACCACGCAATTTGGACCCCATTCTCGAATAATATGGTTTACAAGACAAACATACTACCAACAAGCTCCTTCAATTTCTACTCGCTTTCCAGTGCACCTACAGTATACCCGTGTAATGTTTGCCGCCGTATCGGGTGGATTCTTCTCGCCGATGGGAGACCCGTTTATGGTGGGGTACAACATATTTATTCTACGAGCCCATCGACCTTGGTGAAGAAGACGATCTTGACGTGGAGAAAACGAGGGCCTACGAGGAGGCGGTGAGGATTACTCGTACACTTATATGTTTTTCGATGTATACTTATATGTGTTTTTCTTTGTATAAGTAGTTAATTTTTATGTATGTACTTATGTTGATGTATTTTGTTTGACCATTTTAATATGCAAAAGAAAAATTATGTTAAATATACATCAAAATAGTGTTAAGTATACATCAAATATATGCTAAATATACAACACAATAATAAACATGATTTTATAGAGTCAAATATATGCTAAATATACAACACAATAATGAGCATGATTTTCTCTCTATAATTGATTTACTTTATCCACGGTCCACACATGTTAATGAAATATGTGATTCTCTCTCTATAATTGATTCCTTAATTAATGGTCCCCACATATTTTTGTTTGACCATTTTAATATACAAGAAAATTATGTTAAACATACAAAGAAAATCTTGTTAAGTATACAACAAATCATTGATAAGTGTACAACATACTACATGGCGGAACACATGCGTGATTTTCTCTCTCAGTAGCGATTTTCTCACGATTTTCTCTCTCCCCACGTGATTTTCTCTCCCTAATAACTGATTCCATATTTGGATGGTCCCCCACATGTTTGTTTTGACAATTATACCCTTTTTTTTTTGAGGAAAATATCATGCATTGATACTTAAAAGGGTTTCTCCCCATCGGGGATGAAATGACACAGTTCAACAGGAAAACAACCATCATAAGTATTACTGCTAGAATAAGAAAGAACGAAACTAGCTAGATGATGAGCCATCTTGTTGGCCTCACGAGGAATATGCTGTATCTTGCAAGAGCGAAACGACATGCAGAGTTCCCGAATGTCGTCGACCACCCGTCCTAGGTATGTGAGGTTTGGTTCCTTGCAGTGGTACGCCTGGATCAACACTTTGCAGTCTGATTCCACTTCAATATCTTCCAGCTGCAACTCCTTTGCGAGAATAAGACCCTCTCGGCATGCTAGGGCTTCCAGGATGTCAATGGCAAATTCTTGCTGGTATCTCCGAGCTAGCACCTTTGTCACCTTACCATTATGTGTTCGAATGACCACGCCGATTCCCGATCCCTTGCCTTTCACAATTGACGCATCCGAATTCACTTTAAATGCCCCGATTTGTGGTCGTTTCCAACTAATGTCAGCGTTCCCTGGTGCTCTGGGTTCCGTCACTGCCTTCGCTGTCATGTACTCCTGGTGCAGTCTTGACGCCATTGCGAAGCATTCAGTGTGGCTTAACTCTTTACCTTGGAAAGTTCGAACGTTCCTTGCGTACCAAATAGTCCATAACAACATGACGAACAGGGAGCACACTTCCTCGTTTTGACAGCTTGCAATTTTCTGGATCATATCCATTAGCGAGCCGACAGGATTGGTGATGGTGGAGTCTAGACGGAGTGGGGAAGCTTGCCAATAAAATAAGCTCCAAGGACAATCCCTCAGCGCGTGTTCAATCGTTTCGATAGCCATATTGCATCTTTCGCAAAAAGGGTTAGGAACAGATTTTTTTTGATAGAGTGTTGCTTTGACGGGGATGGCTCGATGGAAGATCTTCCAAATGAAGACTTGCACTTTGGGGGGTACAGATAAACTCCAGATCCATTTCCACATGGCTGACGGGTTTCCAGACGACGAAGGCCTGTCCGAGAAACGACTGTCCAGACTTAAACCAATTTTGTATCCCGACTTGACACTGTAGAGACCATTTGCCGTAAAATGCCAGGCCCAACTGTCCTCACACCAAATGTTGCGCAGGGGGATACTCAGGATAGACGAGGCTTCATCAGGTGAGAAAATTTGACGTACCAGGTTCTCATTCCACTCTGCATTTCCGTTGTTTAGTAGCTCAGAAACCTTCATGTCTTCACTCCAATTCGTGCGTCGTGTGTATGGGCGGAAGTTGTTGTTATTGGGAAGCCAGGGGTCCTCCCAAATCTTGGTCGACTGCCCATTTCCTAATAACCGTCTAGTGCCCTTCCGGATAATATCTCTTCCCGCTGCAATACTTCGCCAGGTGAAACTGGGGTTATAGCCGATTGCAGCGGAAAGAAAGTCTCCGTTAGGGTAATATCGGGCTTTTAGGGTTTGAGCAAGTAGTGATGTATCATCATGGACAAGTCTCCATCCTTGTTTGGCAAGCATGGCTTTGTTAAAAACGGATAGCTCGCGGAAGCCCAATCCACCTTGGTCTTTCGACTTGCACAAGGAATGCCATTGAAGCCAGTGAATTTTTTTCTCCTCTTTTTTCTGTCCCCACCAACAGCTAGCCATAAGGGAGTTAATTTTCTGACAAATTTCTATTGGGATCAGGAAGCAACTCATAATATATGTGGGAATAGCCTGTGCCACACTTTTGATCAACGTCATCCTCCCGGCCATCGAGAGTGTGATAGATTTCCAGTTTTTTAATTTTTTCCCCACTCTATCCACTAATGCCTGAAAAATGCATTTTTTGGAGCGTCCAACGTTTGCCGGCAGACCTAGGTATATAAGGTGTTTATCGACCCGCTGCACCCCTAGATCATTTGCTAGAGAGGTCGCAAACGGGTTATTGACACCTTTACTGAATGTAATTTCTGATTTCTCAAAGTTGACCACCTGGCCGGATGCCTCCCCATACAGATTAATGATACGCTTGATCTCGTGAATTTCATTAGTGGCGGCTCTCCCGAATATTATGTTGTCATCAGCAAAGAATAAATGGGATACCGTTGGTGCTCGCCTGCAAATTTTAACTCCATGAATGCGCCCCGCGTGTTCCGATCTTCTGATGAGGGATGAAAAGGCCTCTGCACAAAAAAGAAATAAATACGGGGAAAGAGGGTCGCCTTGGCGGATCCCTCGGGTGGGGGCAAACATTTTTCCAGGGATACCGTTAGTAAGCACCGAATATGTAACCGTAGAAACACAACGCATAATGAGAGAAACAATATGACTCGGAAAGCCCATGCGTAACATAACTTGTTGGAGGAAATCCCACTCAACCCTATCATACGCTTTGCTCATATCAAGTTTGAGTGCGAAAGAACCTTTTTTGGTAGCTGTGTTAGATTTCATAGCGTGGAAAATTTCGAAAGCTAAAAGGGCATTGTCAGTGATAAGTCGGCCCGGGACAAACGCTGATTGGCTGGGGTGAATGACATGGGTGAGTGCCTGTTTGATCCTATTCGCAATAACTTTAGTGATAATTTTGAAAATGACATTGCACAGACTAATAGGGCGGAAATCACTCGGGGTGGACGTGTCTTTTTTCTTAGGGATGAGGATGATGTGCGTGTGGTTTAAAGGTGATGGGTCAGCATGGTTATTGAGGATACTAAGAATAGTAGCAACAATGTCATTATTAATAGAAGACCAGAAATGTTGGTAAAATAGAGCTGGCATACCGTCAGGCCCGGGGGCCTTCGAAGGGTGCATTTGGGATAGTGCCGCGACGATCTCAGGCTCAGAATATGGTGCTCCTATTGCAGTTGTGGTTTCTTCCGGCAGTCTGGCAGTTATGGCATCTAGCACCGTGTGTGTGTTCGCAGCGGGGGTGGTTGTGAACATCTCGTTGTAGTATTCCAATAATACGTTGGATATGTCATCATGCTCGTCGACCCACTGCCCGTTGGTGTTCATGATTTTATCAATTGTATTGCGTTTGTTACGACCATTTGCCATCCTATGAAAAAATGCCGTGTTTTTGTCCCCGTCTTGTATCCAATTGGCACGGGCCCTTTGGAACCACATTGTTTCTTCTCGTTTCATGAGCATTGTGATTTTCGACTCAAGTTCGCGGGTGGCGGTTAGATTTTCCCCAGTAGGTGGCCTGGATTGCACCTTTTCCAGTTGTTCGCGAGCTGTCTCTAGTTGTTTGCGGATGATCCCAAAATGAGTGGATTCCCAACTTAGGAGAGCAGCCCCCAGGTGGTGTATTTTTTCCTTGATTTGAGTCGCGTTGTGACAAACCGGGGATGATGTCCAAGCCTGCTGGATGTAGGGTTTGCACGTCGCATCTTGTAGCCACATTTTCTCAAACCTAAACAGACGTTTCCTCATTCTCTTTGTTTTGTTGCGTGTATTAGCCCATGTAACCAGAAGGGGACAATGGTCGGAAGCGATTCGAACAAGGTGTTCCACTTTGTATTGCGGAAATTGACAAATCCATTCGATGTTAGCAACACATCTGTCGAGTCTCTCTTGTATGTTACCTGCACCCTCTTGTCCATTCGTCCAGGTGAAATTGAAGCCTTCAAACCCTAAGTCATCCAGGTTGCATGCCGTTAGGGTGTCCCGGAAAGCTCTAATCTTAGCCTCTTCTTTTTGCCTGCCACCGATTTTCTCAGACTGATATAGCACTTCATTGAAGTCCCCGACACAAATCCACGGAGTCTCATTATTTGTATGTAGAGCTTTGAGGAGATCCCAAGTCTGCTGTTTCAAATGATCTTCCGGCCACCCGTATATCCCGGTTAACCTCCACCTCTCATTTATCATAACATCTATAGCATGTAGCGAGGAAAATTGCACTGTAAGTTGCACCGTGTCTTTCCACAACATCCCAAGGCCACCCTTTCTACCCCCATTGGTCATGTCACAGTCCACATCGAAATAATGAGAAAAACCTACTTTATTGCAAATTTTACTGAACTCGGAATTTAGAAGCTTTGTTTCCATAAGGAAGACAATAGTGGGATCCTTTCTTTTGATATCACGTGTAAGCACATTCACTGTCCGGGGGTTCCCAAGCCCCCGACAGTTCCAGCTGAGGCAACTCATTGCGTTCGGCGGGGCTGCTTCGAGGCAGCCTCCGCCGTTGGATCACACATGAATGGTACATCGCAGAGTTCAGTGTATGGTAGGTTATCAGGTTTGGGTTTTTTGTTGGGTAAGGTGGTTTGGTCGGTCTCATGGGTGGGTGTAGTTTTCTTGGTTTTTCTTTTTCTTGGGGATATGTTTGGGGGATTGGTGGTCATAGGTGGGGTGCGCGATTTCAGTCGGGTCCAGGTGCTGGTTGTATTTGTGGGGGGGAGAGGTATGGAGTTTTGTGTGATGCAGGGAGGAGGGAATTGGGTTAAGTCTAGTTGTAACGTGGTGAGGGACTGTATGGGGTTGGTTCGGGGTTGAGGGTTTTGGCTATGGGGCATGACACCTGTAGGTGGTATATAGATGCATGGGGGGTTAGCTTGGGTGGGATTTGGTGTAGCATGGTTGGGTGGGAGTGAGGGTGAGACAGTGTTGGGAGAGGGCTGGGTGTTTAGGGTTTTGGAGACGTCGGGTCGGTTTGTCAGCATGAGAGCGTCGAGGTTGGGTACAATGGTTGGCTCGTGATGGTTGTGGGTTGGGTTCTGTTGTGTGTCTATATTGTTGTCATGGGGGTTGTGTGGCCTAACATGTTGTGTATTGGGGTATGGCTGGTCTAGGTCTTCATGGAAAAGCATTTTTTTGGTGGGTTGTGGTTTTGGATGGGGTGTTGGTATGTCGGGTTTGGTTTGACGGGGCCGTTTAAATGGTGACGCTTTAAGCCAAGGTCCGTATTTCGTCTCCGAATGGGATGAAGCTGCATTACTGTCATAGTTCGCGCAGGCCGATAATGGTGGCCTATCAATCCGCAACAGAAGCAATAGAGTGGGAGTGACTCATATTTTAGCGGGATCCATTTCGATTCGCCTTTCATTCTGATTGTGATCCCTCGTGGTAGTGGTTTTGTGATATCGAGGGCTACCTTTATTCTAGCCGACTTTCCGAACATCTCATCGTCCGCTGAGTCCCATGCTGCAAGTCGGCCAATTTGCTTGATCATTATAGCAATGGCTTTTTTGTTCATGCAAGAGACAGGGAGATCATATAGGCGGGCCCAAAAGGGTGTTTCCGTGATTGCGATGGATGATGGTTGCTCTGACCCGTCAATCTCCTTCAGTGCAAACAGAGATCCTTCAAAGTGCCAGGGTTGGTTCGATATAACCCACTCTCTCTCTTTTGGATCGTCGAATCTGAAGATGAACAGGTTTCGTCCCCATTCACGCGCAGTAAATCCCTTGCTTGGTTTCCACGCCTTTTTCATAATTTCCAGCAGGTAGAAGGGGTTGAATGATTTCTGGGTACAAAGAGTGCCAGCCAAACAATATCCTTGTGGTTTCCCGTCTGATGTCTCTGTATCTGTCTCTATGTCTAGATCCACAATCTTTGCTTCCTTATCAGTAAGTTCCTCCATGTTCAACCACCTCCGATGCGAGCTACACACGGGCTGTACCTGCAGAGAGTCAGAAAAGAAACACAAAACTGTAGCAGGGGACACCAAAAATCCTAACCCTGAGAAGGTCGATCACCGTCTCCGGAAAGAGAGGTTCAGGAGGGGGGGGAAGCAACTGGGGGGAGACACGGGGGGGAGGGGATGGTGGGAGGGGGGTTACAGTAGGAGGGTGGGGGGCTTAGGGAGTGGGTGGGGCGGGCGGGGGGGAGGGGAGTGAAGCGATGAGTATGGGAACTAAAGTGGAACAGGGAAGGAATATCTCGGAAGCCTCGCTCAAAAGAGCTGTATCTGGGGAAGGGAGATGACAGGTGGTGGGTTAAGGGAGGGTGCAGATGTGTGTCCTCAACTTTGATGAGATCTGACAGAAAGGACAGGGTCAGCGCACGTGAGACACTCGATGATGGGTACAAGTGAGCAGACAACTGAAACCAAGAAAGAATGTCAGAAATGGAGGAGAAGGTTTTGGGTAGAAAGACTGAGACAAAAAGGACGAAAGTGGGCGGCGAAGGGCAAACAAACCCTAACAGAAACCCTAAGGGTGACAAGACTCGCGAGAGAGAACCCGGCTCCTAACCCATGAGGAGAACCTTACAATTATACCCTTATTTTGCCTTAATTAAATGTTTAATTTAATTTTAACCCCTATTTATCTTAGCCATTGATATAGATAAGAGAGGGTTGAGATGAGTCCACATTGTCTCACTATAATATATGGTCTCATTGTATTCTCCCTATATATATATATATATATATATATATATATATATAGAGAGAGAGAGAGAGAGAGAGAGAGAGAGAGAGAGAGAGAGAGAGAGAGAGAGAGAGAGAGAGAGAGAGAGAGAGAGAGAGAGAGAGAGAGAGAGAGAGAGAGAGAGAGAGAGAAAGAAGGGCAAAAATGGGAGAATTTCATAATAGGACCCAAATTTAAGAAAATCTATCATTTCAAGACCCAAAATTTTAACCTTCTCAAATCAAAACCCAATTTTTATTTTTCTCTCTAATTAGGCCCTATCTCAAATTTGGGGTTCTCACTTGAGACCCAAAATTTCAATCTTCCCAAATCAATACCCGCTTTTTATTTTTTTCTCAAAGCGGGCCCTCCCCAAAATTTTCGATTCTTACTTGAGTTTTAAAATTTAATAAAAAGAGAAATGTCAATGTAATCTATCACGCCAACCACAAAAATATTTTTCTTTCTCTTTTATTTTTTCGTTCATCCTTTTTCCCTAATCGATACTTGTTTTAAACTTTAAAGTTCAATCATAATTTGCCTATCTTATTTTTTTAGTAACCGAAAATATTAACTACTTTTTCACTCATTATTTGGATATCTTATTTTTTTAGTCACCGACAAATATTTTAATTACTATTTTTTTATCTTGTTAGCTTCATACATTTAGATGTACGGATCTCGGATTCTCGAACGTTAAACAAAATTGACAATAAGTATGAAGTAAGAAAAAAAAAGAATGAGCGAAAAAGTAAAAAGAGGAAGACAAATATTTTTTGTGACTGACGTGTTAGATTACACTAATATTTCTCTCTTTTTTGTTAAATTCTAAAAACCTAGAGTGAGAACCCAAAATTTAGGGGAGGGCCCGACTTGACAAACAAATAAAAACTGGGTCTTGATTTGAGAATGTTGAAATTTTGGATCATGAAGTGAGAACCCAAAATTTTAGTGAGGGCCCAATTTAAGAAAAAAATAAAAATTGGCTCTTGATTTAAGAATGTTGAAATTTTAGGTCTTATAGTGATAGATTTTCTTAAATTTAGACCCTATTATGAAATTCTCCTGTGCAAAAATACCAAACATTCCTAAAAAATGACATTTACGCTTCCCGATCCTTTTCGTGACATTTGTACACTCTTGTCTTTTTCCGGACATATTTACGCTCACACCAATTTTCGGTATTTGACATTGTTATTTAAAGGTTGTTTTAACATGTTCCAAACATATTTTATCTAATAAAATTTCAGTGAAAAAATAATTTTTGCCCCGTTGAATAATTAATTTAATACTCAAATCTTATAAACAATAAAAAGTATATACATAAAACAACACATAAAAAACAAAATACATTGAAAACAAGATAGAGACATCACATGAATAAAAATACAATTCAATTTTTAATCAAATGCATTGATGATGTTGAAAACACATAAAACAACCAAGAAACAAAATAACAACATTAAAAACTACATAGAGACAACCAAGAAACAATATAAAAAGCGACACATGAACAAAAAAAAAAAAAAAGCTTGAAAATGGATAAGAAGTTGCATTGAAACATCGAATACAACATGGAAATAATAAAGAAACATCATAACAACATTAAAAACAAGAAATAACCCGAAATAATAGAAATAATATATAAAACAACAAATCAACAAAAAGAGCGTAAAAAATAGGTAAAACTTGCATCGAAACAACGAAATAACACATAAAACAATACAGGAACAAAAAAAAATTGAAAAAAGCATAAAAAGAGTCTAAAAAAGTGCAGGTGCGCTAAAATATCCAAAAAAGAGCAGGATCGTATTTAGTGTCTTTTCTCCCGAAATGTTAGGTATTTTTGGAATTAACTACTTATAGGGATCTAGGCCCAAAACTTTGAAAAAAGACTTTTAAACTAAACAGTGACCTATTTATAAGTCTACACATATATGTAATATTATATGCGTACATATATACACATACACATATATGTATTATATATTATATACATAATAGGTTGTTTTGCTTGCTTTACATTGCTGGATCATGGATTGGCTTCTTGTACATACAAATGCGTCTTAATTCTCTATTTTAGGTATGTGTCAATCATCCGCGTTTTGGAATAACCATTTTGGAATAACAACTGTTTTGGTTTAATCATGACTAGAAAAAAAATCTTCAATATTGATGATACTAGTTTTGACCCGTGCAATGCACAGAATGTGTTGTGTTCGACTATATATATTGGATGCATAAAAGTTACAGTTATAAAATCCTTAATTGTATCGACACATCCTACATTATTTGACATGTGTTGTTTCTATCGTCCCATGTATTTTATCCCTCTGCAATGAATATATATAAATCTGAAATTAACATTAGCTAATTGGTTGATATTTGCATTTGTATTATTATAAAAAAACATATAAATATGTTATCATACCTTAGCATCATGGAAAAGACACTCTAGACTGTGTATATTGTATTTTGTCATTGTACGTGTCTTCTAATAAACATGCACAAGGTGGAGTTTCATTTTCCACTGTGCTTTATCATATTTAAGTCTTTGATAAAGATCGACATTAGGGTCCGTTGTTTGAAATTGAAAGCTAATTTCATGTTTGATGATTTTCGATAATAACAATTAAGTCATGTCGAATGATATAAGCAATATCAAAACACACACACACACACACACACATATATATATATATATATATATATATATATATATATATATATATATATATGAGAGCCAATGAGACTATTTATGGAAATTGTTTGATAGGATAATTGAATGATTTTATTTTCTGCTATTTCATTTGATGTTTTTTTCATATTTGAATATTTTTTAATTGATGTATTAGTTTTTATTTCATGGTTTTGAAGATTGCGTGTATTTTAATATCGAGATTTTTAATTTTGATTATGATTTATGCCATTAGTTTTTAAGTTTTATGGTAATTGTTCATTATTACTTAATATTTAACCAAAAAGTTGCGCAAATAAAAATGTGTCTTTTGTTGATTTCCAATGTTAGAAGGATGATATCATTGTATATATAGATAGATAATGCAAGTAGTATAAGTACAGTTCATTTAATATCACACATATTTTTGGCAAGTAGTGATTAAGGATTTTTTTTCAATAAGTCAATATTATATTAGTTGAATTAAGAAAAGATGACATCACCTAAATATGAATGCATGCGTATCAGATTGAAATTATGATATAAGCTTTAATTAGCTATTATTATTTTTATAGAAGTGTTTTAGAAGGAAAACAATTCTAGAAACAGATTTGTTATTTTACCCCTGCAATGTACGAGATATGTTGTGTTGGACAATGTAAATTAAATGCGTGTAAGAGTTACCTTATTTGTGGAATATAAAACTGTACAATATATATTTCAAACAAATCAAAGTTAAATCACTAAATTTATAATTGATAAATTTTGGAATAGTTTTTCGTACACAACATTACTTGTCCAGTCCAACATTCAAGAGAGACTAACCATGACTTATGTTTATAATCTTGGCATGCGAAACAATCACAGGAAGATTTTTATGGACTCTTGATTTAAAATTTTAAATGGTTCAAATGAGACCAACCCTTTTAGGTTAGTCCATAGAACACTTATGGACTCTTGATTTAAAATTTTAAATGGTGTAGATCGTTCTAGTTATTTTTAGGCTAATAAGGGTATATTTGTACTTTTTATATCATCAATTTATTAAATAGGTGGTTAATATCTTCAATTGCTATTTTTAAAGCAAATACAATTACCTTTTCAGTTGGCCGATTTTTAGGGAGAAAAAATGCATCAACTCTTTTCTAGAAATTGTACTTTTATACCTGATTTTGTTTTATCATATATTTAGTTTAGTGGAATTGTATACTTAGTTTAGTGGACTTGTATACTTAGTCATGTTTTATTGTATATTTAGTTCAAATGGATTTGTATACTTAGTTCAAAGGGGAATCGTATTCTTAGTTATATAAGTAGCTTAGAAAGTAGTTTAGTGAACTTGTATACTTAAGTTCGTGAATTTGTATACTTAGTTCAATCGAATTGTATACTTAGTTATATAAGTAATTCAAAGAAATTGTGTATTTAGTTAAGTGTAATTGTATACTTAATTAAATATTTCAGTATACTTAGTAATATTTTAATATATAGTTAGTTCAATGTAATTGTATACTTAGTTAAATATTTCTCACGTATCCTTAGTAATATTTTAATGTACAGTAGCTTAGTGTAATTGTATACTTAGTTAATTGTTTATGTATACTTAGTAATGTTTTAATGTATAGTTAGTTTAGTGGAATTATATATTTTTCATTAATTGCTCATGATTCATTTGCCAAATTTGAATAAGGAGAGAAAGGAAAGGTGAATTGCGTGATTATAGGGGCGTGATCAATAACGATCACGTCCCTAATTTGTAGGAGGCGATTACCATATTTAGTTTCTTGTATTCCTATTTTACCCTTCTAATGTATACTCTCATATGAATTGCTGTATATATTTGTTCATATCTCGGTCATTGATTATTTTTTTGATGATGTAGATGTGGTCCTATGGTCTTACCTAGAAGGGTGGTCTCACAGATCCCCCCCTATATATATCCATATTGTTCTATAACTCTTGGTTCAGATAATGTTTTTGTTAGTTGTCATAATGTTGGTGCAAAAACACTCAATTTTATCCTCCTCGTTTTTCGGAATGTAAAGGCTCAGTGAATGCCTCTTGCAATTCCCAGAAAAATAAAATAAACTAAGGAAAGAATAAATTAGTTTCAAGACCTGATCTTTATGTAGTTTCCTCCTAACACTTATTCTTTTAATTAGGTTTGTTTAAAGGTTAGAATTAGAATAGTTATGAAAATGTGTTACTGCTTTCTTTTTGAGTTTGGCATTCTTGTGTGCATGTCTCCCATAAATTCGCACCAGGCACACTTTATAGCTCATGTTGTGTTCGGCAAATTTAGGTCTCGCACGAGTGTGAACATTGGCGCCATTAATTTTTCTGTTTTGAGAAAATAAATGTAAAAAAGAGTCGAGATAACATTTGTAGATGCTCTAGTTATGTGCCATTGTGAATATGAGGTGCAACAGTGCCTATATATATAGGTTGACAACAACTAAAAAGGCTCAAAACTTGCAAGGGAACAAATTGAATTTCTCTTTACAAAAGGAAAAATTTAATAAATATCGAAATGAAAAGATAAATTATTTTTCAAACTATGGGGATAGATAACATATGTTTTAAATGGCAAGTGACATAAATTAAAGGATCTCATAATTATATGATTTTGTCAACGTGACCAACAATCAATTTAATTTTGAGATTGAAGAATATAAGGTGATGAATTTATGGATAATCTTCTTCAAAATCCGACTTTATATATGTTGGAACATAAGTATAATGCTCTTCTGAAGAATACCTACTTACCTAAATTATTTGGACTCTTTTAAGGAATATGACAAACCATTTGTTTGATGTTTAAATACAACTTTCCAAAATTTTTGGCCATACAAACAAACGGAAAAATGATACAAATATAAAGTTTACGGGCCATCAATGCTCATTACTTTTCCTTTTTCAATAATAAAATCATAAAAATTTGTTTATAAAAAGGATACATATTTGTTGCTTATATTTTCTCGTTTTTTAGAAGATATTTTCTTGTTTTCTTAGTTGTGAGGAGAAGAGGGATTTCTTCATGCAAAGGGTTTGGTTTTGGCGGTCCCCGTCGAGATGATTATGTCTCATCATTATATGATAACTTAAGATTATTCATATTATTATGATTGTTGTCAATACAATAATATTTTTCATATAATTTTATTAATCCCCAAAATTAATTTAATAAAATTTTTTTCATTAATGGCAAATTGCGGGAGGGCAGAGAAAGAATTTGACACAATTTCACTAACTTTGTTAATTTGATAACTTGATATATTCAACTATTTAGTATTCTTTCTCTGTTTTCCTTTTGTGGGCAGCCCTATATCCAATATTATATTTGTGAAGATCTACATGTTTAATTTCCAAAAACAAAATAGCAAACTAACAATCGAAGAAGAAAAAGGAAATTAAAAAAAAAAGAATGAGGTTCCTAGACTACAACAACATTGCATTCCATAGTTGCAAATTTATGCAGTTAAGTTGAGGGGCAGCAATATATTTACCAAAATTACCAAAATATTTTCAGCTGTAACTAATACATGCCAAAAAATTAAAATGTACAAAATCATAACCACAGAATTTACCAAATAACGATTTTTATATGTGTCGAATATCTATCTATATATAAACAATATTTCAACTATAATTAATACATACCGGAAAATTATTACTTACCAAAATTAATGTTATACACTCACAAATATTTTGATTATTTTATAAAGGGTGATTTAGGCGTATATATATATATATATATATATATATTGATTCCAAATTCTATGGGATACTTATTTTCTCGACATGTCACAATAAATTGATTTTTATCATTATTTTATGGTTGTGATTTTTTCAGGATATTAGGCTATTTTTCATTTATTTTAATTCATTAAGAGTAAAGTGACACTTTTATCATCCAACGGCTTTCTTGGTGTTGGTTGACTTTTTGAAATCAAGCTTCTATGGGATGAGATTAGAATCGCCTCATTTAATTACATTATTTTAGGAGACAATTTTTTCAATCTTTTTCTTTTTTCTGAATCCACATAGTTTTCTTTTCTTTGCTTAGATAATCATTAGATAATGCATAATCGCTTGATTTTCGTTGCATAGTTTATGACACTTTGCATATTTGTGTATATGTCTTTGCATATTTTAGTTTTTACACTTTGCATATATAAACTTCTAGATCATGCATAGTTAGTTGATTTTTTTCGCTATGACACTCGCACGATTGAGTATATATATTGCATATTTAGTTTTTTTTTACACTTTGCATAGAAAACTTCTAGATCATGTATAGTTAGTTGATTTATGTTGCATAGTTTATGACACTTTGTATAGTTGGGTATATGTACGCATATTTTAGTTTTTTTTTATCTTTGCATAGATAACTTTTAGACAATGCATAGTTAGTTGATTTTTGTTGCATGGTTTTCAATTATGTAATATACTATAGTTATATGAATCGTTTCATAAGTATCTATGCATCGTATTCTTCGTAAAATTTACGAGTTTTTAAGAGTTTGTTGTTAAAGACCTGGTTCGAGATCTCTATTGGATGTCTACTTCATCAACGATGTATGATGGAGTTACTTCTCCAATTGATGATTGTTTGACATGAATCGAAGTAATCGTATTGATTTTCGTTATTTCTCAATGGGTATCGCAATTTTTCTTTCTCTATAAATTCCGAGAAAAAACGTCCCGCAATGATGGTAATGAAAATTGTTGAGCATCATTAAGATATGAAAGAAGCTAGATATGGAAGGAAATCGTGAATAATTCATTGTTTCTCTCTCTAAATCAAGTTTTGGTGTTTTTACAATGTTACCCTTTAAAAGATTAAATTAAATATTTAATGTATTATTAATCCATTTAATCATAGCCTTTAGTTATTATAGGTGGATGGTGAGATTAGTCCATCATGTCTCACCACATATATGGTCCGATGGATCCAACCCCTATGTGTGTGTGTGTATATATATATATATATATATAATAATTGGTTAGCAATTAAATCTATTTATTTTTTCTATAGATTAGATGAATAAGGTAGATAATTATATTGATTGAATTTGAAAGGGAAAGTCAAATGTGTTTTCAAATCTTCTGGAATTTGGTATTAATTATATGATTCTTATTGATATAATATTTATTCCAAAATAGAATTTCCAAAACTTGATTGATCATTTTACCAAAGTTGACTGGAAATAAAAAGTTAAAATTGTAGGATAGATATTGCAATTTTTAGAAAGTTGACAGAATTATTTTTATAAAGACATCGAAAATTGTTTTTGGAAGATGCTTTTAGACGGAAAATAATTTTGGAAACAAGTTGCTTTATATATATATATATACATATATATATATATATATATATATATATATATAGGAGAGGATCTGTGAGACCACCGCTTCTAGGTTAGTCCATAGGACTAAATCTACACCATTCAAATAGTAAATCAATGGTCAAGATATATTACAATATATACAACATTTCATAAGTAAGTATACAACAGAAGGGATAAAATAGGAATCCAGGAAATTAAATATAGTAACCGCTTCCTAAAAATTAGGGACGTGATTTTTTATTGATCACGTTCCCATAATCAAGCGATTCACCTTTCTTTTCTCTCTCTTCCCATTCGAACTTGCAAATTATTCAAATATGGCAACAAAATTGTGCAACAATTAATGAAAAGTATACAATTACACTAAACTAACTATACATTAAAACATTACTAAGTATACATAAATAATTAACTAAGTATACAATTACACTAAACTACATGTACATTAAAACTTTACTAAGTATACGTAAATATTTAACTAAGTATACAATCACATTTAACTAACTATACATTAAAATAATACAAAGTATATAGAAACATTTAACTAAGTATACAATTACATTGAATTACTTATATAACTAAGTATACAATTCCATTGAACTAAGTATACAAATCCACGAACTAAGTATACAAATTCACTAAACTACTTATATAACTAAGAATACGATTCCACTCAACCAAATATACAAATCCACAACTAAATATACAATAAAACATAACTAAGTATACAGTCCATTGAACTAAGTATACAATAAAACGATTGTTCACAAATATGGCGGAAATAAGTATCAATTTTGGAAAAACGCTGAAGTTGATGATTTTTCCTCCCTAAAAATCGGAAATCGAAAAGGTAAGATTATGTTTCCTTAAAAATAGCTAATAGCCATCCAATTAACATAACTAATTAAATATAAAAGTACAAATATACCCTCATATGCCTAAATTAACTAAAATTATTTACACCATTTAAAATTTTAAATCAAGAGTCCATAAGTGTTCTTATGGACTAACCTAAAGGGATTGGTCTCATTCGAACCAATCCCTATATATATATATATATCATCAACTTCAAGCGTTTTTTTCAAAATTGATACTTTTTTCCGCCATATTTGTGAACAAATGCGTTTATTGTATACTTAGTTCAAAGTGGACTTGTATACTTAGTCATGTTTTATTGTATATTTAGTTCAGTGGATTTGTATACTTGGTTCAGTGGAATCGTATTCTTAGTTATATAAGTAGTTTAGTAAGTAGTTTAGTGAATTTGTATACTTAGTTCTGTAGATTTGTATACTTAGTTCAATGGAATTGTATACTTAGTTATATAAGTAATTCAGTGTAATTGTATACTTAGTTAAATATTTCTGTATACTTAGTATTATTTTAATGTATAGTTAGTTCAATGTAATTGTATACTTAGTTAAATGTTTATGTATACTTAGTAAAGTTTTTAATGTACGTTGTTTAGTGTAATTGTATACTTAGTAATGTTTTAATGTATAGTTAGTTTAGTGTAATTGTATACTTTTCATTAATTGTTACACGATTTTGTTGATATATTTGAATAATTTGTAGGTTCGAATGGGAAGAGAGAGAAAGGAAAGGTGAATCGCTTGATTATGGGGACGTGATCAATACAAAATCACGTCCCTAATTTTTAGGAAGCGGTTACTATATTTAATTTCCTGGATTCCTATTTTATCCCTTGTATACTTACTTATGAAATGATGTATATATTGTAATATATCTTGGCCATTGATTTACTATTTGGATGGTGTAGATTTAGTCTTATGGACTAACCTGGAGGTGGTCTTACAGATCCTCTCCCTATATATATATATATATATATATATCATAATTTTTGTTTTTTAGGAATTGAACAAAAGGTCTAACTTTGTAAACAAAAAAATGGATCTAATCGTATCCTAGATATTTTAAGAATGGTAATTATAATTTAAGAAAATAAAGGATGCCCTCTAAAATTACTATATTTTAGAGGAGCTTTATATAATCAACCTTATATACTAAATGAAAAAACAAATATGACACATGTCATCACTTTACTATTTTGAGATATGTTTGGCAACTTATTATTCTCTCAATTCCACATGGCGGCTTCACATTTGTCCATATGACAATCGTATATTTATATATATTTTTCATATATAATCTAAAAAATAACGAATAATCCAAAAATCCAGGATTCTATCTATATAATCTATTTTTCTAAATCAAAGATTTTGTTTATACAATCTAAACAATTTATTTATCAACCAAATATACTAAAAGAAAAATAAAGTTGACACATGTCATCACCTAATTAATTTTGACGTGTCAATTCCTTATTCTCCAAATTCCACATGTCTACTTTATAATTATCCATGTGACATTCCATCTACAAATTAAAGATGAATTGATAATATATATTTGAATTAAAAATTACAAATTTAAAAGATAATAACAAATTCAAGAGATAAGAAGTAATCTAAATGTCAAGGATTTATCTACACTATCATTTAAAAATATTATCTTTCAAAAATATATTTGGTTTATCTTTTAATTTTCCATTTTATGCTAACTCCAATGTATATTTCACCTTACTCTTATTAAATCCGGTTTTGATCCACTAATCAAATATATTCCCAATTAAATAAATAATTTAAACCAAATTATAATCAAATTAAATAAGCTCATCATAGATATAAATGAGCCTATCAAAACAATTAAAGTTAAAAAAATCTATTTATTCAATTATCGATCCGAGGCCGAGAGTGATTATACTAGGATCCTATCAAATAACCACTCAATATGTTTCTCAACAAATTCGAGAAACACGTCAATGAATCTAACAACCAATAGAAATCGGGGTTTGACATACATTTAAAAATATTATCTTTCAAAAATATATTTGGTTTATATGCATCTTTTACTTTCCTAATTTTCGCTACTACAATATTCAAATCTACCCTATATACTAAAAGGAAAAAACAAGTTGACATATATCACCATCTCATTAATCTTAGACATTTGTCGACTTCTCATCCTCTCAATTTCACATGGCGACTTCACATTTATCTATGTGGCAATTTTATGTACAAAATTAAAATATAACAAAATAAAAAGATAATAAATTTAATCAAGATTATGAAAGACAAAATATAATTCCAAAAGTAATGAATTTTTTCACAATCAGTTTGGAAAAGATCAAATCTGTCCAAAGATATTTTTTGAGAAATATTTTATTAGTTTAGAATATATATTTTTGATTTTAGAAGATAACAAATTTAAGATGTGAAGCCCCGATTTTTCCGAGCATATGATTGATATTTTGTCGTCTATGTATTTGATCGACTATTTTACCGCGTCACTTTGACGGGTAAATATTAATGATATATATATTTTGCAATTTATTTAATTTTATTTATTGCTTGTGATCATGATCATTTATTAATTCTATTTCGCATTTATGATCACTTGATTGATCATTATTACTATTTTTATTTTATTAGTCACCTTAGAATTTTAAGAGACTACTTATTTTAGAGACTTTTACCTTATAGAAGTAAGAATTTGATTTAGAATAAGTGATCATGAGACTTATAAGTGATCAAAGAAATCACTAATTAATTTGGAGATTGATATTATTCAACTATTATCATCAAATTTGGGACAAAAACAAATATATGGAATTACCAAAATACCCCTATAGTGGACGGCAATGATGGGATTTTTGTAGTAGAAATATCATCTAACTCTTGTACACTTACACCTTATATTAGTCATCTTGTGTATAATTACACCATTAATTCAAACATTATACACATCATCTCATACACGAATTCTTTATTACTATTTTTCCCAAAGATTCTTCCACTTTACCAACATTCTTCTCAAATATTCCCCAACACCATTCCAGCCCATACTTTGACTTGCATTTTGTCTCCCATGCAAGAAGCAAAATTCAAGACACAAATTAAATAAAAAAAAAAAAAACTCTCCTCTCTCCCACTAAGCAATTGGCCATTAGGCCAAAATTTTACAAAAAATTCATTTTTCACCCAACACCTTCATCTCTCAAGCTAATTCTCCTCCTTCTCTCTAATCTCTCTCTAAAAATCATTCACATCTTCAAATCTTCAAACACCAACTCTTCATATCTTCAAATCTTCAAACACAAGTTCTTCATATCTTCAAACCTTCAAGTACCATTTATTCACATCTTTATATCTTCAAACAGAAGACCTTCACATCTTCAAGCATACATTCATACCTTCAAGAACGCCTTCTTCCTATCATCAAACACTCCTTATTTCTTCAAACATCTAAACCAAAACAAACATTCTTTCTACTTAAAACCATAAAATTCGAACCCCCTATCTCAAAGGTAAGAAATTTCATTCCTCAATTCAACTTGATATCTTACTACTCATCACATTCTCTTCTTAATTTAAGTTGAAATTTTGATTTTGAGGTACTTAGAAGACTACTTAAAGACATGCATGCATGGTGGTCTATTTAGAAGACTTGAAAAGAATTTTTAGAGAATTTGGACTACAAGATAAGATTTGGACACTAGGGCCCTTTTCTCTTCTTCTTCTTCCTATTTTCTTCAAATTTTAACACCCCTTTTTCATTTTTGAGAAATAGGGGCTCCTTAGGTGATTTTGAAGGTGAATCAAAAATCCCAAATTTGAAGCTTCAACTAGTTTCAAATCACTTACTACACAAGGTAAAGTGTAGTATTTCCAATTTTCTTATCTTCTTCTTTTTCTTCTTGATTTTTCACTCATTTTTCCTAACTCTAAATTTTTGATATTTCTTGACTTAGGGGCTGACCTAAGTGACCTCAAACCAAGTTGTGAAATTATCCTTTTATTTCACAATTTTCCAAATTTAAGGTGGGTGGAAAAATGCTTTCAACTTCTAGGGATTTTTGTTAAATGCATGTAGTGTTTTGATCATGAGCACTTGAGATATGTATATTTTATGTATTCCATGTTAAATTAATGTACCAAGTTGTGAAATTTCTCAAGTGTTGCTCAAAAATGCTAATTATTGAAATTTAGGTGCATGCATGTACAATTCAATGTTCTATTTGATGAATTCTTGTATGAAATGAACATGCATGTGTATGATCCTTGAAATCCATAATTTGGATGACTTATAACCTGGACAAGTCTAGCATAATTGATTAAATTTCAATTTTTGGACTTAAAATGCAAAAATGGAAAGTTGGTGGACTAAATTGCAAGAAAATAAAACTTAAGGGACCCCTCTGCAAATTTCGAATTTTGGGACTGTACTCAGGTTCAAAAATGACTTTTGGACATTTTAATAAGGTTTTAAGAGTTTTAAAATCAACCTTTAAAAGCCCAAGGACTAGATTGTAAAATTTTAGAAGTTTAAGGGCTACTTTGCAATCTCTGAAACTGTACTGCAGACCTTAATTTCAAAATTTAAAATTTTCACTCTTAAGGGACTGAAAATGACATATTTTAAGTGTATTCCAAAAATCCAAGTGTTTAGAGCTTGGAAAGTAATTTTACTAAAATTGAGGGACTAAATTGTAAAAGATTAAACTTGAGGACCCAAATGAAATTTCTAGGACTTATACAACCCATGTACCTGGAATTACTAATTTAACTATAAATTAATTATATTTTGGACCCAAGGTTCAAATTTCATAATAATTGGACCCCTAAAAAGCCTTAAAGGCAATTATTTCAAAATGGGACAAAAATGAGATTTTCAAAGGTTAAAGGACCAACATTTATTTTTTTATAAACTGCTTTTGTCCCAATATCCCACTAACCTTAGTGACAATTTTCAACTGGAATCACATTAAAAGCCCTTCCGGTTTGTGAGTTCCAATTATTTTAAACTTAGGGCCCGAAATGACAATTTTAACAAATTTGGGACCAATGTGAGAATTCTATAAAACCTCGACCTCAAAACTTTAAAAACCTGAATCTCTGAATAATTTAGAGAATTTAGGAACTGACCTCATAATTTTTCATGGTCGGGATATTTATTTATTCAATTTTTAACCCCAAAAGTATTGATTTTTACAAAACGAGGCTAATTGCAAATTTCCTTTTTTATCAAGGACCTAGCTCAAATTATTTTCCTTTTACTAAAACAGCCCTGGACCCTCTGACTTTAATTATTAATTAAAATATTTTATTTTCTCAAAAACCCCTTGACTTATCGGATCGTCTTGATCGATTAATACCCGATCGCGGGCGACTTCCTCGTCTTGCGATTTTGAATCTATAACGGGACTTATGTTCCACCTAATCTTTCAAGATATCGAAGATTGCTTATCCTTCCGATAATCATCTTCATCCAAATAACTCCACCAACGCCATAATTTCCACTCGCGATTTTCGAAAAGTTTCATGAACTTCCCACTGAATCAATAATACTCGGTATGCGGTTGACTACGAACTTGTTTTTACTTTCTGGCCGAGTCAACTTGGTGTGTTGAGCTCACGGTCGGAATGGATACGTCGGGATGGAACAAGGCAGCTCGGCTGCTATTCCACTCTTCCTCCGCCCCATCGTCCTAAACCCGCAATCGAGGGACGAAGTTTGTCCAAGGAAGCGGTCGTAGTACTTAAGGTATAATCATGATTATGACAAATCCGAGCCTTGCTAGCTCCACTATGGATTTTGTCTTTGCCTATGGAGCGATAAGGTGACAGTCTCGGACCATCTTGCTCGGGGAGTTACAAGGAAGAACGAAGGAATCGCTTGCGATCCACACGATTCGGAGTTAATCGGACCCGCTTTGGTTGGCGCTACAAATCCGTGACGCAACCGCTACTTGTATTGCATTGGTTGGCGCTACAAATCCGTGACACGCAACCATTAATTGTCTTGCATATGATTGGCGTTACATTAAACGCGCAATCCTACTGTCTTGCTGAATCACATAGTGCTTGTGTGACCACGAACTATTTCTTAAATCAGTATCGTATATTACTTAAAAATATTTTATCACGACGCTTGTGGACCGTGTGTGAATTCATGCATCATATCTCATACGTTTTCATACAATTGTTTCTCGCATTAACTATATATCGCCACACTTGCACTCGATCACCCCATCTACTTGAGATTTCTGTCTCATCCCCTCCGGTTTTGTAATCTTTACATGAGGACTTTGTCGAGATGTTGAACCGACCACGATGAGCTTCCGTACTCCGCTTGTTGGACTTACTATCTTCTCGTTGTTGATGTTGCTAGACTTGTTTCTTTTATTTCTTTGTTGGACTCTTTTATTCTCTTTTCATTTCGATGCAGAATCAAGGGCGTAGGACCACTTTGACTTTTAAGTTGTTATCTTTAGTTGATTTCGGGGATGTAATTTGGATATTGTGGACTGTAAGATGTAACTTGTACTTGCTCTTTATTTCCGCTGCTATTTGACTGTTCCATTGGGTTTTTCGTGATATTCGTCTAGTGCTTTTGGTTTACTTGTATTTAAGTTATGGATCGTCGTCGCGCCCCTGGGGCGTGACATAAGAGATAAAAATAATCTAAAAATCAAGATTCTATCTAAACTATCTTTTAAATTTGTGACACTAAATTTTATTTTTGGATAAATCCCATTTAATACACTTTGGTGTGATTCTAGTATAGTTTAAAAAATTAAACTATTCTAAAAATGAAAGATACATTTATTGGATACTTTTGATTAATAAGATTTGTACAATTAGATAATTGATTATTTAAACGCAGAATTAAAAAATCACGTCATTTTGAAATGCCAAAATACCAAAAAACAAAATTGCTTCAAATTTACTGATAATAAATGTATTTGTTGCTTATCATATATCATGTGAATTTAATTGAAATAGTTTTACTCAGCTACACTATGTGCAAAGCTAAATAAATGATATTTGACCACCTATTTAAATCTCATAGAAATGAAAAAAAAAACTAAAGATATTTTTTTTTGGATAACTTTGGTTAATAAATTAGTACAATCAAGTAAGTGGTTCGTTACATGCCAAAGAACAAAAAAATATAAATAAATAAATAGCTCAAGTTTATTAATAATAAATTTGCTTGCGATTACTAAATATCATGCCAATTTAATCGAAAAGGGTTTATCCAACATTGTTGTGTCAAAGCTAAATAAATAGTATTTGCCCACCTATTTGAATCTTGTATAAAATTTAAAAAATAAAAGATATTTTATTTGATACTTTTAATTAAAATATTAGCACAAAACCCGTGTAACACACCGGTGTTGTTCTAGTACTAGAAGAAAAACAACCCCCAGGATTATGCTAACTCACTATTCCGAGACATGTGGAAATTCATCATTCTCCAAATTACATGTAACACCTTTACATTTATTCATGGTTAACCTTTATTGCATATATAATCTAACGAGATAAAAAAATAATCTAAATAATCTATTTATATAATCGAATAAAGAAACTACTCTAAAAAACAAAGATATATATTATTGGATACTTTGATTAATAAAATTAGCGAGAATTAACTAAATGATTTCTTAAATGCAAAAAGAAAAAAAAACTATTTGCATTATAAAGTTAATTTGTGAAAATGGTTGTAAACAATATAATTAAGATTTAAAAATTCACGTCATTTTGACAAGCAAAACACACACACAGAAAAAAGAAAAAGGAAAGAAAACCAATTCAAATTTGTTAATAATAAATTTGTTTGTTGCTTATCATATATGTTGGGAAATTTATTTTATAGATTTTGATGAATGCCATGTAAAACTTAAACTAGAAAGTTGACACCCCATTTTTTGTGATTTACATTGTAATAGATTGGTGGAATAGGCCGAGCCGGTCGGCCTACGTGCAAAACATAAGAAGTCAACCGGAGATTGAAGTGAAGACTCATTGTGGAATAACCGAGTATGGTCAAGATGGAAGTTCAAGAACTCGATGAAGATATATCGGTGAGAGCAATTTGTGTGAAAAGTCGATCAAAGTCAACTCATGAAGCTGAGTTGAAACACTGTCAAATTATTCGAGGTTAAAGAAGATTCAAGTCAATCTGTCTTTGAAAAGAAGAAGCGATTGAGTGAAGCTAACTTGACATTCAACCGTTGCACAAAGATCATAGAGATTACTTATTTTAGTAATATCCCCATAATGTCGCAATCGAGAATAAACAAGTGCAAAAACGTGTATTTTAATAAGCAATAGGAGTCTGCCGAGTGGGTGTCGACTCAAAAAGCGGACATTCAAGAATACGAGGTAGTGGATGTTTCACACGTTGGAAAGCAAAGAAGAACAAATCGATGTCAACAAAATATTGTTTGAATAATTATCCATCTCTTCAACGAATAGTTTTTCAAATAATACTATAAAAGAGTGAGCATTCAAAAAGAAGATATATATGCGAATAGCAAAAGAACAACAAGGAGAATTTGAAAACGCATACAAAATCTGAACGAAAGATCATAATATCTTCAAGCCTATTCCATCAATATTTCATATCCAACACAATTTGTGAAGGACAACGAAATCATCAAGTTGAAGAGAGAACCAAAGTAATTTCGGGGTCTACATTCCAAGGAAGGACTATAGGAAAGGTTCAAGTTGCTTGGAGGGCCGAGTGATCAAATCCAACAACTTGACAAAGTGAGTCGTAGTAGCAAGGCAAAGCGGCCGCCTCGAAAGAAGGTAGTCGCAAAGAGAAGCGGTGGGTGATCAAGGCATCTCGAGATCACAAAGGAGAAAGTCAGTCATTTGTGTGATCAAGACTTATCTCTAGACTAGAAACCACTCAGAAAGCGATCATTACTTAGTGGATTCCTCCAGGAGTTGGAGAAGAGAGGAGTAGAAGAATTACCCCATCTTCGAACCTCTATAAAAATATTGTGTCGATTTACTATCGGCATTTAATTTACGCACTATTATCTTATATCTGCGGAACTAAGTTAAATCTACTCTAAGTGATAATAAGCTAAGTTTCCAAAAACAAGTGTTAAAAACTCATATTTCCTTTTAAAAAAAAGGTGTTAAGACTTCCGCTTTGAAAAACCAAGTCGCCAAGTTAATCAAAATAGGCAAATGAGAGTTACTTTACACACAACTCTTGTGAGTCCTGCTATATAGGAACTCAAATGACAAATTGACACATTGACTTGTGATAACTCTGTTGCAATTTTTGAAAGGTTCTTGATTGCAAATATTTTGGTAAGGTTTATTCAACCCCATTCTAAACCTTACAACACACCCATTGGGACCTACAAGTGGTATCGGAGCGGTTGGTTCATTGAACCTTCCGCATCAGCTCTTGAACTAGATCTTCATATTTCAAAAGTTTAACACTTGCAATTTTCAAAATGTTTCTTGCAAAATTATAACTATGGAAGCAAATCTAACTCATATTCCTATGTTCTCCATTGAAGAATTTGATGATTGGAAAATTCGTATCAAAATTATTAGAAGAACACAAGCAAATTTGAAGGAGAAGAAGGCTGATGAACTGGACCGGCCATGGTTGAAAAACCAAGGGTGAGTGGACAAATGATGACATAAAAAGAAATAACTTGTGTTGGGATTTGGTACATCATCCTCGCTCGCAATGGGCTTTAAAAGAGGCGCGAGCGCGGCCCGCGGTCGAACTTCGTGAGCACTGGATTGCATAGTTAAAGGATAGCTTAAACGATATGATTTGGACTACCCATACCAACGATGCATCATCTTTTCTCGTGCCCATTACATAGAAACTCTAAGGTTAAGCGTGCTTGGCACCTGGAGTAGACATGGGATGGGTGACCCCCTAGGAAGTTTTCGAGTGCGCGTGAGTGAGGACAAAACATGCTAGAAAAGACTCGTATTGGTTTGTGGGGACGATCGTCAATCCGAGTAGCGCTAGAGGTCCAACAAGCGGTATCGGAGCAGTCACGAGTTCGAATTCCCTTGGAAGCACGCTACGATGGAGGTTGCCAGGAGCGGTGGAACTTAGATCTTTGGCGCAATGAGGTAAACGGACCAGAACTGAATGGTAGGTTGCCAGGTGGCGAACTCGGTAAAACGGAATCGAAGGCGAAGGTGTAGGTTCTTTGGACTGGAATCAAGGGTAGGTTACAGTGGCCGGAATCGAGGTAAAAATGGACTGGGCAAGATGTAGTTTCTTTGGGTGGACCAGAATCGAAGGGTAAGTTGCCGTGTGGCGGGGCCGAGGTAAACAGATGTAACTAAAGGTGTAGGTTCTTTGGGCGGCCGGAATCGAGAGGCTGGCGTGGCGCGACGCTTGAATCAAAGAAGTTGGCGTTAGAACTAAGAAAGTTTGGCGGACAGTGGAGGTTGCTAAGCCGGAGGCGAGATCTTTGGCAGTCTTTGGGAGGATTGTTGGGATTTGGTCCAAGATCCTCACACGCAATGGGCTTTAAAAGAGGCGCGGCGCGGCCCGCGATTCGAACTCGTGAGCTCGGATTGCACAGATTAAAGGATAGCTTAAAGGATATGATTTGGACTACATATACCAACAGATGCATCTCTTTCTTTTCGTGCCCATTACATAGAAACTACGAGGTTAAGCGTGCTTGGCACGGAGTAGACATGGATGGGTGACCCCGGGAAGTTTTCCGAGTGCGCGTGAGTGAGGACAAAGCGCTAGAAAAGACTCGTGTTGGTTTGTGGGGGCGATCGTCAATCCGAGTAGCACTAGAGGTCCAACAACTTGGATAATTTTGCCAAAGACATCTTGTACAAAACCTTGGACAAAGTCATGTTCAATAAAGTAAAATCCTGCAAATCAAAAAATAAATGGGATAAGGCGACACTTATATGACCAAATAAAGGAAAACAAGTTGTCGATTCTTTGTTGAAATTTGAAAACTTCAAGATGGCTCAAGGAGAAAACCTGGATCACCGGATGCGAGATTCATTTGAAATAACAAATGAACTTTCAAAGACTTGGAAAAGAATATACCCGAAAAGAAATGTGCATGAAAATATCAAGGCACTCCCACTGAGTGGGAAATGAAAGTTATGGCACTAAGACACTCCATGGATCTCTCAAAGACTTCCAACCATGAACTCTTCTCGGATCTCAAAGCCTATGAATTTGAACCGAGAAGGAAAGATCAAGAAAAACAGTTTGTACCTAAGGCAATTTGTCTTCTAGTCAAAGAAAAAAAAAGCTGAGAAAAATGAAAACATTGATCAAGAAGAAGTTGCTCTACTAATAAAGAGATTCAATAAGTTCTCCAATAAGAACTACAAAAGAAACAAAGGAGAGACCTCAAGAAAACATTCAACACCTTCCAAAACAAGGGAAGAAAGGCCATCCAAAAGACCGAGAGAATCTAAGACATGACTACCAAAAGGGTGATAGTCAAAGAGAAGAAAGGATCGATCAAAGAGTCAATTCCTTTGTTGGAATTCAGAAACTGGTCACTTTGCCATTGATTGCAAATACCCACTGTCGGAAATACAAAGATGAGGAGGAAAGAAAAGTCTTGAGAGAAAGAATATAAGAAAAGAAAAGAGCAATGGTAGGCTGGAAGACACAATTTGAGCCAGCCGAAAGAGCAAGGAACCAAATGACTTAGATAGTAGTGAAGTGACTACTCAAGTGGCTCTGAAGAAGATGCTCTTATTTGCCTCATGGCAAAAGAACAAGATGATGAGGTAAAATCTTACTCGCTTACTCGGACACTAGTGATAGTGATCAGTGACACAAACACCTCTTCACCTACAAGTCTTTATGATTCATTAGGCAAAATGATGAAAGATTTTGAGCACATCAAAGCCTCTCACACACTTCGAATGAGGAAAACAAATGAACTTACAAGCCAAAACTCACACCACTAAGGAGTTGAATGCCTAAATCACATAGGCGATGAGAATTTAAAGTTAAAGGTGAAATCACTAGAATCAATGCGAATTAGGCACTACGAGAAAAGAGAGAGAATGATATCAAAAATGTGATTGCCTCATTTACGAAGGCATCCAAATCATTGGATGCCCTTATCATGAGTCAAAAAAGAATGTGGAGATAAGAAAGGACACATAGGATTCAATCCCTTTATGCACAATCAAACTCCAAAAGTGATTTTGGAAAAAGGATCTTCAAGCAATGAAGTATCTCAAAAATCCAAAACACCAAATATTACACCCACATTCATTCTAAGCACAATCACAAACAAACGGCGTTGGATATAAAGGAAAAGGAAAAGAACCGTTGAGTATCTTTGAAAGGACAACTAAGAAGAAGTTAAATAGAGTTCATCGACAATCTCTAACAGAAAATAATCTGTAAAAGGTAAACAGCTACCAAAAACCCCAGAAATTTCAAAAGAAAACATCATGAAGGGAATGGTAAAAATTATCCAACACATACTTGATTGGAATGGTCACATGAAAAATCAGCAAAATAAAGTGGGAAACAAGCACTGAGTGGCAAAGATCATCCCCAAGGTAAAGGAATCACTTTCAAAACTCATATGCACCCATGCACTACGCACGAGAGAATTCACAACTACCTCAAAGAGCAATTGCTAAAACACACACTCAATCATACGAGACAAGAGAGACAAGCATTGTATATTGTCAAAACCCCAAGCAATTTGCCAAAATATATTTTGATTATGGCACGATAGATGAAAACCTCTTGAGTCGAGATCTTTTGACTATAAGTTGGTTGGAACATCTTACAAAACTAATCCCCAAGGACCCGCACAAATATGGGTACCTAAAAATAATTTTTCTTGATTGCATATAAATGGAGCGGCAGAGTGTCGAGGCATCCGGTATATGGATAGTGGTCGCTCCAGGCATATGATAGAAAATAAGAAGAACTCATCGAAATTCAAAGAAATCAAAGGTACTAAAGTCATATTTGGAGGAAATGATGCTCCATGAAAGATCAAAGGAATTGGATCTATCAAACAAAATAGACTAGAGATCACAAATGTTGCTTATATTGAGGGACTCAACTTTAATTTTCTCAAAGATAAGTAAACTTTGTGATAAAGGCTATAATGTTGGATTCAATATGGGGATTTGTCAAATTAAGCACATGGAATCAAATGAAGTTGTCTTGCAAGAACAAGACAAAAGAATATGTATGTGGTAGATTGGTCTATTGCCACACCAAGCACATCTCTAATGGCAAGAAGCACAACCGAATCAAGTTGGTTGTGGCACAAGAAGTTGAGTCATCCGAACTTCAAGACAATTAACAAACTTGATAGAAGTCATCTTGTTGAAGGATTACCCGACTCGATCTGAAGGAAAGTGTATGTGATGCATGTCAAATGGGAAAGCGATCAATTCACCTTTCAAGGAAAAGACAACTCCTTCATCAACAAGGATTTTGCACCGCTACATTTGGACTTATTTGGTCTAGTCGAACCGCCGGCGTAAGTGGAACGAAATATACTCACGTAGTGGTAGATGATTACTCAAGATATACATGGACCATTTTCATGTGTAAGAAGAAAGAGACATTGCGGTTGCCCCAACCGATGAAGAAAGTTCAAAATGAAAAAGGTAAAACTATCATAAAAATAAGATCGAGATAGAGGAATCTGAGTTTGTAAATGGAATAATCACTCGATGTTGCATAGAGAATGGTATCTCTCATGAGTTATACATACGAACTCCACAACAAAATGGAGTAGGCGAAAGAAGGAACGGAACTCTCAAGGAAGCCTGCAAGGACCATGTTAGTGAAGCCGGCCGCAAAGAGGTTTTGGGCTGAAGCAATAAACACAACTTGTTACACTCAAAATAGATGCATGATTAATAGACAGGTGACAAAAACTCCTTATGAAATGCGGGCCCGGGAAGGAAGCCAATGTTGGATACTTCAAAATATTTGGCTGCAAATGTTTCATCCATAATAATGGCAAAAAAAAATCTAAAGGTGTTTGATGCCAAAGTGATGAAGGTATCTTTTTTGGGATACTCACCGTGAAAGCAAAGCCTACAAAATATTGAACAAAAAGACTATGGTCACGAAAGAATCAATTCATGTGGTCTTTGATGAACCAAACATGAATGAAGAAGATATTGAAGAGTCAACTGACAAGCAAACTCAAACATCCTGTTTGAAAAGCCCTTATATTGAGTGAGATAAGAGAGCATAACTTCGGATGAAGATGAAACAATTTGAATCAATGGAGAAACTTCAAATGGATGAAGATGAAAGAGTTGTACAAGACAACTCGGTGAAAAACAACTACATCCAAATAGACTTACTTCAACCTTGACAGAAGATGGTCAAGGACCATCCTCCTCGACTGATTATTGGGGATGTCAAAGAAGGAATTCAAACAAGATCAAAGGTACAACATGAAGTCATGTTCACTTGCATCATATCTCAAGTTGAACCAAAAGATGTATCTCAAGCCTTGGAAGACACACATTGGATACAAGCTATGCAAGAGAAGTTGAATCATTTTGAAAGAAATAAAGTATGGGAATTGGTTCAAAGACCATCACACCACAATGTGATTGGAACAAAATGGGTATCTGAAAACAAAATGAATGAAGAAGGCCTTGTGGTAAGAAACAAAGCAATATTGGTAGCCAAAGGGTATTGCCAAGAAGAGGGAATAGATATTGATGAAACATTTGCTCCGTTGCAAGATTAGAAGCAATAAGGATGTTTCTTGCCTATGTTGCACATAAGAACTTCACTGTATATCAAATGGATGTGAAAAGTGCA
This sequence comes from Rehmannia glutinosa, assembly GCA_016081115.2. NCBI lineage: Eukaryota > Viridiplantae > Streptophyta > Magnoliopsida > Lamiales > Orobanchaceae > Rehmannia > Rehmannia glutinosa. Next base: position 30,379,605 of record CM071937.1, read on the forward strand.
TTTCTAAATGGACTGTTATAGGAAGAAGTATATGTTGAGCAACCTCCAGGCTTTGAGTAGAAGACTATTGGAGATAAGGTGTACAAGCTCAAGAAAGCATTATATGGATTGAAACAGGCACCAAGAGCATGGTATGATACATTGTCTCTATTTCTAACTGAAAATGGATTCACCAAAGGCAAAGTGGACAGAACACTCTTCAGAATTCAAGATGGAGAGAGTATACTGCTTGTTCAAATTTATGTGGATGACATCATCTTTGGCTCCACTGATAAAGAGTTGTGCACAAAATTCTCAAACCTCATGCAAGGGAAGTTTGAGATGAGTATGATGGGAGAACTAACTTTCTTCCTAGGTCTTCAAGTCAAACAAATGAAAGAAGGAACCTTCATAAGTCGAGGCCGAAATACACAAGAGATCCGATGAAGAAATTTGGGATGGAAGAGAAATCCTCATAAAAATTCCCATGAATACACCAGCCAAGATGGATATGGACAAAGAAGGAAAAGATGTTGACCAAACAAGATATAGAGGTCTCATTGGATCTCTGTTGTACTTAATTGCCAGCAGGCCAGACATTACCTATGTTGTTGGCGTGTGTGCTAGATTTCAATCGGCACCCAAGGAAAGTCACATGACTGACGAGAATCTGAGATATTTAAAAGGAAGCGAGGAGTTGGCTTGTGGTATCAAAAGGAAGGATTATTCAAATTAATGGGATACTCGGACTCGGACTATCTTGGTTGCGGAATCAACGAGAAAAAGCACATCCGTACTTGTCAAATGCTTGGAAATCGACTAATCTCATGGTTTAGCAAGAAACAAAACTCCATTGCAACATCCACGGTGAAGATGAGTATATAGCGGCGAAAGTTCTGCGCAAGAAATTCTCTGGATGAGACAACAAGCGAGAGATTATGATGTTGAAGAAAACAAAATTCCAATTATGTGTGATAATACGGTGACATAGCAATCACACAAAATCTCTGTATTACACTCAATGACAAACCATATCGATGTCGGATATCATTTCATAAGAGATCATGTTGAAATGAAAGATATCACATTAGAATATATCTCAACCGACAAGCGATTAGGCGATATATTTACAAAGCCATTATGTGAATCACGATTTGAAGAACTCAAGAATGAGTTGGGATTAATTGGTGAAAGTTAGAAGCTCGGAAGATTCAACATAGCTTGGAAATAAGGAAAGAAACATCAAATGAAATAAGTTTCACATCACGACTAAGTGAAACAAATGAGCGGATATCTGTTGCATTAAGTTAGGTCGGCAAAGTTAAGTCAAAACAAAGAGCTAAGTTATTTTAAAGAAGAGAGCTGAAAATATAGAAGTTACTTGCAACAATGTCATTTTGAAGAAGCGGGAATGATTTATCATTAAGCATCGAGACATGATCACGCAAAACGAGGAAAAACTACAATTATGTCCATGATTGGATATAAATGTTCTTTGCATTAAATGTGGAGAGATAATGCGGTTTTCAAGACTTAACTCTCACCGTTGATCTTGACCAAATGATTCAAATTCCCTAATTTGTCTCTTCAAGTCATATATAACCAAAAATTTAGCTATGTCTCTCTCCTCACGCGAACAAACACATTCAAACCAAAGAAAAAAGAAACTCTCTCGAAAGTTATAAGTGTTCTTAAGCAAATTCATCAATTTCAATCGGTAAAGATCCTTAAAAATGGCACCTACGTTCGACTTCGTCAAACTCTCTAAGAAAATCCACTCGGGATCGTCTGTGGATTTCGGGGTTCGGATGAACCCTAGTTAAGAAGATTCTTTGAGATGCTTTAGAAAAGTCGGGTCTCAAGGCTTTTCGACTTTGGAATACTCGGATACCTATCTCGAGGAGGTAACGCAGCTCTATGTTAATCTTTGAAGTGCATGAAAGGAATTAAGTCATTTGTCCACCGCAAGGACATAATGATAAATCTTGGGACCTTGCGGAGCACTTGCTTGTTGCCGTTTGAAGGCTTGAAGGAGAATAATGAAACCGATGTTGATTTGGGCATTTGCATGGAAAGAGATAGCCAAACCAGTGTCTTTGCTAAGTTGGTCTACAAATGAAGAAGAAGGCTGGCGAAGGGCGACTATCATAAATTGATGGATGTTGTCTCCAAATGTGTAGACATGAAGTTTGGAAGCTTTAATCAATTGTCCAAGACTAAGTGATCATCATGGTTGCGATCATGTAGGGCAAAAAGTAAATTGAAGTTCGTTAGGTACAACAGGACTTCTGCTAGAATGTGTGCAAATAAGTCGTTCAAGGAAGATGGATCCTTTGGAGGATCTCTTAGATATGGCCTCGTGATTGGCCACTTGATGGAAGTGAAGGGTATTTCCCTTCGACATGGAAAACCCTACCATGTCAACAAAAAGATGTTCGGTGAACCTCTCTAGTGCCCGAAAGAAGAGCCCAGCGCGAAGAAAGCGAACACAAGTGAGGGGGAATCAAGCGAACCCGAGGACACAAATGCTACCCCTCGCAAAGAAGAAAGGCCCTGAACAATTTGCAAAGAAGAAGGCCGCCCTGCAAAGAAAAAGGATGCACCTGCCCGTGCGGCCGAAAGTCACTACACGTGCGGCCGTGTCTCCTGCCCCTGCAGGCCAGGCTGAAAGGAACCCTAAATCCCTTCTCCCATCATCCGGAAGAAGAGGACGCGAAGTCCCGGGAAAGCGACTCCCTCAAAGAAGAATGCCCAAGTTCCGCGGTGATGAAACCACTAAATCGGAAACTGAACTTCCTTTAGTTCGTCCAAAAAAAAAAGGAGACTGGTAAGAAACTCTGAATTGGAGAAGATAGCTGAATCTACCACTCAGCTGAAGAAAGCTTCCGAGACCGCCAAACTTAGGAAGTGCAGTCTCCTGAAGTTATTGATGAATCTGACAAGACTGCTGAAGGTCATCAGCAGAGTCCTTTGAAGACTCAGTTGGGCGTCAGACAGCTGAGGGAAGCAAAGCAGCTGAGACAACTGAACATCCTGTTGAAAAAGTTGTCTCTCCATCTGCTACTGATGCTGCTGAAGGAGAGGAGCAGCAGAGTATCTTGCCTTCAATCCCAGGAAAGGAAGGACAAGAAGAAGATGATGACGATGTTATCATCATGTACTCTCAATATATCCGGATATCCAGAGACGCATTAGAGAATGGAGAGCATGGAAACTTGATCACTCAAAAGCACGAGTTCGCTCACCCCGAGTATATCAAAGAAGAAGAGGAATTGTTGCAATTCCTTGGTGTTGCCACGATGCACGGGCTCTTGATGAAGAAAATTGCATGGATATTCTTCAAATTATCAAGGAAGAAAAAAAAAAAGCGCAAAGAGAGGAAGCACGTGCACTAGAAAAGTCCAAGATGTGCATGTTCACTGGTACGCACGAGCATACTCATGAAAATCTTGTTGAGTACATAGACAATGATGAGAATATGGATCCTACTATTGCAGTGAGAGAAGTTAGACATGCATCAAACAATGAGAGAATCTAGGCGATTGCATGAGCAACAACTATTTGAAGGACCAGGAGGAGAGTCGTCTCAATCTCTCCTGCAGATCGACCCTTTGGGAGTAGTGCGTGATTGCCACAAACATCAACTGCGCTACGTCCTCGGTACTTTCGGAGGATGGGTCAAGGGAATTGGCAATGAAACTGGGATTTTGGGCACCCAAGTTGAGCCAACCCCTGCAGAGAAGGTGTTTTACCACACCTTGGGTGAGCATTCAAAAGAAAAAGCCGCGAGTCGAGAGCAGTGACCCCATCATCGATCACTCAACCGGTGTTCCGGTTGAGAGGGAACTCTCCACTGCAGCAAGGTCGGAGGATCTTTGCGAGAAGACTCTAACTTGAAGCAAGAAGGCAAAGTGGAATCGAGAAAGAACCACATCGAGTTGATATTGACGGCTCGGACAATTGAGTCTGTCCCGGTGAAATATCACCGCTTTGAAGGCGATGACACACTGTCCCTACAGTCGAGGCACATGATGGAATGCCCCGGAGTTAACACTGGGCGGTGAAAGTGCAATCCTAGGGGTTGAGACTCCTATGGATGCCATGGTCCAAGACCTAAGACGATTCTGCGATGTCGAAGGGAATAATGAAGGCCTCATTGCGATTGAGACTAGCTGGAGGTAGTTAAGGCCCGAGGAGGTTGAGACTTCCCAGGTAAATCTCAAGAGACACAGAACATTCCTCCCTTCAAAGCACTTTGAAATAGAAGAGGAGATAAGTTCACTTCATGACTCCCGGAGAACTTAGACATATCATTCTTGGGAGTGAATATGAAGTTGAGCCCACCCCATTGCGGATCAAAGGGACCCGGTGAGGATGTTCTCAACACTACGAGTCGGCCAAGTGATAAAGCCTTTCGTCAAAAATTTAACCGATGATAAGCCAACTCCGCAAATCTCATCATCATCCGATGACGCGATGATGCAACAGAGATTCAGGTAATTCATTTAGAGAAATCTCTGAGACCGAAGAAGCTATTAAGACGGCTAAGGCTCGGTCATCGGTGGGCAACACATTCCGAAGCCCCGGTGAAATCGGAAATCATCTGTGACTCCCACAAGCTGCAGCGATAACGACTCCACTAGCACCATCACGAGGCTCCCACAAAATGTGCAGGATCGAGAGAAACAACTACAAATGAGATCAATCAAATGCGGCATCACGAGGCACAAACCGCAAACGAGATCATCCCATATGTGCGCGATGATGCTATTGAACAAGTGTTTCCATTTTCTATAGACTTGCCTAAGCTAGAGGAAGAGACCGCTAAAGAGAAACAACGGTTCAGCATGCGAGAAGATCCCAATCCCTACCGACTCTATTGTACCGGAAATTTTAATTTCGTTGTAGAATGGCGGTGAATCAAGTGAGGCAGTGAGACTCGTGAAGTCTTCAAGAAGATCGTGCGGAGATTGAGAAGATCAAACGACACCAAGACTCACTAGACTTACAACTGGAAAATAGAGATGCCACCCTCACAGTAGATTTGAGAGGGATCGTGGTAAGGATCAGGGAGTGGTCTCAACAGCAAAGTGCCATGCGATACGAACAAGTTCGCTATTTCAAGGCACTATACAATAAAATGCTTGTTTGGAGCGCGACAACACTTCAAACAGGCCAAAATGCAAGAACATATTGAGAGGTTGCATGCCTCTCACAAAAGCAAATGGAGCTTCTGCGTGAATTTGAGAGAAAATAAGTTATGCGCCTTGAGGAGACCATGAATGCAAAATTCACCTTCTCATGGCTGAAATAAAATTGGTGGCCGTAGGAGTCCAAAGCCACTTGTTCAGAATTTGGGCGAACATGCCGCAACGGACTCAAACACAACTCGGCTCTCAGCGGACTCAACTTTATGCTCGCGGCATGTTTCCCGGGTCCCTCTTTCCTTTGATGATGCCAAAAATGGGGAAGAGGAGTCACTAGGAGTTTAAAAGAAGAAAAGTTGAAAGAGTCCGAAGTCAAGATGATGACAGATGAGAAGAAGAAGGAAAAGCAAATCTGTTAGAAGGACTTGACATTAAAAGAAGAAAAGTTGAAAGAGTCCGAGCCAAGATCGGTTGAAGAATTCAAGACGCTCGAATCAAGGCTATTTCCAAAAGATGTCACTAGTCAAAGCTTGGGATCCATCTTGGGAGAAGGGTCTTAAATTGTGCGAAGAAGGCGATGTCAATGACTACTACGGCTATTCGGTTGGTAAGCGAGAAGACTCTCGTGCGATGACATACCCGAGAGGAGGAGGAAGAAGTGGTGGAGGAAGAGGTTCTCGACTCGTCCAAGACCCAAGAATATCGAATATGTAGATCCCGGAAAGAAGGGGAGACTCTCTTTGGTGGGTATGATGAAGTGGCAAACCCGGAAGTGGCAAGGAAGAATCTTTGAGGCCATGAAAAGACAAGAAGAGGAAAACGAAAGACAAACTCGGCTATGGCTCGAGAGGAAGAGGAAGGATGATCTTTGCGAAGAGAGCCTATGAAAAGAAGAAGAAAGATGAGGAATAAGAAAGAAAAAGGAAAAGAGGTGATGATTTCGACAAAATCAAGAGGAAAGAAAGAAGCGGCGAAGGTGATGAAGTGTTGATGTGAACCCTTCATGTATTTTACCTATGTAAATACATTCATGTAAGTCATCTGTAGACTTAGTGAAGTCTTCGTAATTTCTCACTTTGTATTTGTATCTTAGCATAGATGTACGTATTTTGCTTTGATATAGAATGCTCGATACTAAATGTAAAACAATTTGTGTAAAGGACAAGAATTCTATGATCAATAAAACGATCAATTCTACGCATACATTGTTTGTTACTACATTGTCTGTATGTATCTTTTTTGTTTATATTTTATTAAATGTTTTTAAGTTTTGGCATCATCAAAAAGGAAATTATTGGAAATTTATTTTATAGATTTTGATGAATGCCATGTAAAACTTAAACTATAAAGTTGGCACCCTATTTTTTTGTGATTTACATTGTAATAGATTGGGGTGGAATAGGCTGAGTCAAGTCGGCTACGTGCGAAAATACAAGAAGTCAATCGGAGACTCAAGTGAAGACTCCGTTGTGGAATAGTGAGTATGTTCAAGATGGAAGTTCAAGAACTCGATCAAGATGTATCGGTGAGGAACATCTCTGTGTGAAAAGTCGTTCAAAGTCAACTCATGAAGTGAATTGAAACACTGTCAAATTACTCGAGGTTAAAGAAGATTCAAGTCAATCTTGTCTTTGAAAAGAAGAAGCGATTGAGTAAAGCCAATGACATTCAACCGTTGCACAAAGATCATAGAGATTACTTATTTTAGTAATATCCCCATAATGTCGAGCACAGAGAATAAACAAGTGCAAAAGCGTGTATTTTAATAAGCAAGCGGAGCGGCTCAGTGGGTGTCGGACTCCAAAAAAGTGGACATTAAAGAATACGAGATAGTGGATATTTCACACGCTTGGAAAGCAAAGAAGAACAAATCGATGTCAACAAAATATTGTTTGAATAATTATCCATCTCTTCAACGGATAGTTTTTCAAATAATACTATAAAAGAGTGAGGATTCAAAAGGAAGATATATATCACGAATAACAAAAGAACAACAAAGAGAATTTGAAAACGCATACAAAATCAACGAAAGATCATAATATATCTTCAACCCTATTCCATCGATTATTTCATATCCAACACAATTTGTGAAGGACAACGAAATCATCAAGTTGAAGAAAACCAAAGTAATTTCGGGGTCTACATTCCAAGTGAAGGACTATAGGAAAGATTCAAGTTGCTTGGAGGTTTGAGTGATCAAATCGAACAACTTGACAAAGTGAGTCAGTAGTAGCAAAGCGACTAGCCTCGTGAAGAAGGTCGAGTCGCAAAGAGAAGCCGGTGGGTGATCAAGGCATCTTGAGATCGAGTCAAGGAGAAAGTCGGTTGTGTGATCAAGACTTGTCTCTATCTTTGAAAACCACTCTGAACCGATCATTACTTAGTGGATTCCTCCGGGAGTTGGAGACGAGAGGAGTAGAAGAATTACCCCATCTTGAACCTCTATAAAAATATTGTGTCGATTTACTTTCAACATTTAATTTACGCTCCATTATCTTATATCTGCTGAACTAAGTTAAATGCTGGTACTCTAAGTGATAATAAGCTAAGTTTCCAAAAACAAGTGTTAAAAACTCATACTTTTGAAAAAAAGGTGTTAAGACTTCCTCTTTGAAAAACCAAGTCAGCCAAGTTAAGCTGCTTAAAATAGACAAATGAGTTACTTTACACACGACTCTCGTGAGTGCATATATAGGAACTCAGGTGATAAATTGACACACGGTGACTTGTGATAACTCTGTTGCAATTTTTGAAAGGTTCTTGATTGCAAAAATTTTGGTAAAGTTTATTCAACCCCTTCTAAACCTTACAACACACCCCTTGGGACCTATAATATATTATATGAATTTATATGAAGTGATATTATCGAATTACATTGTTTGTAAACCTAAATAAATAATATTCGCTCTAGGGGTGGACAAATGAAATCGGAACCAGGATAAATGGTTAAGGGAATCGTTGACCGGCCCGGTTCCAAAATCGAAATCGAAATCGTGTAGGTTGGTTCCGATTGGTGGAACCGCGGTTGAACTAGATGTAAAGGTTAAAACCAATAACTTTTATTTTTCTAATGTAAAAATATGATAGAAGAAGCTGTTAAATATTTATTATAATATTTTACATTCGCAACCGCATGTCACATCTTAAACTAAATATTATAAGCGAGCCACATGAATTTTGATTCATCTATATCTTAAAATGATATATAGGCAACTTAATATTATTAGCTATATTAAGTTCAAAATTTAATATTACAATGAATATTAAGTCTAATCTCTCTTACTATTATTAGTTATATTAAGTCCAAAATTTAATATTACTATGAATATTATGTCTAATTCCTCTTAATATTATTAGTTATATTAAGTCCAAAATTTAATATTATTATCAATATTATATCTAATTCCTTTTCTATTTTTCCTTTGTTTCTTTGATTTTGTAACTAAATTTGATAAATTATTTTTAAAAATAAAAAAAAAACGGTTCTAGTTAAAATCGGAACCGAGCCGTAGTAGAGAATCGGGTTCGATTTTAGAACTGGAACCTGAGCCTCAGGTTCTAATTTCTCATTTTGGAAGAACCCGAGAATCGACGGTTTTGGAACCGAATCGCGATTAAGGAACCGTGGCAACCTCTAAATTTTGCCCACCTATTTAAATCTTACAAAATTAGAAAAATGGAAGATGGTTTTATTAGATACTTTTGAGTTTTGATTAATAAAATTAGCACAACTAACTAAATAATTTTTTAAATATCAAAACACAATGACATTACACTTGAAATAGAACACATAATGCAGCATATGAAGTATTATTTCAAAATGTGAAGTGAGCGATTTGTATGATATTCTTCTAAATTTTGAATTTCTTTTTCAAAGCATTTCTAATTAGAAGCTTGGATCTCCTATAACAATCACAACCAAGTTTGCGACACAAATTTTTTGTCTCTTTACAAATCCGTGTAACACACGGGTGTTGTAGTTTATAATAAACCATTTAAGAAATTTCTTAAAACGTATTTAGGTTTTCTGCGTTTCTTAATATGTAGTGCATGTTAAATATATATATATATGTATGTATGTATATATTTATGTAGTTTGTAATACGTTAGTCAACAAAAAAATATTTGGACTTACGTGTGTCATGCTTAGTGCAATAGACATGCATGTGCCAAGAATTCCAAACAAAAGGTTGCAACTCCTCACTTCGCTACTAACTCGATCAATTACATCTCTTAGCTTTGTAACTGACTTTATGAAGAGTTGTTTGAAGTTTTCAAATATAGTCAGGAGACACACGACTTGAAGAGTTTTAGTTGTATTTGATGCCTGTTCAAATACCAAAGACAATGGGCCCGAGATGTATAAATAATTGATCGGACAGTTATTTATTTTTCAAACTTTGAGCATTCTTATTTCTAGTAGAAGTAATTCAAAACTTGATATTTGGTTGTTTAATTTTGTCACATTTGTATCCTAAAAGTAATTTGACACAAACTCGTTAGCAAGTAGTGGGGAAAATAACACTTTAAGTAAAGTGTCCTACACACCTTAGACTTGGTCATTCCTTCAAGTTGTATTAGAAAAATCTTGTACCTTTTGTTTTCTTCCAATTTCTATATTGTGTTTCGTTCATACCCGATCATAATAGTTTCAATAATCTTAAATCATTATTTGAGTTTCCATGGAGTCCACTCAAGAATCTGCAATCAAAGTGATAAATCAAGACTTTGTGAAGTTGGATAGGTTGGATGGCACATGCGCCAACTTTAATCGTTATAAGGACAAATTGATGTTTTACCTATGACTCACGAAGGTTGCCCTCGTTCTCAATCCGAATCTTCGAGAAATCCCTCCACCAAAGGATGGTGAATCGGCGAAGTGAATAAACAAAGGGAGAAACGTCAAGATGATGAAGTGATGTGCATGGGTCATATTCTCAATACCTTCTTAGACACCATTTACGATTTATTCACTTTGTTGAAGAGTCCGAGAGAAATTTGGGCAACGATTGAATGTGAATATACATCACAAAAGCAAGGAGCATATAATTTTTTAATTAAAAAGTATTTTGAATTTAAGCTTGATGATTCTTCTTCTCTCATGGACCAAATTCATATTTGCAATTTGATTCAAAACTTAAATATAAATTGCTAAATTACCTTCTTATTAGAATTATTAACAAAATAAATTGCTTCATACTTACGAAATTTTGACCATATCTAGTGTTTTGAAACACCTAAGAATTGAAGAACGTGCTAGGATTCTTCATAAGAAAGAAATTGATAGTGATCTAGAGTGAATATGGTTGATGAAAAGAAGTTTAAGAATATAAGAAAAGAAGTCTAAAAATGCTAATTCTAAAGAAAAATGGAATATGCTATAATTGTGGTAAGAAAGGCCACTATAAGGCTAAGTTCAAATCAACAAGAAGCAACAAATTAACTATGATAATGCTTCTAGTGTTAATCTTGTTGAAGATGTTCTTGAAATTATAACAATATTATCTCTTGGTCTTGTGACTAAACTCCACTTGGCTACACCAACCTCTTCTAAGGATTGATGGTATGACTCTGCGGCAGCCATTCATGTATGCAATGACAAGGAACAATTCAAGAATTATGAAATTACGAATGGACAACAAGTAGTTATAGCAAATGGTGTAAGGGCCAGTCTTGTAAAGGAGATGTTCATTTGGACTTCAAGGAAATTCGAAAGACTTAAAGCTAATGTTTGCTAAAACCCCTCGGCTAAGTGATGTCATTGCCTCTATTCTCGGCAAACTCCCCGTGACCTTACCTATCGAAAAGTTGCGGTGTCCATGAAAGACAAAAGAAAGGTCATTGAAGGCGGATTTGAGGAGTTAGGTAGCAAGATGCTCGCGTTCGGAGATCATGAAACAATATGGTGGTCTTCCAGTAGGAAAGGACCTACAAGTGGTATCGGAAGCGGTTGGTTCATTGAGCCTTCCGCACTGATTACTGAACTAGATCTCTATCTTTTCAAAAAGTTTTTAAACAATTGTGTTTCAAAGTCTTTTATTTTAAGTAAAGTTATTATCATGGAAGCAAATCAGACACGTATTCCTATATTCACTGTTGAAGAATTTGATGATTGGAAAATTTGTATGCAGGCTCTTCTATCTACATTACATGATGAAATGTGGCTTGTGACGGAGGATGGGCCATTGCAAATACTCAAAGTGAACATTGCAATAAGAAGCATTTGCGGTGAAGGAGAAGAAGCTGTTGCTGAAGCAAGACCAGCCATGGTTGAAAAACCAAGGACTGAGTGGACTAATAAGAATAGAAAGAGATATAACTTGGACAATGTGGCCAAGGACATACTCTACAAGACATTGGACAAAACAATGTTCAATAAAGTCAAATCTTGCAAATATGCAAAAGAAATATGGAACAAGTGACTTTAATATGTGAAGGATCGAAACAAATTAAAGAAAATAAATCGTCCGTTCTTTGTTCAAAAATTTGAAAATTTCAAAATACTTGCGAGTGAAACCTTGGATCGTTGGATGCAGTTCACTGAGATTACGAATGAGCTTTCGGCTCTTGGGAAGGAATATATCTGAGAAGAAAATGTGTATGAAGATCTTAAGAAGCCTCCCACTGAATGGGAAATGAAGGTTATGGCCCTGAGACATTCAATTGACCTCTCAAGAACATCTAACCATGAGCTATTCTCGGACCTCAAAGCTATGAGTTTGAAATGAGAAGAAAAGAGCAAGAGGATATAGTTGTACCCAAGACAACTGCATTAATGGCTAGTGATGGAAAGAGAGGTGAGCGAAGGAAGCCATAGACATGGAGAAAATTGCCACGATGGTCAAAAGATTCAACAAGTTCTTCAATAAGAACTATAAAAGAAATAAGGTGAGACCTCCGGGGAGACATTCGATTCCTTCCAAATCAATGGAAGATAGACCACCCAAGAAAGTTGAGCATCAAAGGGTTGAATATCGGCGATAATCGAAGCGACGAGTTGATCAAAGAAGTGAGAACCTACGTTAGAAGCTGCGGACAACCAGGGACAATTTGCGATTGATTGTTCCTATCCACGATCAACAAATATAGGAATGAGGAAGAAAAGAAAAGTCTTGAGGGAAAGAAGGCGAGGGAAAAGATGAAAGCCGTGTTAGGCTGAGATTGCTCGGATAGTCATGTCAAAGAAGCGACAAACTCGAAAATTAGTGAAGCGGACTACTCAAGTGATTAAAGGGAAGAGGCTATGATGCTGCTTTATGGCCAAAGAACAAGATCAACGGATCAAGAAGATGAGTTACACTCTAACTCATCTCATTTAGATTCAAGTGATAGTGATTGTAATACACACACTTCATCACCCACTGATCTTTATGATTCATTAGGCAAAATGATGAAAGATTTTGAACATATAAAATGAGGAAAACGACCCGACTTAAAAGCCAAAACTCACGGTGACTAAAGAGTAGTACTCTAAGTCATATAGGCGATGAGAACACTAAGTTGAAGGTTGAAAATGCAAAGATCATAGCAAAGTTAGCTATTATAGAAAAGAGGAGAATGATCTCAAAAATGTGATTGCCTCATTTACAAAGGCATCCAAATCATTGGAAGATCTTATTATGAGTCAAAAGAATGTGGAGATAAGACATGCATAGGATTTAATTCCTTTGTGCATAGTCAAACTCAAGAATGATTTTGGAAAAAGGATCTTCAAGTAATGAAGCATCTCAAAAACCCAAAACACCAAATGATGCACCCACATTCACTCCAAAGCACAATCACAAACAAAGCGGCATTGGATACAAAGGAAAAGGAAAATAACGGCCCGATTGAGTATCTTTGAGAGGATAGGCGAGAAGAAATCCGCCAAAGTTCCTCAACAAACTCCAAAGCAGAACATACTACTGTGAAAAGCAAATGAGCTACCAAAAACCCCCAAATTTCATCAAAGAAATACACATTATGGGAATGGTAGAAACTATCCCAACTATGTTGATTAGAATAACGTGAAACATCGGCAAAGACCTATGGAATACAAGCCAAAGTGGCAAAGACCTAAACCTCAACAAAGGTCATTCGAAAGGCAAAAGAGCTATTATCGGCACACATATGCACCCAAGCACTATAGTCGAAAATACCACAACTACCCCAAGAAAGGAGTTGCTAAAACACAAACACGAGCATACAGAGAAAAGAGACGAGTTGTATGAACCTAAAACCCCAAGCAATTTGCTAATGTGCACTATGATTATGGCACTAATAGATGGAAACCTCTTAGAGTCAAATCTTTTGGCGATAGGTTGGTTGGATCATCTTATAGCACTAACCCCTCGGGACCCGGACAAGTATGGGTACCAAAAATCGATTTCGTTGATTGCGGGTTCAAGAAGCAGTGAGTACCAAGGAACCTGATACATGTATAGTGGTACATTTCAGACATATGACGAAACAAGAAAAAATTGTCGATTCAAGGAAATTAGAGGTGCAAAAGTCATTTTGGAGAAATGAAGCTCGGGGAAATCAAAGGCACAAGATCTATCAAGAAAAATGGATTGGAAATCACAGATGTTGCTTATATTGAAGGCCTCAACTTCAACTTTGTTAAGCATCGACCAACTCGTGATAAAGGCTACGATGTTGGATTCAACATGGGAGTGTGCGGATCAAAGATCTTTGAAACAAATGAAATAGTCTTTTGCAAGGATCAAGACGAGAAAAATATGTATGTGGTAGATTGATCTTGTTACACAATCAACTTGTCTGCATTAGCAAAACACAGTAGAATCAAGTTGGTTGTGGCACAAGAAGGTGAGTCATTTGAATTTCAAGGCAATCATCAATCTTGCAAGGAGTCATCTTATAGAAGGATTGCGGACTCGGTGTCAAGAAAGAAAGTGTATGTGATGCATGCGGATGGGAAAGCAAATCAAGTCTTCATTCAAGGATAAGCCAAGTCCATCTTCAACAAGGATATTCTTACGTACATATGGATTTATTTGGTCGATTGAGCCAACCAAAGCATAAGTGGAAAGAAATACACCTTAGTGGTGGTGGATGATTATTTAAGATATACATGGACAATCTTCATGTATAAAAAGAAGGAAACTTTGCGAAGTTACCTCGGTGATGAAAAGAGTTCAAAATGAAAAGAGTCAAACCATTATAAAAATAAGATCGTGAGGGAACCGAGTTTGTCATTTGGAATAATAACTTCGATGTTGTGTTGAAAATGGGATTGCTCATGAGTTGTCGACTACAAGAACTCCACGTGAGAATGGAGTAGGTTTGAAAAAATGAATAGAACTCTCAAGGAAGTGCAAGGACCATGTTAGTTGAAAATTTGGATTGCTAAGAGATTTTGGTGAAGCCATTAATACAATATGCTACACTCAAAATAGATGCATGATCAATAGGCAATTGACCAAGACTCCTATGAGATTTGGACGGGAAGAAAGCCAAATGTTGGATATTTCGGATATTTGGATGTAAATGCTTCATCCATAACAATGGCAAAGATAATTTGAAGGCTTTTGATCTAAAGGCGATGAAGGTATCTTTTTGGGATACTCGGTGAGTAAAGCCTATAAGTCTTGAACAAGAGGACTATGGTTACGAGAAGAGTCTATCCATGTGGTTTTTGATGAACCTAATGTGAGTGGAGAAGACATTGAAGAGTTAGGCGATAAAATTTGAATCGACCAACTATGCGAGAAGAGTCCTTATGTTGAAGGCGAAGTAAGAGCACTCAACCCAAATGAAGATGAGATAGTTGAATCTCAAAGGCAATTTGGAAAGTCTACAATCGAATGAAAATGAGAGAGTTGTTCAAGACAACTTAGGCTGCGAGGCAATGAATCCAGCGACTTACTCTACATGATGTGAGATGGTGAGAGACCATCCACGAGTTAGTTATTGGAGATATTAGAGACGGCATAAGAACTAAATCCGAGCACAACATGAAGTTATGTTCACTAGTTTTATTTCCCATATAAAACCTAAAGATGTGTCTCAAGCATTGGATGACACACTTGGATTCAAGCCATGTAAGAAGAAATTGAATCGGTTTGAAAGAAACAAAGTATGGGAATTAGTGCAAAGGCCAACCCATCACAATGTTATTATTGCACAAGATGGGTTTTGAAACAAGATGAATGAGGAAGGATGCATTGTAAGAAACAAAGCAAGATTGGTAGCCAAAGGGTATTTCAAGAAGAGGGTATAGATTTTGATGAAGCCTCTGCTCTGTTTCAAGATTGGAAGCAATAAGGATGTTTTTGCTTATGTTGCACATAAGAACTTCACTTTGTGTATCAAATGGATGTGAAGAGTGTATTTCTAAATGGGCATTAGAGGAAGAAGTTTATGTTGAACAACCTCCAGGTTTTGAAGCGAGAAAACTATTGGAGATAAGGTCTTCAAGCTCAAGAAAGCAATATATGGATTGAAACAAGCACCAAGAGCCTGGTATGATACATTGTCTCAATTCCTAACGACAATGGATTCACCAAAGGAAAGGTTGATAGAACACTCGTCGAATTCAAGATGGAGAGAGTATCTTTGCTTGTTCAAATATATGTGGATGATATCATTTTTGGTTCCATAAAGAAGCGTGTGACAAGTTCTCAAACTTATGCAAGGTAAACTTGAGATGAGCATGATGGGAGAGCTGAATTTCTTCCTAGGACTTCAAGTCAAGCAAATGAAGGATGAAACCTTCATAAGTCAAACAAAATATACCAGAGATTTGATGAAGAAATTTGGTATGGAAGAGAAGTCTTACATGAAAATTCCAATGAATACGTCGATCAAAATGGACATGGATGCGGATGGCAAAGTGATAAAACCGATATAGAGCACTCATTGAATCCTTGCTCTATCTAACATCAAGCGAGCCGGACATCACCTTTGCGGTAGGTGTATGTGCAAGATTTCAATCTGCGCCAAGGAGAGCCACATATTGACTAAGAGAATCTAAGATATTTGAAGGGATGCCGGGAAGTCGGCTTATGGAATCGAAGGAAGGTGGATTCAAGCTGATTGGTTACTCGGACTTCGGTATCTATCTTTGGATATAGAGTTGATAGAAAAGAGTACCTCGGTACATGTCAAATGCTCGGAAATATATTGGTTTCTGGTTGAAAGAAACAAAATTCAATTGCCACATCCACGGTGAGGCGAGTACATAGTTGCGAGCGATGTTGTGCCCAAGTCTTATGGATGAGACAAAGAATGAGAGATTATGATATTGAAGAAAGAGAAATTCCAATTATGTGTGATAACACTAGTCTATTACAATTACCTTAATCTGTGTTGCATTCAAGAACAAAACACATTGATGTAAGATATTATTTTATAAGAGATCATGTTGAAAAGAAAGACATCACCTTGGAATACATCTCAACTGATAAACAGTTAGCTGATATATTCACAAAGCCTCTATGTGAATCAAGGTTTGAAGAGCTCAAGAATGAGTTAGGGTTAATTGAGCTTAGTTAGCATACTCGAGAAGACTCAATCAAAGAGAGATAGAAGATAAGAAATTTGAAAAATGTAAAGGTTCACATTTCGACCAAGTGAAATGACCCGGTCGGGAAGTCGATTGTACCTAATTAGTGACAACCGAGTTACATCATAAGAGAGAGCGATTTGAGTCACTTGGATATAAGTTGAATCATTTATGAGCTAAGTGACAAAGAGGCGATTGTTTTTAAATGAGCGGGAATGTTTTTAAGGATGAGCGTCGGCGTAATAATGACTTGATCACATGAAAAGTTGCACATAAACCATATGATTGGATATAAATGTTGATGCATTTAATGAGGCGAATTAAATGCGGTTTTGAAGCTCAATCTCGGCCGTTGATTTTGATCAAAATTTCTAAAAGTAAACACCATCCTTTCATGTCACTTATATACGAAACTTTGTCTTTCTCTCTCCTCACGCAAACTATTCATCTTCAACCAAGGAAGTCATTCTCTCTCGAAACTTTGTGCGAACCACTAGTTCTTTCAAGCAAGTCTTCTCATATTTTAATCGGTAAAAATCTCCGAAAATAGCTCCAAAACTTGATTATGTGAAGCTCTCAAAGTAAATCCACACTGGTTCTCCGGTGGATTTTGAAGGAATGATCAAGCGGGATATCGGTGAGACCCTAGTCAAGAAAATAGCTAAGAAGTTAGAAAGTCGGCTACGAAGGACTTTTTGACGATGGAGTTTACTCATACATACCTTGAAGAGGTCGCTATGTTTTACGCGAACGTTGAAGTGCGGGACGATGAAATCAAGTCTTACATCACAACAAGGTCATTTAACTCAATGCCAAAGACCTTGGCCGAGCACTCGCTTGTTGCCCGCGGAGGTTTAAAGGACATCATTGAAGCGGGATATCGACTTAGCTACGGCTTGGAAAGAAGTTGTCAAGCCTAAGTGTCTTTGCGAAAGTGATCTATATAGCCAAGAAATATTCGTTGAAGGGCGACTATCACACGGCCGATGGATGTTGTCTCGAAGTGTGTTGACATGAAATTCGGAAGCTTCAACCACCGTGTCAAAAACTAAGGTGATCGTGATGGCTGCAATCATGCAAGAAAAGAGAGTAAACCTGGGTTGAGTTTGTTTACGGACTACTGCCAAAATGTGTTGAATAGGACCTACAAGGAGGATGGGTCCTTTGGATGCTCATTGGGCTATGGCACAGTTATTGGCCATCTTATGGAGTGAAGGGAATTGCATTACGCCATGGCAAGCCCTTCCATGTCAACAAGAAGATGTTCATTGGAAACCTCTCGGCGGCCCGGAAGAGAGCTCATGCTAGAAGGGCGATACAGGTGAGGGGAATCAAGCGATCGACTGAAGACACGGTGAGAACCCTCCACCAAAGAAGAAAGGCTGCGGTATCCAAGCCTACTCCTGTCCCCACCCAAGCCAAAGAAAGCACTGCTCCCCGGCCAAGTCAAAGCTCCCGCCCATGCGGCCAATATTTCAAAGCTTTTACGAAAGGATGCTCGTATGGATTCTTGATAACTCCATGTACGGGTAGAGGATGAAGGAGTACATTGAGAGGATTAACCGATCTCACAAAACGGATATGGAGTTGTTGCAATATTTCCACAATAATTTCATTGTGAGACTCGAGAACATCATGAATGAGAAATTGATCTCATCATGGCTGAAATGAAGATCGTATTAGCCGAGTCCAAGGCCACACGCTCGGAATTTTAAGCGTATGATGCAACGGACTCAAGCACAACTCAACTATCGGTCGACCGGACTTTATACTCGGAGATTTGTTCCTTGGGATACCTCTCTCCTTTGGTGATGATGCCAAAAAGGGGAGATGAGTCATTCAAGGGATTGAAAGAAGAAAAATTGAAGCAAGGAGGTGACATGGATAAGGGGGAAGGAAGTTCGAAAGACTTAAAGGCGATGTTTGTTGAAACCCCTCGGCTAAGTGATGTCATTTTCTCTGTTCTCGAAAACTCCCTATGACCTTACCTATCGAGAAAGGCGTAGTGTCCATGAAAGATAAAGAAAGATCATTGAAGCGAGGATTTGAGGAGTTAAGCGAAAAGCAAGATGCACGCGTGATCGGAGATCATGAAATAATATGGTGGTCTTCCAGTAGGAAAGGACCTACACTTCACCTCCGCAAGAAGATGGTACTCACTAATGTGCGTCATGTTCCGGATGTTGTGAAGAATCTTGTCTCTGTGAATATTCTTAATAAGAAAGGGTTGAAGGTTGTATTAGTGTCTAATAATGTAATCATGTCTAAGAATGGTGCATTTGTTGGAAAGGGATATTCTTAACGGATTGTTTAAACTCGATGTCGATAAAGTTAATAATGTTTCTTTTTATTTGATTGATTCTTCTTATTCTTTGTGGCATGGTAGACTAGCATGTTAGTCATAGAGTTTTAAATTACATGTCTAAAAATGAATTTATCTCCTATAATGACTATGCGAATAAGAAGTGTAAAACTTGTGTTCAAGCAAAAATTACAGGATTACATTTTCCTAAAGTTGAAAGAAACAAACAATTGCTTGATCTTGTGCATTTGGATGTGTGTGAACTTAATTATTTTCTAACAAGAGGTGGAAATAAATACTTTATCACTTTCGTTGATGATTGATCTAAATTTGTGCATGTTTATTTGATCAAATCTAAGGATGAAGTATTTGGTATGTTTAAAGGTTATAAATCTCTTGTAGAAAATCAATTAAGTAGAAAAATCAAAACTTTGAGAAGTGATAGAGGTGGTGAATACTTTTCTAGTGAATTTTCTAAATTCGGTGAAGATAATGGTATTATACAACAAACTAGTGCTCCATATACACCACAACAAAATGGCTTGGTGAAAGAAAAAATAGAACATTACAAGATATGGTGAATTCCATGCTCTTAAGTTCGGAGTTTGTTAAACAGTTTGTGGGGTGAAGCTTTGTTGGCCGCTGTCATGTTCATAATGGATTCCTTCATTAAGGACTAAAGTGTTCCCACATGAGTTATATAAAGGAAGAAAACCAAACTTGTCTTACTTAAAATTTTTGGGTTGTATAGCCTTATTATAGAGTTCCGGACAATAAACGAACCAAGTTGAGACCTAGAGCACTTAAAAGTGTTTTTCTTGGCTATCTTGAAAATTTTAAAGTTTATAGATTACTAGATCTTGATTCTAAGGTAATAGTTGAATCAAGGGATGTTGAGTTCTTTGAGGATAAATTTATGAAAGATTTCAATGGTAAACGTGAATCCATCATAAGTGTCTAGTTCATCTCAAACTGTAGCTTTTAGTGAACCTAAATGAAAAGAAGTTGACACTCTTATTGAACCTAGGAGAAGTCAAAGACAAAGGAACGAAAAAGAACTTTCTTCCGATTTTATATCCTCTCAAGCTATTGTTTTCCTTGTGAAAGGTAATAGAAACTCTCTACTTAATAAAATACCGAGTTTTATTTAGTGTAGAGGATGATCCTAAAACATTTAGTGAGGTTATAAAGTCGAGAGATCTTGCATTTCGGAAAAGAAGCGGTAAATGATGAAATGGATTCAATTTTGTCTAGCAATACTTGGATTCTAGTTGATTTACCTCAAGGCTCAAAACTAATAAGCTGTAAATGGACATTTCATAAGAAGTATGCATAAATGGAACTATTCTAACTTATAAAGTAAGGCTAGTAGCTAAGGGATTTAAACAAAAAGAAGAGTCGATTACTTTGACACTTATGCGTCGGTTGCTAGGATTACCTAAGTTAGAGTACTTCTTGCTTTCACTTCTATATATAATATGCATGTACATCAAATGAATGTAAAAATAACCTTTCTAAATGGTACTTTAGATCGGGAGGTGTACATGGAACAACTAGAATGCTTTGTGTTGCACTGTAATGAACATAAAGTATGTAAGCTAGTTAAGTCTTTGTATGGACTAAAACAAGCTCCTAAATAGTGGCATGAAAAATTGAATTTGTATTACTCTCGAGGTGGAATTAGGTATAATAATGTTGTGCATTTATTCTAAATTCAATCAAGAGTATATGGTGTAATTATTTGTCTTTATGTGGATGACATGTGCATTATAAGTCTTGCTTTAAAAGGTGTAGTAGATACTTAGAAGTATCTTTCTTCTAAGTTCAAGATGAAGGATCTTGGTGAAGTTGATACAATCATAGGTATTAAAGTTAAGAAACATAGTGGGGGTTTAGCTCTTTCACAAAGCGCATAATGTTGATAAAATCTTATATAAGTATCAACATTTGAGTGTGAAAAAAGTCGATACTCGTTTTGATCCTAACTTTTTAAGTTATATGAAAATTATGGCATTCCAATAGCTCATTTCCGAGTATGCTAGTGTAATTGAAAGTCGATGTATGCAATGAGTTGCACAAGGCGGATATTTCATATTCTATTTGTAGACTTGTTAAATATACTAAAAATCCTGGTAGGGATAATTGGAAAGTTGTGACAAGAGTTCTTTGATATCTTAAAAGGACTAAAGATTTAGGACTCTACTATAATAAGTTTCCAAATGTACTAGAATGTTATTCGATGCTAGTTGGATTACTAACATAAGTGATCAAAAACCTACTAGTGGTTGGGTATTTATGCTTGGTGGTGGTGTAGTTTCTTGGGCTTCAAAGAAACAAACGATGAATTACACACTCCACCATGAAAGTTGAATTTATTGCTCTATCTTGACTTGTAAGGTGGCGAGTGGCTTAGAGATTTATTGCTTGATATAGATCATTGGCCTCGTCCAATGCCACCACCAACTTTGTATTGTGATAGTAAGGCTACTATGTCTAGAGCATTGAATAAAGTGTACAGTGATAAATCTAGACATATAAGCCTAAGACATGCATTCATTAGAGAAATGCTTAATAATGATGTTATCACTATTGTATTCATTAGAACTTATAATAATTTGGCAATTTGTTGACCAAACCTTTAGCTAGGGATTTGGTAAATTCAACAACATCAGACATGGGGTTAAAACTGTGATCTATAATCACTAGTGATGGTAACCCAACCTTATTCTATCTATCCCTAGAATGAAAGATTTAACGGATAAAAACAAGTTGCTAAGTGATTTTGAGCACCTAAGTTAGTGTAGACCATTCCAAGTATAAGGTGCATATTTTGTTACTCTTAAGTGAGCAAGTTGAGAGTTAACTCTTAATGGGATTATTTCATAGTGTTTTATTTATTTTAATTAAATAAAACTTGAAGTAACTTCCACCTATATGATCATAAAAAGTGGTGCTGCTTCTAGAAAAAGTTTTCGGTGATCTTTTGTCTTTGATCATGAACTAGGATGAGCACATGACCGGTAATAGTGGTAAAAGCTAAGTATTTGTGAATAAAAAAATGCAGTTGATGGTTCATGTGTGAAATATTTCTAATCTATTTTTGAGTGTTGGTTTAAACAATCTAGCCACCAATTACTTAATTTAGATTTGTGAATTATTTACACTAAAGAAAAGTTTAAAATGAAAGTTACTTTTCTTATGCATGATATCCATGCCCGGATCTAAGGCAAAGCTCAGGAAGCTGTCGCCATTTTTTTTCCTCTTTAGCAACATAGCAACAAAAACTAAGAAAGGGCCCAACATCAAGAATCAAGCCCTTAGTCCTCAATATCCACTCGTCCAATAACTCAACTCCTTTTTTTAATATTCCCCCAACTTCCAAGTTTTAAATTAGCACGGGATTAACAGTTAATTTCATTTATCATTAAATTCATTTTATAAAAGGAAAATGGTAGGTTCCATTTCACGAATGAAGTAATATCTAATAATACCAAATCTCAATCTGTAAACGCCATTTCTATCTTACTTAAATTTTAATGCGACAAATAAGCAATTAAAATAAAAATACTTAAAAGAATATTGAAAAAAATACGGAATAAAAAATCTTACTTCGTTCGAAAATATTGCAGCGGAGATAAATACTAATAACTACTAGTCCAAAATAGTCATACAGAAAATAAAATGACATTTAACGTTTATTAAACTAATAAATCAAACTTTGAACATAAGATAACTAAAGGACATGGGTTCTCGAGTACTGCGCCCCGCCATCTCCTTCCTCTTCAATGTTCTCATCTCATCCGAAAAAAACCAACATTCGAGGAATGAGCTTAAAGAAGCTCAACAAGTAATATCATACATGAATGCATACTGCCTAATGCAATATCTTACATTTGTAACCATGAAAGACTTTACATTTTCTTTAACTAAAAAATCCTTTAATTTCCATTATTAAAACTTTATGCTTCTTTTTCTTAATACATTCTTAGGACACGAGCTCACTTGGTGGCACATTGTTTTTGTAATCGGGATTGCGGTGGGCCTTGTTAGTTGGAACCCGATTAAAATTTGCCCCAAGGCCATTTTTTCCATTTGCCCGAAGGCCCATTTCCTTTCATTTGTCCAAAGGCCCATTTCCTTTAACATTAATATTAGCCGCAAAGCGGCACATTATCGAACGTCGGCCCCTTGCGCCCATTTCCCACTCACTCCGGATCCTAGAACAATATGCACCCATTTCTTTTATTTAAAAAAAGATTATTAATTCTAAACCTTAAGACTTGACTTTAGTTAATGTTGGGATGTTCGTGAAATGCATGAACCTTGATGATGCAACGTATCATTAAGTGCAAGAATAACCATAAGCATATATCATAAAAACTGAATCACGTTAGTTGAAATAACTTGAGAGTGAAGCTCCATTCAACGATAAAGGAAAACCCTTCATTCAACTAATTAAGGAAAACCCTTCATTCAACTAATTAGCGAAAACCCTATATCCAATTAGTTAGGAAAAACATTACATTCCATTAGTTAGGGGTAAAACCTATATTCAACTCATTTGGAAATACCCTACGTTAAATTAATTAGGGAAAAGACCTACATTCAACTAATAAAGCAAAATCCTAAGCTTAATTAGTTAGAGATAACCCTACATTCGATTAGTTAAGGAAAAATCATATAGACAATTAATTGGAGAAAAACCTAATATTCAATTAATTAGGAATAAACACTATGTTCAACTAATTTAGGAAAACCATGCGCTAAATTAGTTAAGGATAATCTTTTAGAGTGGGCAAAGAATCACCACTAACAAACAAATTTATAAACTAACATACAAAGTAACTAACTCATATTAATAACTGAATAAAACTATTCTATCCGGTAAACAATTGGGTGATAATTATTATTCTTAAATTAACACCAAATAAGAGATAATTATTAAAACTTGTATGAGATTCAGATGATTAATTTGAAACCATAGAACTAATTAACTTGAATATCATGCACGAATTCCGATACGTTAGAACTTCGTGATGTACAATCAAACAAACACTTAATAATTCTACATATGTTAACATGCATATATATATATATATATACATGTACTTGATCGTACCAACAACTAGAGACCATCTTTTGGCATACGCGCATGAAAAATTACTAATATTGTATACAAAAACAAATCCTATATTTATGTGAAAGCAGTATATTATTGCATAATCACCCGAACATCAATTCCTACAATTTAGCGGGAAGCTTTTAAGTTAACATAACAATAATCAAGTCCCATTCTACATGAAAACTAAAGAGGTTCTTGTTGATTAGAAATTAATTACAACGGGAAGTCTTCAACAATAGCTTTACAAACTAAAAAGAATATTACAAGAAAATGAATCGATTATTACAACTTGAAAAACGAAAAATTGAGTCGAGTGGAACTCTTTCCACAAGAAAAATACGTCGGCTAGTGCTCACGATGCGGCGTAATGTCCCCAAAGATAAAATGGCTTAACCTCATTTAATACGATAGCACCAGCGACACAAAGGCACCTTTCGAACTTGAAGGAGCGAGAATCGGCGTCGCTTGGACTCGAATGCGAGAATGAAGTGTTCTTGAAAGTGTTCTTCGAAATGTTACGACACTTTTAACGACACTTTTGAAATATTCATAGTGTATGCAATTTTTTCTCGTGTTTAAAATCGGCAATGAAACCAAATGGTATATATACAAAGCAAAAATCCACCAACAGGAAAATAAACATGGTAAGTTAATGGGCATTAACCTTCCTTGAATGACCAGTGTTACAAACACATTGATGACCATAATCACGGGGGTTACAACACATTATCCGAGGAGTTCTGAGACTCCAACGATCAACTATGAATGCGGACAACTACGCAATGTCCATGTTCATCGGCGACCCAAACACCCAACAATCACTTGAATCTAGGCGAAGCCCATTTTCGAGTGACAAAAGTGTAATGGACTTGGACTCGGGCCCAAAGGACCGGGCGGCCTAAGCCCACGCCCACGCCCACACCGGGCCGGTGGGCGGCGCGCGTGTGTGACCCACTTGTGATCATCCACTTATGTTATATTATATCAACTAATAACATCTTCTAGTTTATAAACTAGGATAAACTTTGCTTTATAAGTTAGATGGGATGAAGAAAAATCCTTTCAACTAACTCCCTTTACATAATGCCCATTCATGTGGCCAACTTCGTGTATTAATTTCTCACTCACCTAAATTTGATTTTGAGAAATAAAAATACTACGAACATCTACTCAGAAAGTAGATTAATAATATACAATTTAATTCCTCCAAAATTAAATTCTTAGCCATTGAAAATTTGGTCAAAGTCGGGTCGACACCCACTTTCTCAAACCTAAATTTCCAACAATCCCTCACATGAGTGGAAATTAATGCATGCATGAATCCAAACACACAAACCAGTCCTCAAGAGATAATATTGCATCTCGAAAAGGTAGCTTGTAGCTTTAAACCTTCCATAGTCAATACCATCGGTACACTTTGGTGGCTTAATGGACGTAATTCCTTGAACTATTCCTCCATGGTGTATCTTGAGACAACAACATTAACACATTAATGTCTCAACACTTCCTATTTTCACGTTTTGTGTCCGTTTTGTTCATGGACACCTCTTTGGATTCATAAATGTTACTTTAAAGCCGCCCGCACTTCTCACTTACATAGGTGATCTCTATCCGAGTATCTGCCATACTCAACCCCAACGAGGTGTAGGAATCATTAAAAGTCAAATGACTTAACCTCACCACAACTTTGCGGTGTTTCGACACTTAGCATTGCTCTCTAGAGATGGGTTGAAACATTGTTTCCAAGTGTTACAACATAACCTCTATAGCTTAGTTTCCCATTGAACCAAGGTATTGGGATCTCGATCATCATGGTTGGGTTACCACTATGATGATTATTTTACTTTGTAGACTTTAAGCCCATTCCCTCTAGAAATTTACTCAATTGATCTCGATTGATCCTTTCATCAAAGGATCGCGCCAATTTGTCTTTTGATTTTACGTAGTCAATTGGCATCACACCATTTGAGGTTAACTGTCTAACGGTATTGTCTCAGGCGGATATGTATAGACTTACCATTATACATATTGTTTTGTGCCCTTCCTATAGCCGCTTGGCTATCACAATGAATCATCACGGAAGGCACGGGCTTCCTCCAACATGGAATATCTTCCAAAAAGTTTGAAGTCATTCTCTGCTTTTTGCCGCTTTGTCCAAAGCTATAAACTTCGAGATTACATGGTGGACCGAGCTATACGTTTAGCCGTGGACTTCCACGATACCGCACCACCTCCAATGGTGAATATGTATCCATTAGTGGAATAAGAATCTTTCGAATCCTAAATTCAACTAGCATCACTATACCCTTCAAGTATATATCCGGATATCTCGAGTAGTATAGCCCATACTCGATGTATACTTCAAGTATTTTAACACTTGTTAATGCTTTCCAATTCTCATGGCTTGGATTGCTCGATAACCTACTCAACATATTTATAGAGTAGGCCAAATGCGGGCGTGTATAATTTGTGTTGTACATCGACTGCCTATTATACGTGAGTATTCCATCCGAGCCACTGGTTCTCCTTTATTAGCAACGGTTTACACTTAAATCAAATGGCGTTTTTACGGTGAATCGTCAAAAGCATTGAATTTCTTGATCACTTTCTCCACATAGTGGGATTGTGACAAGATAATTCCATCGGAAACCTCTTGATTTTATCCCCATGATCACATCAGCGGTCCCCATATCCTTCATGTCAAAGTTCCTTTTAACATTCTTTTCGTGTCCATGATAGTATCATGACTACGCCCATGATTAACATATCGTCTACGTATAGACAAACTATGACAAATGTTTCCGATGTCCCCGTGACATATACACATTTATCACACTCATTGATTTTAAATCCATTTGACAACATCGTGTTATCAAACTTAAGATGCCATTGTTTTGGAGCTTATTTCAGTCCGTACAAGGATTTTATTAACTTGCACACCTTATTTTCTTGGCGGGTGCAACAAACCCTTCAGGTTGTTCCATGAAGATTTGAAAGATCTATCTCTCCATTCGAAACACCGTCTTGACATCCATCGATGAATCTCTAGATTGTGCAAAGCGGCAATCGCGATAAGCACCGAATAGATGCCATCCTCGTTACCAGAGAATAGGTGTCAAAAAAATCATACCCTTCCTTTTGTTTAAAGCTCTTTGGCTACAAGTCATGCTTTATACTTATCAATAGTTCTATCTGCTTTATACTACTTCTTTAGGATCCACTTACATCCTAAAGATTTATGACCGATAGGAGATCAACCAACTCCCACATATGATTTTCTGCAATGGACTCGATTTCACTATTGACGACTTCTTGCCGAGCGAGCATATGGACTACTTAGAGCCTCTTTAATCGAGTTCGGCTCACCATCTAACATAAATGTTAGGAAGTGAGGTCCAAAGGACTTATCCACCTTAGGCCTCTTTCTTCGTCTTAGTTCTTCACCACTCGGTGTTGAATTAACTGTTTTGTCAAGTGTGATAGTAGGTGTCGTACCAAGTGTTGTTCCGCATTTTATAACACCCGGCGAAGACTTGACAGAACATCTGCGCATAACACTGCGGTTGTTCGAGTGTTATAACACTAGAAGTAACACCTCTAGCAACACCTCCAAAACATCCCGAATACGATCCTTTCTTTAAACTTCCATCTATCCTATCTTTACAAGGATAAATATTCTCAAAGAATATAGCATTCATTGACTCAATTATGGTACCAACTATTATTTTCGGATTTTCTAACTTATGTACCATAAAACGATATGCACTATTGTTAAGTGCATAACCTATGAACACGCAATCGACCGTTTTAGGAATGATTTTAACTTGCTTTAGTTCGGAGTATTGCAACATTAGCCAAACACCCATACACTTTAAGGTATTTATAAGAAGGTTTACGATTTTTCTACAATTTGTAAGTGAGTCTTATCTTTCCCTTTAAGTGGAATTTTATTCAATATGTTGTTAAATCGTTAAAACACTTTCCCCACATATTCTGCGTGACAATCCTAACTAACCAACATGGCATTCATCGACTCTTTAAGAGTTTGGTTTTTGCGTTCGAACACCGTTAGACTATGGTAATATGGAGCCGTTATCGATGAATTATTCCCGAGTGGGTAGATAACCTTCAAACGGTGCAACATATTCGCCACCTATCACTCTCAATTATCTTAATCCGGCACCCAAGTTGATTCTCAACTTCATATTTATAATTTTGAAAGCCTCCAAGGATTTATCTTTGCTTCTTAACAAATATAAGTAGCAAAATCTTGTGCAATCATCAATAAACGTGATGAAATACTTTTTACCACCTTTAGTTTGCACAAACTTGATCACACGCATCGAGTGTATCAATTCTAAAGGCGAAGTGCTTCTTTCCACCAAATGAAATGGTAATGTGGCCATTTTGGCTTCAACACAAACTTCACATTTTCTTTGTGAGTTTACTTACGTATATCTATTAATTCCAAATTTACCAATCTTTTTAGAACATTCAGATTTACATGTCCTAATCTAATATGCCATAAATCGAGCACTCAAAAAAAGTAAAGAAGATTCATTCTTATTCATTTCAACAATGCCAAAATGGCGTCAGTCATTACATTCATTTGGAACAATCCTCTTGTCTAGATAACCCCTACCAAGGAACCGTCTAAACTTTCTCAATACAAACTTTTCGATTCAAAAACTAGTCTAAACCCATGGTTAACCAAATGTGAACCCAAAACCGATTTTTACGGATGTTTGGGACATGCGGACATCCTTCACTTCAACTCCTTTCTCGAAGTAAGCTTTAGCACCACCATTCCAACGCCCGGAACATCGGAAGAGGCAATGATTCCCTATGTGGAGCTTCCTTCCTCGACGGGGATGTAGTATGAAAATGCATCCCTTTCGAATGGACATGGGCAAGTGGCACCGTATCCACAAACCATTTTTTCGGTTATCCACCAAATTAGCTTCAAACACCACCAGCGACATGTCAACGTCGTTAGTTCCCTTCGCTCAATCATGTTGACATTGGGTGTTGTTTTGTTTTCTTTTTCTTGACTAATGACAGTCCTTTACCATATGGTTCGGTATGCCATAGTTGAAGCAAACCCCATGGAACTTTCTAGTCAGCCGCTTTCTTGTCTTTATCATTAGGCCTTTTTTCGAATTACTTGACGAGCCATGCTCCATCAAATTCGCTTTCGATTCCATTGGTGAAACTTGGACTTAGAGTCAATCCTCCTATTGTCTTCCTCAATCCACGAGTTTGACAATCAAATCCTCTAGTCCCATCTCCTTTCGCTTATACTTGAGGTAATTTTTAAAGTCCCTCCAACTTGGAGGCGGTTTCTCAATCAACGGAGCCACTTGGAATTCTCCCGGCAAGGCCATTCCCTCGGAGAGATTTCAAGTAGGATCAACTGGAATAGATCATACCTACAAACTAATAATGTGTCTTCATCAACTACACTAAACCTATAACCTCCATTAACAAAAGCTTAGCCACCATTAAATAAAAACACAAGCTAAAATCTATATAACAATTTTGATTCGCAAATGGCAATCTCGTAAGAACACAACAACACGAACTAAAAACAAAAATTAAAAAACCCTAGACACTTACATTTGCAGTCGAACAAACACGATCTAAAAAAAAATTTAAAAAACCCTAGATGTCACACTAACAGACGAACAAACACGAACTAAAAAAAATTAAAAAAACCCTAGAATGTCACATTTAAGACGAACAAACACGAACTAAAAAAAAATTAAAAAAACCCTACAATGTCACATTTACAGTCGAAAAAGAAGATTACTTGTTTCAGAAATGAATAATCGTGGTCTCGCTCAAGAAGAAACAAACCGCACACAGTTATACTCTCGATTTCTCACTCTTTGAAGAATAACCGCCTGCAACCTCCGTCCCATGACCCGAAAATGAATAAATTCAAAAATGAACCGTCGGGCAATTTTGGTGGGGAGATGAAACGAGATCTTGATTACTAAAATTAAATGATATTATGCAATTGTGTAATTACAATCTTTGCCCTTTTCGGAGTTTAAAATAAATTGAAAATGATTATTAAATTTGATAAATCCCAACCATCTAAACTTATAGATTTTGTGGCCGAGGATTAGTCCACACTGTCTCACTCTAATTATCCGGTCTCATTTGATCCTATTCCTATATATATATATATATATATCGTGTGTGTGTGTTTGTGTGTGTGTGGTTAGGATCAAATGTGGCGGGGAGGGCTTACCGTGGCGGTGTGGATTAATCGATCTATCCACACCTTTTATTCAATGGTCGAATCTATTAAAATAAGCTGATTTATCAATTAATTAATAGAAGGAAATGGCATAATAGTAACTAGCAAAATACCATAAATCACGCCCCTACAATCAAGGGATTGATTAATATCACGTTTTCATAATCAATTGTGCACCATTTTAATAGTTGAATTGTACATCGTTTAATAATCGATCAGTACACAATTTTATATCTAACGATGCATTATTGTATAATTAATTGTACATCATTCAATCCCGGCGGTTTTTATGGGATTTGATTTTACGATTATTTCCGCTTTTCATTCAATTGTGGTTTACTCATAATAGTGTACAATTAGTTATACAATTATGCATTGTTAGATCTAAAATAGTGCACCAATTTAAATGGTGCCGCGTTTCATCTATTAAAATGGTGTATAATTGATTATGGAAATGTGATATTTATCACATTCATGATTGTAGGGCGTCATTATGGGAAGGTGGTTACACTATTTTGTCTTTATAGGGTTTTTAGATGATGTACAATTAGTTATACAATGATGCAATCTGTTAGATATAAAATGGTGTCTGATCGATTATTAAATGGTATACGATTCGATTATTAAAATGGTGCATAATTTGATTATGGATACGTGATATTAATCAATCTCTTGATTGTAGGGGCGTGATTTATGGCATTTTGCTAGTTACTATTATGCTCTTTTCAACTATTAATTAATTGATAAATCGATTATTTTTAATAGCAATCTGACCATTGAATAAAAGGTGTGGATAGATGAGATCAATCCACACCGCCACATGGTAAAGAAGGCGCCACACAAGATCCCATCCCTATATATATATATATATAAGATTGGACTATGTTTAGAATTAATTATATTTTGTATTTTCTACGATCAAAGAAGAAAACTCGATAAAAGAGATTGATCAATATTTAGCAAGAAAGGAAGAAAGTTCAAATAGATCAATTTATTCACTCTGCCGTTTATATATTTTTGGTGTCTAGTCTATGAAATACATCATACACTAATTTTGTCTATAATTATTTTTATTATTTTTTTCCTTATTGATGTGCTTAAAAATAGTGTAGTTTTAGATTTTTTTGGAATCTCATATTTTCGATACCTTATAATTATAATTATACATGTTAATGTAATAATGAATTTTAACGACAATCATGTTTAGATTGATATAATCTGTGTGAAGGAAATAAAATATTG
Organism: Rehmannia glutinosa; assembly: GCA_016081115.2. Taxonomy (NCBI): domain Eukaryota; kingdom Viridiplantae; phylum Streptophyta; class Magnoliopsida; order Lamiales; family Orobanchaceae; genus Rehmannia; species Rehmannia glutinosa. The sequence continues at coordinate 30,411,168 of CM071937.1, forward strand.
TATTTATCTTAAATTGTTAATAGGTATTGAATGTGACCCACGTGTAATGCACATGTTGTATATTTGTGAGGTCTCTATTTTGTTTTGTGCTTATGTGTATTTTCCTAGTAGTTCTATGAATTCTATCTCTTGGTCCCTAAATTGTAATAATTTTAAATAGTATAAGATAATAGGCAAGAAATATAATCAAATATTTTCTATTGATAAAGTCAAAAACAACAACATACATCATAATCATGAAAAATATATTCAATATTATGTATTTGTCTTTTTATATTTTTTTAGTAGAATGGGGGATAGTATAGGATGGAAGACACGCACTCGGGTGAGATCGAACCCGAGTCACCCCTTACAACATCATAAGTCTCTATCACTAAAGTACAAGGTTGATCTCGTATTTGTCTTCTTCATAAATATATATAATATTTGGATACATATTTTATTCAATCAAAATAAGTATTTTTTATTTTATTTAATCAAATTAAATACAATTCTATAAAATTATGAAGAAATAGGTCAAGCCCGAATAATAACTATTCATGTCACAAATAGTCAAAATACATTAATATAAAACAATAGCCCATATGCATAGTTCTTAAAGCCCATTATGAAATAATTTTTGGTAAATATATCTTATATTTTTTTGTTTTTATGTTTATTTAATATTTTATATATGCATATGAGTGTCAAATTGAATATCGTAAAAATATGATTAATTTGATATATTATACATAAAGAATATCAATAATGAAAAAAATATTAAATTTACAAAAATAACAAATATAGTAATAATATAGTAACACACAATTTTGGAAAGCTAATTTATATATAAATCTAATTAAGAGGCCTTAAATGTTGACTACCAAAATCGCATGACATTCTAATAGTAATCTACATTTTTCTCGTTATACATATATATTTTAATTACTATTTATAGTATTATAAAACGAGCGAGGAAAAATTTGTGATACTATTTATGGACACATCTCTTTTATATATATATATATATATATATATGTATATATATATATATATGGATGTGATCTCGTGTGGCAACCTCTTACCGCAAGTGAGCGTGTAGATTGATCCCATCCATCCTCATCTTTTATTCAATGGTCCGTTGCTATTAAAAATAAGCGATTTATCAATTAATTAATAGGTGGAAAGGGCATAATAGTAACTAGTAAAATGTCATAAATCACGCCCCTACAATCAAGGGATTGATTAATATCACGTTTTCATAATCGAAATTGTGCACCATTTTAATAGATAAATTGTACACTATTTAATAAATCGAATGTACACCATTTTATATCTAACAACAGCATCATCATTGTATAACTAATTGTACATCATGTAAAGGAACTATAAAGACAAAATAGTGTAACCATCTTCCCTTTTAATAACTTAATTGTGCACCATTTTATATCTAACAAAATGCATCATTGTATAACTAATTGTACATCATCTAAAAATCCTATAAAGACAAAATGGTGCAACCACCATCCCATAATGACGCCCGCACTGCAATCATGGATGTGATAAAGATCACGTTTCCATAATCGAATTATGTACCATTTTAATAGTTGAATTGTGTACTATTTAATAACTAATTGTGCACCATTTTATATCTAACGATGCATCATTGTATAACTAATTGAACATCATCTAAAGGAACTATAAAGACAAAATGGTGTAACCATCTTTCCATTTAATAACTTAATTGTGCATCATTTTATATCTAATTGCATCATTGTGTAACTAATTGTATATCATCTAAAAACCCTATAAAGATAAAATGGTGTAACTATCTTCCCGTAATGATGCTCTACAATCATGGATGTGATAAAGATCACGTTTCCATAATCGAATTATGCACCATTTTAATAGTTGAATCGTGCACCATTTAATAATCGATTGTGCATCATTTTATATATAATAGTGCACATTATATAACTAATTGTACATCATTGTGAGTAAACCACAATTGAATGAAAAGCGGGAATAATCGTAGTGTACAATTAGTTATACAATGATGCATTGTTAGATATAAAATAGTGTACTGACAATTATTAAATAGTGTACGATTCATCTATTACAATGGTGCACAATTCATTATGAAAACGTGATATTAATCAATCCCTTGATTTTAGGGGCTTATGGCATTTTGCTAGTTACTTATTATGCCCTTTCGACCTATTAATTAATTGATAAATCGATTATTTTTAATAGCAATCGGACCATTGAATAAAAGGTGTAGATGGATTGGATTAATCCACAATGTCACACGGTAAGCCCCGTCACATTTAATCCTAACCACACACACACACACACACACACACATATATATATATATATATATATATATATTAGTAGTTTAGGATTAGTTGATGTTAATGCATTAATAATGGAGTATCATTTTTTCCTTATGTTGATAGTTTTTTTTCTTATTAATCTGCTTAAAAATAGTGCGGTTTTAAGAATAATTTTGTATCTCATAATTTTTTCATCTTATAAAAATAATGGTAAATGTTAATGCATTAATACATTTTGCTTTTCGTTCATGCTTAGATTGGCAAAGACTCCATGTGAAGCTAATAAAATATTTTATTTATCTTATATTATTAGTAGATATTATTGGCATTTTAAGATTAGTTCATGTTAATATGTTAATAATTGGAATCTCATAATTTTGGCATCTAATTTATAATATATATTTATATATATATATATATATATAAAGATCGTACTATGTTTAAGATTAATTGTCATTGTCATTTTACATACCTTTTGGCTTCTAATTTGGAATATTCCATTTTGATTCTTTGTTATATTGAATTAATATTTTTATCAAATTATAACTTAGTATATTTAAGTTAATATTTTTATTTAATATAGTATGATTTGCATTAATTTTTCAACTATATAAATTTAAAAATTTATATATAAATCCTTACAAAGTGATTAATTTCTTTGAACATAAAATTAAAGTTCCATAAAGTATATATATTTTATTTTAACTCGTATATAAGGTTATTTTATTTTATACATATGTATGTAAATGAAATTGAAATATTAAAATAACATTTCATAAACAAAACTGACAAAGAAAAAGACAAAACATAAAACTTACACCAAAATCCCCCAGAAAAAAGGGGTTAGAAGAATCAATAGTGAACCGCCACATGAAACCGTCAACTGTTCATCCACTTTATAATCGCGTGGAGTCTAGTGATGGGTTGGAGAGCCCACATTGATGGAATTGAATGGCCACCGTTAAATTAAATTGGCTTTGGATATGCTCTAAAAACCTATATCATACACTGATTTTGTCTGTGATTATTTTTGTCAGTTTTCCCCTTTATTATTGTGCTTAAAAATGTTCAGTTTTAAGATTAATTTGGAATATCATACTCTTGACATCTTATAATTGTTAATGCATTAATAAATTTTGACGATATTCATACTTTGATTAATCATAATTCATGTGAAGACAATAAAATTTTAATTTATCCTATAAGATAAATAGCTATTTTTTTGTAGTTTAACATTTGTTGATCTTATCTTTCAAAAGAAAAAAAAAAGCATTTGTTGATTTTATTGCATTAATAATTGGAATCTTATATAACTTCATTCGCAATTGGTTCTGAGTTAATTGCATTGGAACGGATATTTTTTTTGTTTCTTGAATCATTACCATATAAATCAATCTTTTTTGGGTATGACTTCATCATGTCACATAAGTGTCGTATTCGTCAAATATCTTGCCAATATCAATAGGATCTGCATTAAATTAGAATGTTTTTTAAATCTAAGTTTTGGATCAACATAAATGTTTATGGTTAGTTTAATAAATATTTTTTATTTTGTATTTTTTTATTCCTGATGTTTTTATTATATTTTATTTCTATAAATAATATACATATATATTAAATCATCTAATTATAAATAAAATAATATGTTAATATATTCATTTAGTAAATCCTTTGTATTATGATGTATAATTTGAGCTTATAAATTAAATTATTAAATTATGGATCTATTTATAGAAAAATTAACAACGTGTCTATGTACCATAGCAATTATCCGAATGAGTCGGATGGGGAGATTTATAGAAGAAACTATTGTCTATCAATTGTCCAATTAAGAAATAAATCATAATTTGGGATTGATTTGGCAATAATTATGGAATTGATTATAGAAAAAGAATATAAACTTACCATAGTACGTATTTTGTAGATACAAATTATTTATAAACTAATCAATGAAAATAAATTTTTCGATTAAAATCTCGAATTACGGTTTCTTTGCAATTGTTTTAAATCACATTAGAATTCATTTGTATAAAGTATAATTGATAAGTATTCATGAACTAATTATAGAAAAAATTAGTATATGATGTAATCTTATTTTCGTTAAAAATATAGAAAAATAAGTAAAGTTTCTATATATAAGATATATATTAATTTATCTAACTATAAATAATATATATTGTTTTGCATGTTTTTGTGTGTGTTTTGTGTTATTATTTATGCATATTTTTGGCTTGTTTTATTTTGACATTGCATCTTTTAGTGTTATGTTATGTTATTTTTTTGATTTTCTAGGTTTTGGTTAAAAAACAAGTTTTGGGGCAATAAACATCAAAAAGCAATTTTGTGCAACTACGGCGTCTTCGTATTTTGGACGTAACTTTTTCATATAAAGTCCAATTGACCTCATTCTCATGCCATTATAAAGCTACGAGTGGTATTAAATGCAAATGAAGACGTTTTGATGGATTAAAATAATGTGCAAGTGGAAATAATATGTTAAAATTTTGGAAATGACACGTCTTAGTATTTTGGCCCTAACTCTCTCTACAAAATTGATATTAAGGTTATTAAAGTGACTATGGAAGGCTAAGCATTAGAGCTACAATTCATATGAAGTACCCAAGAGCAAATTCGAATGTTTTAAGGATGCGTGGTCGCGCTTACGGGTGCAGAGCTGACTGCCGCGATCGTGCATCGGTGATTTTTTCCCCAAGTTATACGATCTTTCTTCCCTTTTTGAGTTTTCCCACTTTGTATAAGTTTCTAGGCTTATAAATAAGACTTGGGAGTCCTTATTTTTGGACATTTTCATTACTTAGCACTTTTTAACCTTACATTTTGTTGTTTTCTCTTCAATTCAACATTAGGATTACTTGATTTCTTCCCATTGAAGTTATTTTGCAGCTTAATCAAAGCGTAATATTTCTTCATCTTTTTTGTCCGATATCAATTGTTGAGTGATTATTATTGTTGCTTGATGATGTTCATGATTGTTTTCTTTCCTTCAATTGAGATTATGATCACACCCTAATCATGAACTAACTTCCTTGTTCTATGATTAGGATGAATTGATTCAAATAAAAAAGCATGAGTATTAACTAATTGATTTGCTTTTCTAAGTAAATTGCTTTATTTGATGATTAATTGTTTGGCCAATTTTTGATTGTGTTAAGGGAATAATTGAGATTGAGAGAAGATATTATTTCGAATAAATTTATTCGGGGGTTAGATATGAATCGAGATGTATTATCTAACTTGTTAATGAAATATCAAATTATGTAGGGATAGACCTATTATGTGAATACGTGAGTTATCGATCTAGGCCTAGTTTTTACTTGTTTGTTATAATTATTAATCGCATGATCAATTAATTGATATTTTGCTTGCGAGTTTGATGAGTGATTCTGGAATCCTGAGCGTTTTATCCATATCATTTTTCTCCGGGTTTAATTGTGTTTAGTTTTAGTTTATCTTTTTATTTATTTTTCTTTAGTTAATTAAAATCACAAATCAAGGTTAGAGTGTTTAGGATTTATTTTCTGTTATTTGTATTGCATAATAATTGTTTGCTTAAGTCTTCCTTCCACGAGGACGACTTTGGTCAACTTGCTACCCTACGATTGATCTCGTGCTCTTGCGAGTGTCGCTAGATTTATTTTAGGTGTTTAGCGGTCGAACATATATATATATTTATTAATTCCTTTGTAAAATGGCGTATAATTTGAGATTATTAAATTAAATCATTAAATTACAGATCTATTTATTAGAAAATTAACAAGGTGTAAATGTATCATAACATGTTTTTGAATAAGTCGATTGGGAGACTTGTGAAAGAAATTATTGTCTATCATTTGCCAAATAAGAGATAATTTCTATATCTAGATCGAATTAGCTATAATTAAGGAATTAATCATAGAAAAATTAGAATGTGATATTTACATAGTATTTTTTTGAGGAAAGCTTGTTTATAGATAAATGAAAATTAATAAACATCTAATGTAAAATCTCGAATTATAGGATTTATGATATTTGTTTTTTACCACACTATTTTGTAATGAAGTCTAATTGACAAAAACTACAACAAAAGTAGGGTATCAATCCCGATCCGTCACAAAAACCCGACCACGAATCCGACTTGAAGTTCTTGAGAGAGAAACACAAACCCGACTCAAACACGAACGCGACTAACACGAATCGACATAAAGTCATAACCATTTTTCTAAAACGTAGTTGTTTTATCTTTTACTTAATTTTTTATGTATTTTGAGCATAACCAGAAATCAACTCGGAATCAAACACGAACCCGACCCAATAACCCAAATTGACACCCCTACAAAAAAATAACATATTTATGATATATCTATTTTAATTTATCTAATAACTATACATAAGATATATATATATATATAAATTAATTTATTTATTAATTTCTTTCTAATTTGATGTATAAATTGAGCTTATTAAATTACATCATTAAATTACGAATCTATTTGTACAAAAATTAACAAGTTGTGATACTTGCCAATTTATAGGTTGAACTAACAATAATTATATAATTGATTATTGAAAAAATTAGAATGTAATATTTTTGATATTGTAGATACAATATGTTAAATCAATGAAAATAAACTTCAAAGTTAAAAATATCCGTATGTGAGATTTACTACGTTTGTTTTTAAATGAAATCTAACTACGAAGAATTACTTGAACTAATTATCGAAAAAATAATATATGATATAATCTTATTTAGGTTAAAAATTATAGAAAAATTTACAAGATGTCTATAAATAAGACATAATATGAAAAAAATAACAAATTATTATTTACCATATTAATTTTTGGATTCAATTGGATGATAAGATAATTGTTAGGAAATTTATTGTTTAGATTTTGATGAATGCCATGTAAAACTTAGAATAAAGTTGGCACCCCAATTCTTGTTGTAAAATGCATTGTAATAAATAGAGTGGCCAAGCCGAGTTAAGTCGGCCACGCCCTAACATGCAAGAAGACAACCAAGACTAGAAGGAAGACTCATTGCGAGACAATTTGAGTATGGCAAAGAAAGAGTAGACGGAACTCTATCAAGAAGCGGTGAGATGATGTGAGTGGAGTATCGATCAAGTCAACTCAAGAAAAGCCAAGTCTCAAGTTGAAGTGACAAAGAGTCATCCATGATTGGAAGGCGACTCTAAGTCACCTGGGAAAGCAAAGAAATGCGGTCAAGTCAAGATAATCGTAAAAGATCCGTTGCACAAATCAAGAGAATTACTTAAACAAGTAATATCTCCATACCACCTTTCTCGAGTGCTCGGTCCCTTGCGTGCAAATGGAATGAACCAATGGGAAGCACTACACCGTGTCGAACTCGAAAAGGTGAAAGAACAATTCATACGAGGAAATGGCAATTCCAAGGTCCGCAACAAGACAAGCCAACGATCGCAAGTGACTTTCAAAAATAAGTCTATCTCTTCAACGGGCAAATTTTTGAAAGATCACTATAAAAGGCCGAGGAGTTTGTTTGTGACATAAGATATACAAGATACAAGTGAAAAACGACACAAGTCACAAACACTCAACTAAAAACGTTCAAGCAATTATCGGAAAATCAAACATTCTCAATCCTCAAGCCTACACTACGAAGAACATTAATCCAACACTCACCCGTGAAGGAAAGATAACTTCAATCGGTTGAAGAGGAAAATACTCAAAACAAGGGGTCTACATTCCACGAAGGATTGTAGGAAGGTTCAAGGTCGAACCAAGTCTTAAGCTTTTGGAGGGCTTCGTGATCAAATCCAAAGAGCTTGAGCAAGTGAGTCAGAGTAGTAGTAGCAAAGCCTGCCTGTGAAGAAGGTTCCGAGTCGTATGAGAAGTCACCGAGTGATCAAGCGTCTCATCGAGTCCCAAAGGATCAAGTCAATCGTGTGTGATCAAGACTTGTATCCGGACTGCTTACCACTTTGTAAACCGATCATTACCTAGTGGATTCCTCCGGGAGTTGGAGAAGAGAGAGAGTAGAAGAATTACCCCATCTTGAACCTCTATAAAAAATTTCATTGTGTCATTTACATTTCAAAGACTTTAATTCCCGTGATCTTAACTTGTTTATATCTCACGATAAATTTGCTATCCACTTGATAATTTATAAGTACTAAACCAAGCACTAAACTCTTGCTTAATCAAACTTAAGGGTGTTAAGTCTTCCGCCAATGAAAACAAAACCACATTGAGTTAATTTAGACTCAACAATGAGTTAATCCATCAACAAACTCGGTTGAGTCTCATTGAGAGACTAACTCTCTTGATTGACTAACTTAGTCAGTCCATCAAGGACAAAACATGCGATATTAACTCGAATATTTAAAAGGACTAAGTCGAAAATTTGGTAAGGTTTATTCAACCCCCTTCTAAACCTTACACTTACACCCCTTGGGACCTACAAGTGGTATCGGAGCGGTTGGTTCATTGAACCCTCCGACCGGTTATTCTTGAACTAGATCTCCAAACTTTTCAAAGTCCGCTTTAGTACTTAAACTTTCAAAACTCTTTTTATCATTAAAAGTTATTATCATGGAAGCAAATTTGACACGCATCCCTATGTTCACAATTGAAGAATTTGATGATTGGAAAATTCGTATGCGAGCTCATCTATCGGATTACATGATGAGATGTGGATAGTGATAGAAGATGGGCCACTGCAAATCTTAAAGGTGAACACACAAAAGAAGAGCTGCACTTTGAAGGAGAAGAGGATGTTGCTCCCCAGACATCATGGTTGAAAAACCAAGAACTGAATGGACAAATGATGACGAGAAAAAGATACAACCGGACAATGTAGCCAAGGACATCCTTTACAAAACCTTGGACAAATCCATGTTCAATAAAGTCAAATCTTGCAAAACGGCTAAAGAAATGCAGGACAAGCTAACATTGATTTGTGAAGGCTCGGAGCAAATCAAAGAAAACAAATTATCGGTGGTTGTACGAAATTTGAGAACTTCAAAATGATCTCGGGAGAAAACCTGGATCAATTGGATGCTCGGTTCACGAAAATCACAAATGAGTATCTCGCACTTGGAAAGGAATATACACGAGAAGAAATGTGTATGAAGATCCTAAAAAGTCTTCGGTGAATGGGAAATGAAGGTCATGGCACTTTGAGACATTCCATGGACCTATCAAAGACATCCAACCATGAATTATTCTCGGACCTCAAAGCCAACGAGTTTGAGTGAGAAGAAAAGACTGAAAGAGACAACAGTGTACCCAAAACAATTTGCTCTAATTGTTAAAGATGGGAAGAGAGGCCGAGGTCAAAGAAGTCATTGATCCGGAAAAATAGCCCGATGGTTAAGAGGTTCAACAAGTTCTTCAATAAGAACTACAAGAGAGGAAAGGGTGAATCTTCCGAAGACACTCACTCCCTCCAAATCAAGGAAGATAGGCCAACCAAGAGAACATATCATCAAAAAGTTGAGTATCAAAGGGTGACAATCCAAGAATGGAAAGAGTGATCAAAAGGTGAATATCTATGTTGGAACTGTAGACAACTAGGTCACTATGCCATTGATCGCTCATATCCTGTAGTCAACAAATACAGGAATGAAGAAGAAAGAAAGGTCTTGAGAGAAAGAAGACAAGAAAAGAAAAGGCAATGATGGCTGCAGAGATGCTTTGAAACAACCAAGTCAAGAGAGACAATGATTCGAGAGCAAAGAAGCGGACTACTCAAGTGACTCGAAGAAAGCCCGATCTGCTTGATGGCCAAGGAACAAGATCAACCTCGACCAAGAAGATGAGGTACACTCTAACTCATCAAACTCGGACTCGATGATAGTGACTGTGACACACACACTTCATCACCCACTCTTTTTATGATTCATTAGGAAAAATGATGAAAGATTTTGAACACATTAAATCCTCACACACACTATTAAATGAGGAAAACAGCCTACTCAAGAGTCAAAACTCAAAGTGACTAAGGAGATGAGTACTCTAAGTCAAATAGTGATGAGAATGAAAGTTTAAAGGCTGAAAATGCTAAATTAATAGCAGAAATTGCTTTGCTATAGAGAAGAGGGAGAATGACCTCAAAAATGTTATTGCCTCATTCACTAAGGCATCTAAATCATTGGATGATCTTATCATGAGTCAAAGAGAATGTGAAGACAAGACAGGCTTAGGATTTAATTCCTCTGTGCTATGTCAAACCTCAAAAGTAATTTTGGAAAAAGGATCTTCAAGTCATGAAGAGTCCGAAAAATCCAAAACTCTAAATGATGCACACACATTCACTCCAAAACACAAAGAACAAGCAAACTGGCCTTGGTTATAAAGGAAAAGGAAAACAACCACTTGAGTGCGTCTGAAAAGACAAATGAGAAGAGATTCATCGAGTTCCTCAAAAACTCCAAACAGAAAATACTCTGTAAAGAAGAAGCGAGCTACCTAAAACCCCAGAAAATCTATAAGAGAAATACATATGATGGGAACGGTAGAAAATATCCAAGCCAAGATTGGAATAATGTGAACTATCGGCATAGACCTATGGAATATAAGCCCAAATGGCAAAGGCCTAGAACTCAAAGAAAGGCCATTCCAAAAGTATAAGAGCTTTCATCAAAGACACATATGCACCTAGGCACTACACTCAAAGACACCACAATTGCCCAAGAAAGGCAATTGCTAAAACACATATGCAGTATACAGACAAAAGAGACAGTTGTATGAACCTAAAACCCCAAGCAATTTGCCAGGATTAATTATGATTATGGCACTGATAGATGGCAACCCCTTAGAGTCAAATCATTTGGCTATAGGTTGGTTGGATCATCTTACAATTCTAACCCCTCGGGACCCGGACAAGTATGGGTACCTAAAACTTAATTTCCTTGATTGCGTTCAAGGAGCAGTGAGTGCCAAGGAACCTGGTACATGGATAGTGGTCAGTTCCCAGGACATATGACAGAAATAAGAAAAATCATCAAAATTCAAGGAAGTTAAAGGAGCAAAAGTCATATTTGGAGGAAATGAAGCTCTGGTGAAATAAGAGGCATTGGATCCATCAAGAGGAATGGATTAGAAATCACAGACGCGTTGCATATGTTGAAGGACTCAACTTCAACTTTGCTAAGCATTAGTCAACTCGTGACAAGGGTTGCAATGTTGGATTCAACGTGGGTGTATGCCAAATCGAGGATATTGAATCAAATGAAGTTGTGCTTCAAGGATGTAGAGAAGAATATGTATGTCGTGGATTGGTCAATCGCAACACCAAAGACTGTCTACTAGCAAAGAGCACAAATTAATCAAGTTGGTTGTGGCACAAAAAGGTGAGTCACCTAAATTTCAAAACGATTAACAAGCTTGCAAGTAATCTTGTGGAAGGACTTCCGACTCGAGATACAAGAAGGAAAGTATATGTGATGCATGTCGAAAAGGTAAACAAATCAAATCTTCATTCAAAGAAAAGACATGCCAATCTTCAACAAGAATATTGCATCCGCCATATGGATCTATTTGGCCCAAAGGAACCGACCAACATAAGAGGAAAGAAATACACCTTGGTGGTAGTAGATGACTACTCAAGATATACATGGACAATATTCATGTGTAAGAAGAAAGAAACTCTACAAAAACTACCACAACGATGAAGAGGATTCAAAACGAGAAGAGTCAAACCATTATCAAAATAAGATCGAGATAGAGGAACCGAGTTTGTCAATGGAATAATAACTCGATATTGTATTGAGAATGGTATTGGTCATGAACTATCGGCAAAGAACTCCACAAACAGAATGGAGTTGCGAGAAAGAAGGAAACAGAACCCTCAAAGAAGCGGCAAGGACCATGTTAGGTGACGGGGTTACCAAAAGATTTTGGGTGAAGCAATCAACACACTTGCTACACCCAAAAACAGATGTATGATAAACAGATACGGCTAACAAAGACTCCTATGAGATTTGGTGGAAGAAAACCAAATGTTGCATATTTCAAAATATTTGGATGCAAATGCTTCATCCACAACAATGGAAAAGACAATCTAAAAGCTTTTGATGCTAAAAAGGCGATGAAGGTATCTTCTTGGATACTCAAATGAAAGCAAAGCTGAGTACTCAACAAAAGAACTATGGTTGCGAAGAATCCATTCATGTGGTATTCGATGAGCCAAATGTAAATAGAGAAGACATTGAAGAGTCACCGATAAGCTAAATCATCCAACCATACGAGAAGAGTCCCTATCTTTGGAAAGTGGAATTATCAATTGAGAAGAAGATGAGATAGTGAATCTCAAAAACAATGAAAAATTTGCGGCTAAGTGATTACGAGAGAGTGACCATAGCAACACAAACAAGTCGATCAATCCCAGCTAACTTACTCCAACTTTGATGTAAGATGGTGAGAGACCATCCACCGAACTTGTCATTGGAGATATAAGAGAAGGTGTCAAAACAAGATCGAACTCAACAAGAAGCATGTTCACATGCTTCATCTCGCAAATAGAGCCCAAAGACGTGTCACAAGCATTGGGCGACACACATTGGATTCAAGCTATGCAAGAAGAGTTGAATCGGTTTGAAAGAAATAAAGTGTGGGAATTAGTGCAAAGACCCATACATCAAAATGTTATTGGCACCAAATGGGTATTCGAAATAAGATGAACGAGGAAGGTTACTGTGGTAAGAAACAAAGCAAGACTAGTAGCCAAAGGATATTGCCAAGAAGAAGGGATAGATTTTGATGAAACATTTGCCCTCGTAGCAAGATTGGAAGCTATAAGGATGTTTCTTGCCTATACGACTCACAAGAATTTCATTGTATATCGATGGATGTAAAAGTGCATTTCTAAATGGTTTATTGGAAGAAGAAGTATATGTTGAACAACCTCCGGGATTTGAGCGAAGACTCTTGGAGATAAAGTATACAAACTCAAGAAAGCTCTATATGGATTGAAACAGGCACCCGAGCTTGGTATGATACCTTGTCACAATTCCTAACGAAAATGGATTCACAAAGGAAAAGTAGATAGAACACTTTTAAATTCAAGACAAAAAGAGTATCTTGCTTGTTCAAATATATGTGGATGACATCATTTTGGATCTACAAACAAAGAGTCATGTGAAAAATTTTCAAACCTCATGCAAAGTAAATTTGAAATGAGCATGATGGGAGAGGCGACATTCTTCCTTGGACTCCAAGTGAAACAATGAAGGATGGAACCTTCATAAGTCAAACAAAATACACCAGAGATTTAATGAAGAAGTTTGGTATGGAGGAGAAGTCTTACGTGAAAATACCAATGAATACATCGACCAAAATGGACATGGATGCGGATGGCAAGCACAGAGATCAAACAAGATCTGAGCACTTATTGGATCATTGCTCTATCTCACAAGCGGGCGGACATCACCTTTCTTTGTAGGTGTATGTGCAAGATTTCAATCTGCTCCAAAAGAGAGCCACATGACAAAGAAATAAGAGAATTTTGAGATACTTGAAAGGAAGCCAATCCAAAGGAAGGTGGATTCAAGCTAATTGGCTATTGATTCGACTATCTTTGGATGCAGAGTGGACAGGAAGAGCACCTCGGGCACATGTCAAATCTTTGGAAACAGATGATTTCCTGGTTTAGCAAGAAGCAAAATTCAATAGCCACCTCTACAAGGTAATCAGAATACATAGGGCAAAAGCTGTTGTGCCCAAGTCCTATGGATGAGACAAAGAAATGAAAGACTATGAAGTTGAGAAAAAAGAAATTCCAATCATCTGTGATAACACAAGTGCAATTGCCATTACTCAAAATCCTGTGCGCACTCAAGAACAAAGCATATCGATGTCGAGATATCACTTCATAAGAGATCACGTTGAAAAGAAAGACATCATCTTGGAATATATCTCAACCGATAAACAACTGGTGACATCTTCACAAAACCATTATGTGAGTCAAGATTTGAAGAACTCAAACATGAGTTAGGGTTAATTGAGCTAAGTGACACTCATAAGAATCAAAGAAAAGAAATGAAACACAAAAAGGGTGAAAAAGGGCTGAACACACAAATCACTCAAAATCACCAGACGGAAAGACAGTTATTACACCGAGTCACCGGTAGCTGAGTCACTAAGAGAACTGTGAGAAGAAGAGTTAAATCGGCTAAAGGATAAGTCGAGTCACTTATGAGCAAAGTGACAAAAACGCAAATCGTTTGACAAAGCGGGAATGTTTTAAGGAATATGTCGGCATAATGATGATGTGTACAGGACATAAAGCCGCACACCAAGCTTATGATTGGATATAAATCTTTGCCGCATTAAATACGAGACATTAAATGTTAAATAGGCGTGCAAAATCTAAGCCGTTGATTTCGATCACATTTCAAAACCACCCGCACGCCCTTTCATAAACCATACTTAAACCATTTTCGCCCGTTTCTCTCTCACACTACCAAAACTGTTCACCTCTTTCTCTCAAAAGCAAAGGCAAAAATTCTCTCGAAACCCTATCTATCTTCAAACCAATCTCTTAGTTTTTCTTTGATAAAATCTGAAAAATGGCCCCAACCTACGACTTTGTCAAATTAGGAAGCAAATCCACACCGGGTCTCACTGTGGATTTCGACGGAATGGTGAAACAGGGGTCCGACGACACCCTAGTGAAGAAAATCGCTGAAAAATTGGAAACGCCTGGCTGAAACCGTTTCGACGTTAGAATATCCGATGACCTATGTGGAGGAGGTCGACAATTCTACGTGAATGCCGAGATTCACGATGAAGGAATAAAGTCATTTGTTCACGGAAAGCGGTGACTATCTCTCGCGAGGATTTGGTGAACATTGCTCACTACCAAAGGCAAGGAGCATCGAGATTAACGATTATGGCGATGTATACCTGCGGATGCTTGGAAAGAAATAGCCAAGCCCGACTATCTTTGATAAAATAGTATACATAGCTAACAAGAGATTTGAAGGAGGATTATCACAAGTCGTTGGACATAGTTGCCAAATGTATTGACATCAAATTTGGCGGCTTTGACCAATCACAAAAGCAAAGTGATCGTAATGGCTGCAATCATCACGAAAAGAAGATAAATCAACAGTTTGTCTCAACAGACTCTGCCCGAACGTGGGAACAAATCCTTCAAGGAAGATGGCTCATTTGGAGGATCCCTAGGATATGGCCTAGTAATTGGCCGGTGATGGAGGTGAAAGGAGTCCCTCTTAGACATGGGAAGGCATTCCATGTTAACAAGAGGATGTTCGAGCAAACCTCTCGGGCGCACAGAGAGAGCCTACGCCAAGAGAGGCGACACGAGTGAGGGGAATCACCACCAAGATAGATCTGTTTTTTTCTCCACCCCAGAAGAAAGCTGCCCCTGCGGTGCTAAGAAGGCGTCTACCCCTGCAAAAGAAAGAAAGCCAAACATGCTCCTCGCCCTGCAGCAGAGTCACCGCCCCTGCAGCTCGTGTCTCCTGCCCTGCTGAGAGTGGTCGAGAAGGACACTCAAATACCTTCTCCGATCGTCAAAAGAGGATAAGCTGACAAGCCAAGACGGCCGCTCCTCGAGAAAAGACACCGGCCACGGCCCCGCCGCCCAAGACTCTGAGGAAACCGTCTCTGAACCGAAATCCCTCCGGTACAAACTAGGAGACGAAGAAGAATCATCAAGCACTCCGAGCTTGAGAAACCGGCCGAGTCGACCACTCGGTGGAGCAGACTGGGAGACTGCTGGGAGAAGTAGAGTCTCCGGATGTAATTGATGAAACAGCTAAGTCTGCTGAAAGGCGATTAGTAGAGGCAACCGGAAGACACAAAGTAGTCCACACAAATGAAACACAAAAAGAAGGCGATAAAGCGGATAGTGATGTGATGATCCTATCTCCACCTTACCCGGACATCCAACGTCGTCTGCGTGAGTGGAGGAAATGGAAGTTGAGTAAATCGAGAACAGTTCCAACGGCCTGAGTTTATAGAAGAAGAAGAGGAACTGTTAAACTTCCTCGACTAACCATCTGTGCTCCCAAAGACTGGATGAAGACAATCGCACGACACATCCTGCAGATCTACAAGGACAAGGAGAAAGAAAAGCAAGCGAGAGGAAGGCGAGGCACGTGAGAAGGCCAAAGATCTCCTATCTCCCGCACCACGAACACACACATCCTCTCCTTGATGTCTTCTCCGACGGTGATGAGGATCCTAGAATCTTTGCTGCCACGCGAAGAGTTGCAAATGCCGCAAGCATTGCACGAATCCGAATCCTTCACGAGCAAAGATTGATGGAGGGACCAGGAGAGTCCTCCGAACACACTGAAATTGATCCAATGGGAGTGGTTGACAAAATCGCCATGTTGTTCTTTGCCACCACTTCCCGACTCACTCGGAAGAAAGCGATAAGGGACATGGCGATGAAACGGGATAATGGGGACCCTAGTCGAGCCAACCCCCTATTGAAGGTGTGTTACCACACCGCCCCAACTACCGAACATTCAATCGAACAATGAGCTTGGAGACGAGTGACCCCATTCCAAGTCACTCGGTGGTGCGCCGGTGAAGGGGAAACTCCTCCACTGCGGCAAGGTCGGAGGATTACGAGATGACTCCACAACGAATCAAGGAGGCGAAGTAGAAAAATACAAACACAAGAAGAAACGACAAGTTGCCATCAACGAAGCTCGAGGCGATTGAGACTGTCTCAATCGAGGTGTCAACCGCTCTGGCTAATGACGCCGATGATGCGGTCGAGGCGAGGAAGGAATGACCACGGGAGTTAACACTGGGCGATGAAAGTGCAATCCATGGGGTTGAGACTCGAATGGATGCCACCGCAGAAGACCCTAAGACAGTGACATCGTCGAAAGGGAGGACGACGCCTCATTGCGGTAGAGAGACTACTTGGAGGTAATGAAGGCCCACGGGAGGTTGAGACTTCCCGGGGTAAAGAAGTCAAGTAGAGAACATCCCTCCTGCTATCATCGACCCATTTGATAAGGAGATAAGCGCACTTCATGATTCCCAGGATAATCTGATGTAACCTTTCCGGGATCGGAAGGCGAAGAAAGAAGGTAGTCATCCCCAGTGACGGATCCAAAAGACTCACATTGCGGATGTTCCAAGCACGAGCAAGTCGAACCCAAGACTACTCGTCAAACCTTTAATTTTGATGATGAGCCACCAATGGAAATCTCATCATCGTCCGATGACGCTTCGATAAGGCCGAGGACCGGTCTACTCAATTGGAGAAATCACCGAGACCAACGGTTGTTGAGATACCGAGGCTCAAGAAAGCGGGTCCACTTCACAACAAAACCCAACAACCAGTCCACTCGGCGAGCTCTGAAGTGCAGCAGAGTCGATTCCTAAAGAACTTCACGCGCACCGCTCATCATCGAACAGATCCCGGTTGGCGGTGATGAATCCTTTGTAGAATCTTTTCCTTTTTCTCTGGAGGTACCCGACCTCCATGAAGAGTCGAAAAAATGAACTCGCACGCTACCACGCACCAGCTCCGTTTTCAATCGGCACCATTGTTCCGGTGATTATGATTTTGACGCTGCATGGCCATCACCGCAACGGAAGAATCAAATTAAGTCCGCGAAGTGTTCAAGGCATTATTCGCTAAGATTGAGCGGATGGAGAGGCATCGAGCCTCTATGGACATGCGATCGACAACGAGATGCCAATCTCACTGCGATTTAAGAGGCATAACATCCGGATCGGGGAATGGTGGCAACAAAGACAAACAATGCGTGTGGAACAAGTTAGATACTTGAGGACATTGTTCAACAAGCTTCGGTATGGAGAGTGAAAATGCTGATGCAAAAACGAAGTGAGGAACATATTGAGCACCTACATGAAGCTCACATTGTCGAGAGATTAAGTGGCTGTGCGTGAGCAAAACAAGAGTGATCTACGACGTTTGGAAGAAACAATGAATACAAAATTCAGCCTTCTCATGGTGAGATGAAGCTGATTTGAAGAGAGTCCAATGCTACTCGATCCGACTTTACGTCTTTGCATACTCTGCAGCGGACTCGAGACAAAACTCAACTATCAACAAGCTCGACTTCCCGCTTGCAAGTTCCTGTTTCCAGGCGTTCCTCTCTCCTTTGATGATGCCAAAAAGGGGAAGAGGAATACCTAAAGCGCAAGGGGATCTCGAAGTTGAGAAGGAAGGAAGGAACAGCAGTGCGAAGGAAAATCGGTGAGGAGGTGTTGAAACAAAAGAAAGGAAAGCTTGTTGAGGGGAAGGATCGGCGATGTGACCTTGATGATTGCACAAACCCCCAACAAGGTCCTCTGCCCAACCGACATTATCGCAAACTCCACAATGACTCTGCCACTCCAACACTCTCTGCTATATCTATGGCTGAAAAGAGAAAAACAATTGAAGCGGGGATGAAGGAAGTGGAAGGAAGAATGGATGCCCGAGTTATGAACATCTTGAAAGAACATGGAGGCATTCCGGTGAAGCGAGACACTTATGCCATTTCGGATGTCGGACGAGCCACGATCGTTGATGAATTTAAAACGCCGCATCCAAGGATACTTTGCAAAAATGTCTATGGCTCAAGCTTGGGACTTATCTTGGGAAAAGGGTCTCACGTTATGTGAAGAAGGCCGACAGACGGACTACCTGGCGATCACTCTGCTGGTCACTCCGCCGGTCACTCACCGAAAGAAGAAGACCCAAGACAATATACGCCCAGGTAGAGGAAAAGCGATGGTGGAGGAAGAAGCTTGGGACCTGGGCCTGCGCCAAAAACATTGAATACGTGGATCCGAGGAAAGAAAGGAGGGATCTCTTTGGTGGGCTTGACCAAGTAGCAAATTTGCAAGTGGTTAAAACCAACGCTGAGTATGCAAAAAGAATAGAAGAAGAAAACAAGAGACAAACTCACTATGGGAGGAAAGACGAGAAAGAATAAGAAGAGATGAAGGCGCCCGAGGAAGGCATATGAAAAAAAGAAAAAAGAAAGCGGTGACGAGAAAAAAGAGAAGAAGAGAAGAAGATCTTGAACAAGATGAAAGAAGGAGACAATGAAGGAGATGAAGTGTTCTTTGTCCAACCCTTCGTGTATTTTATTATGTAAATACATACAATGTAAGTCTTACTCGTAATAAAGCTATAAATTCTTTATTCTTTTGTAAACAAATATGTGCTCGATACACCTTGTAAACATTGTGTAAAAAGAACAAGAATGTTATGATCAATAAAAGGATTGATTAACGCACATACATTCTATGTCAATACACTATATCTGTATGTATCTTTGCTATTTGCATTTTTGAATGGTTTAAGTTTTGGCATCATCAAAAAGGGGGAAATTGTTAGGAAATTTATTGTTTAGATTTTGATGAATGCCATGTAAAACTTAGAATAGAAAGTTGGCACCCCAATTCTTGTTGTAAAATGCATTGTAATAAATAGAGTGGCCAAGCTGAGTTAAATCACCCCTACGCCTAACATGCAAGAAGACAACTAAAGACTAGAAGGAAGACTCATTGCAGAGGCACCGAGTATGGCAAAGAAGAGTAGACGGAACTCTATCAAGAAGCAGTGAGATGCGGTGGTGGAGTATCGATCAAGTCAACTCAAGAAAAGCCAAGTCTCAAGTTGAAGTGACAGAAGAGTCATCCAATGATTGGAAGGCGACTCTACTAAGTCACCTAGGGAAAGCAAAGAAATGCGGTCAGTCGAGATAATCGTAAAAGATCCGTTTGCCTAAATCAAGAGAATTACTTAAACAAGTAATATCTCCATACCACCTTTCTCGGAGTGCTCGGTCCCGAAGCGTGCAAATGGAATGAACCAATGGGAAGCACTACACCGTGTCGAACTCGAAAAGGTGAAAGAACAATTCATACGAGGAAATGGCAATTCCAAGTGCACTCGCAACAACAACAAGACAACGGCAAGTGACTTTCAAAAATAAGCCTATCTCTTCAACGGGCAAATTTTTGAAAGATCACTATAAAATCTTGAGGAGTTTGTTTGTGACAAAAGATATACAAGATACAAGTGAAAAACGACACAAGTCACGGACACGAACTAAAAACGTTCAAGCAATTATCGGAAAATCAAACATTCTCAATCCTCAAGCTTACACTACGAAGAACATCAATCCAACACTCACCGTGAAGGAAAGATAACTTCAATCGGTTGAAGAGGAAAATACTCGAAAACAAGGGGTCTACATTCCACGAAGGATTGTAGGAAGGTTCAAGTCGAACCAAGTCTTAAGCTTTTGGAGGGCTTCGTGATCAAATCCAAAAGAGCTTGAGCAAGTGAGTCGTAGTAGCAAGGCAGCCCTGTGAAGAAAGGCTGAGTCGTCACGAGAAGCCAGTGAGTGATCAAGGCGTCTCAGGCATCGAGTCCCAAAGGATCAAGTCACCGGTTGTGTGATCAAGACTTGTATCTGGACCGTTACCACTTTGTAAACTGATCATTACCTAGTGGATTCCTCCAGAGTTGGAGAAGAGAGGAGTAGAAGAATTACCCCATCTTCGAACCTCTATAAAAATTTCATTGTGTCATTTACATTTCAAAGACTTTAATTCCCGCATCTTAACCTGTTTATATCTGTGATAAATTTGCTATCCACTTGATAATTTATAAATACTAAACCAAGCACTAAACTCTTGCTTAATCAAACTTAAGGGTGTTAAGTCTTCCAAAAAACAAAACCACGCTTGAGTTAATTTAGACTCAACAATGAGTTAATCCATCAACGGCTCGGTTGAGTCATTGAGAGACTAACTCTACTGATTGACTAACTTAGTTGTCCATCAAGGACACAAAATGTATGTAGTATTAACTCTGAATATTTAAAAGGACTAAGTCGAAAATTTGGTAAGGTTTATTCAACCCCCTTCTAAACCTTACACTTACACCCCTTGGGACCTACAATAATGAATACACTAAATTCAAAATAAATATGCTAAATAAATATTATAATTATTTTTAGATAATAATTTGTTTTAAATAATAATATTTAATTTTTAAATATTTGATGTTTATAAATGTTAGATGTTTTCTTAGCATTCAATACTCTTATCTCGCTACTCAAAAACAATTTAATGAATATTTATTCTTTCGTTTTACCGACAAAGAAAGCTCCACTCTATGAGGAATGAACACGTGAATAATTTCACGTTATTATGTTTTTATTATATTATTTCAAGCAAACGGCTTTATATTGTTTTATTGCATTTTCCAAGTCTAGAAAAGACATCAATATTCAGCATCGTCAGATTAATCCAATAAAAACACTTTTGATACTTAAACTTCATTTGACAATTTATAAATTATATTCCTTCATGAAAATGTAATAAAAGTAATAAATACTCATTCATGTTAATAAATATTTACATTATAAATGCAACGGATGGGCGGGTTACTAGTTATAATAATACTTTATAATATAACTGACTGAAAAAATTATCACATCATCATTAATTGATAAGCACGTATTATTAAGATTTTATGTTTTTTCTTTTCCTTTCTGAACACGTTTTACCATAAAGCAAGTCAGTCCATGAAATTCTTCTTTATTATTTTTTTTTTAGTAGAAAATTCTTCTTTATAATTTATATGATAAGCACGAGATTGTTACAACTACCCCGCCCATATAAGAGGAAAATCTGAGTGTCCTCACACACACACCCATACAAAAGCATTAATTAATTGACAAAAATTTGGGTTAGACGGGTTTTTACCGTTTGACGGATCCAATCCGACTTAGGTTTTATTGTAATTTCATGCATTAATGATATTTTTGTAATATTTTGGGACGGTTTCCGGTGACATTTTTGTACTATTGGAAGCTGTTAAAAGTATTAGTTTTTCTCCTGAAAAATAGTAGTAGTATATCTGAAAAATATTAGTAATCCTCTTGAACAATATTTTTAGTAGCCCTTATGAAATGTATTGATTTTTCCCCTCAAAAGTATAAGTAATCCACCTAAAATTTATTAATTGTCCCCTTGAAAAATATTCGATAATGGTATACGTACTATAAAACAACCTTCAAAAGTATTAGTTTTTCCAGTGAAAAATATTAGCAATCCCACAGAAAAGTATTAGTACATGAAAAATATAGGTAACCCCATGAGCAATTTTTTAATTGATTATCATGAAAAGTATTGATTTTTTTCGCTCAAAAGTATTAGTATTCCCTCTAAAATGTAATACTAATATTTTTGAAAAACATTAAGTTTTTTGATTAAAGATATTTTCATATTTTTCCTGAAAAATATTAGTAGTCCTACCAAAAAAGTATTAGTAGCCCTCATAAAAGGTATTAACAAGCCAATGAATGTTATTGTTGTGGTGTTAGTAGTTATGCCGGTCAACAAGCCGCAGGCCGGATATTTGGATCCGACTAACAGATGTAGACGGATTACATAGGTATGACAGGAGACTTACCCTAATTAATAGTTAATTAATTTATAAATGGATAACCCGCCAATAACCCTCCGCCAGCCGCCGCCGCTGAACAGTCACCACAGTGGTAGCTCGCTGAGGGCGGAGTGATGGATGCTCATTTGAACACCATTTCGACTCTGAGGACAATTGAACAAGGAAACTCAGAGGTACCCTTTCTTTCATACATCTGTTTTCTTGAGAATTTCGGACTAAAATTACTCGTAAAAATAAATATTTTTGTTTGTATAAAAATCTGCTTGCTTGGATTTCGCATCTAGAGAGCATTTGGTATTTCAATTTTTGCTTTTACAAAAATCTGAATTTTGCTTTAGATAACTGCCATCCTAATCGCACTTTATAAAGAAATTTGTGAATATATGAATAATCTGGAATTTTCTGTTTAAGAGGGTTGAGCAAGAAATGGGTTGATGGAAGTAAATCAATTTAGAGTATAAAAATAGTTGGGCTTTAATTTCAGACAAGTTTATAATAGAACCTATATTTGATATGCAGATGGCTGGGGACAATTATTTATATGTGAAAGGCCAAACTAGCATTGATTCACTTCCGGACGACATAGTATTCGACATTCTTGTACGTATCCCAGCTCAAGATATTTACAATTCCACAAGGCTTGTTTGCCGAAAATGGTACCAAATGATCTACGCGCATAATTTCATTCATGCGCATCTCCAATATTCGACTTGTGGACTTGTCATCCAGAATTGGCGTGACAGAACAAGTCACCCAACTTTTGTTGCAATGCGACAAGGCCGAATTGAGATATCTAAGTTAGCTTATAACAAGTTGCACTACGAACCCTATCATACAGTTTGGTCTAGTTGTAATGGTTTGCTGTTGGGATCTTATCATATTTCAAATCCTGCAACAAAGCGAAGCATTGCTCTCCCTACATATTTTGGTAGAACGATACCCGGTTGTTCTTGTGCTATAGCATATGCTGCTACTTCCATGGAGTATAAACTGGTTTACACGTGTTATTTCAGGAATGGCAATTCAGTTTCAGAACGAAGTTGTGCTATATTGACTGTCGGAGTACTTGATAAGTCTTGGAGGTGTGTTCGTACTGAACACTTATCTCTTGCAGCTAAGAAGCAATTCCACGTTAAACCATCAATGGTTACTGACGGTTTTGTGCATTGGGCTTTAACCAACACTTATGTTTTGACTTTGAACGTAGAGACTGAAATTATTACACAGACTCGTGTTCCTTCATGTCATGATGAAAAACTAGAGCACTATTATTTGTCAATGGGAAGCTATCTATCTCTATTGATTGCCTGCAGCGAATTTTCATGGGAGGTTTGGGAGATGAAACCGGAAACTGGAGAATGGACAAAGATGCCCAAAATTAACTTGAAGCTCAAAAGTGCACATTTGAACAATTGTGCTTTAAATATGATTTCTCCTTCTTACAAGTTGGTTCCTTAAATCGCAAACTTGTACCCGTTGGTTGGTTAAAATCCCAAGAGGTGTTGGTTTTTGTTAAATGGGCTTGGGTAGAACTCATCCCCAAAAGCTAGCTCAAAAGGGAGAGGTGCCCAACCCACATTTATACATAATAACAGTTTGATAAATAGGCGATGTGGGACAAACACAAACTCTAACACCGCGCTCTCACGCCGGCGTGCCAAACCAAATGGGTCGGGGTCCAATTCCCACCATCGCCTCCAAACCAAACATGGGTGCTCTGATACCATGTAGAGATATTTGTGAATATGTTGTATTAATAACATCTGAGAGTCACATATTTATACAACAGTTGATAGGGACACATCCCTTATAATATTCTAACCTATTCCCTAAAGTAAGCAAACATGTTCCTTAAAGTACTCTAATCTAATTAATATATACACTAGTTTTAACAGTTTTAATGTTTTCATGGAGCACGGCTTTTATACTTTCAGATCAACTCGGTTTTGCATTGCCTATAATGTTCACACGCGAGAAATTAACTCGTTTGAGTTGGATTCCGATTCGAATACCTTTGTCGCCCATAGAAACAACTTGGCATGGTTGGATGGATGCTAGGTTAGTTTCTATTCGCCCACCAAGGGCTTGTGTTTTTACTTGCCATTATCTCAAGTGATATTTTTCAAATTAGAACGGTCTATTATTATTTACTATTATAATTACTATGTGCTTTGGTCGAGATCTTCTATTCCATTTATTGTTTCATCATATGCTTCCGTGAATCTGTGTAAATGTCACATATACAAATATGGCGTCATCATGTATACATGTGGCGTATATTAATACCGTTAAAATAAAAGATAAAATACCAAATAGAATAGATGATCCTCTTTGGCGCTGGATAGGTTCTTTTTGATGTGGTTGATGCTTAATATGTAATGTTAAGTACAGTTTTCCTCAAATATGGCCTTTTGTTCTTGAAAAACCAAAACATTTAAAAGGAAAGTTCAAATATAGAGGGAGCTCCTGAAATTCTTGTTTGAGTTTAAGCCCTTTTCTTATTTCTTTTTCACTTTTTAACCACTTGACCTTTTGTATGTTTTTTAAGTAGTTTTAGGAAATGTACTTTTCAAATATCATATAACTTAAGTTCCTTGAAACTAGGGGTGTGCATGGGGCGGGACGGTTCGAAGATTTAGAAATCTCTAGAACCGTCCCGAAGTTCGAGATTCTAAAAATAAATCTCCACAATCAACCATAGAAAAAATCTCGATCCCGAACAGTATCAAAAGTTTGGGG
The DNA here is from genome assembly GCA_016081115.2 of Rehmannia glutinosa. NCBI lineage: Eukaryota > Viridiplantae > Streptophyta > Magnoliopsida > Lamiales > Orobanchaceae > Rehmannia > Rehmannia glutinosa. Next base: position 30,436,638 of record CM071937.1, read on the forward strand.
CGGTTCGGGACGGAGATTCATTCTAATGAGACGGTATGGTACGGTTTGGGACGGAGATTCGGGAATTAGTTATAAATGAAACATACAAATTTAAAAAAAAATGGAAATTCAATATACAAATCACCAAACCAATATATTTTCGAGTCTCTTTTTGTGTAGCTTCAAAATAAATACTAAAACCATAATAGGTAACACAATCCTAAATTATAAACTAAATAACCTCTATAATACAATAATATTCTAATATCTTGGGCAATCTTCCTTCTATTGACTTAGAATAAATATAATCAACTAATAATTTGATAAATTAACATAAAAGAAGAATTTGTATACATTTTTTCTCTTTTAAGTGCAATTTACTAATCATTTAACTAATTTTAGCTTCAAATGATTTACTATAGTATTCGTATTAAAGTTTTTTAAAATTCATAATAGTTGCGATATTGTATTGTTTTGAAATATATTTTATATTCAATTTAAATCCAAATAATTTGTAGTTATTTCAATATCAAAATATAAATAAAATAGAAATAATATATATGCATTTATATAAAAAAATTAAAATCGGTTCTAGCTTGGGTCCTCGGTTCGGTATGGTTGATGCAGTTCTTGGTACGGGTATTTGAAAATCTCGGAACCGCACTGCAAATATTTTCGGGGCGTCGAGTTCGGAAAAAGTCAAAAAGTCAACGGATATTTTCGGTTCGGATATTTTTGATCCAAATACCGTTTTAGTTTCGATAATCTCCAAGTTTTGTATGCATAACCCTACCTCAAACTCTACTTTAAACATAGAAGCATGTAATTTTGTTGTTGGAAAATTTTGATGAAGTTCAAAAAATAGAAAGAAAATTGAAAAGATTAATTCCCGAGGCGTGCGAAATTAGCATTGTCCTTAAGGATTTTGTTTCGATAATCCCCGAGGATTCAATAGGATTTAGAACGACAAAAGAATAAAAAAGTAACCCAACAAAGAGAAAAGAAAAAGAATGAGAAGTCGTCTAATTTTTTTCTTCAAAATAACAGGGTTTTGTTTTATAGAGATAAAACCAACCCTTAACCTAAAAAGGGGGAACACGTTTCCACTAACCAAAATATTAGGAAAACGATTTTTCTTTAGATATCCGATAAGTGGAAGACTTGGTCTTATTGGGTAAGAACAAAAGTTCCCCATTCTTTTGAAACACCCACAATTTAATCAACAATCCTCCACATGTTTCAAAAGAATTAGAAAATTTAAAAGAATGAATTGTTGGGTTACTAAATAAGTGTAGAATGCATCGAATCACGGTGTCTTTTGGACTATGAACCAGACTGACGATAAGTTTTAAAGTCTGAGTTTTTGGTGAAGCTTGTAGCTTCTATGAACTAAGAACTCTTCGTTGTAAGTTAAAATTTTATCATTCACATTACACCCTCTCAAAATTTTGTAATGTTGTTTTGCGCTAATAGGCCATGCGCGCGTGCCTGTATTCATGAGTACTCTAGAGACATGCCAAAATCTCATAGGAGCGGCCCCACCCCACACTCATATAGGTGAATCTCATCAAGTATATTTTGCAATTAAATATACCACCCTTAAGGATATGAAATTCATTAAGAGTTTTAGTAACTCATTCTCACATAATTGCAATTTAGCACTTCTCACACCATAGGAAGGGACAATTAATTTTAGTGCTAACAATGTAATTAACAAGTGACTTGTTATTACTCATATGAACCTTATTCATGGGATCTCCAATCACAAAGGTTGGGTTTTACGTGATCGTTAATTTATCAATTGGCTTAAGTCCCATTCCCCTCGATGTCTCAATAATTAATTTTCCTCCCAAAGGTTTAGTCGAGAGAATCGGCCAAATTCACTTCGACTTCACATAATAAATGGATATAACTCCATCTTTTAATATTTGTTTAATCACATCATGTCTCGAGACAAACATGTCTTTTACCATTAATGGTTTTATTCTTTGTAATTGCGATTGCTTTGCTTGACAATCACAATGAATAGAATCAAAGGTGTTGGTTTTGAATCTAACAGGGATATCTGCTAAGAAGTTTTTCAACCACTCGGCCTCATTGCCGGCTAACTCTAAAGCGAAAGAAACTCAAACTCCATAGTAGATTTTGCTATGATAGTTTGTTTAGTCGACTTCCAAGCAATCCCACCAAGGGTGAATATATAACCACTAGTGGATTTTATCTCATATGAATCGGAGATCCGATTAGCATCACTAAATCTCTTTAATGCGACGAGAATCCACTTGTAAATAATACCATAGTTTACGACCTCTCAAATATTTAATTTCATTAGCCTGGCTAAAGCAAATCCAATGATCACGGTTGGGATTATATGTATATATACTCAATCGATACACAACACAAGTTATGTCAACGTGAAAAATTCATCAAATGCAACATGACTCCCAATAATCATGCATACTCAAATTGAGCCACAAGATTTTTCTTTAATTGAGTATTAGCATCAAAAGAAGACGTACTCACGCTTTGACATAGAAATGTCCAAACTTCCTAAGAAGTTTCTTAGCATAATGTTCTTGAGATAACATTATGATATCATCCTTTCTTATGATTTTAACACTCAATATTGTACTTATTTCGCCCATATATCCTCACGTCAAATTTAAAAGCAAGTAACTCTTTAGTTTTATATTTTAAATTAAGCTTAGTATCAAATGTGAGCATGTAATCCACATATGATAAATTATTACATACTCAAGATCATCAAGTTTTGCATAGCACATCTTTTTACTTCAACAAAAGTAAAACCATCAAAAAAACAAAACTTGATTTGACACCCCTACACTTTTAAATATTCAAGGCTATGATTATATCAATAGCTTAATGAATTTATTTGCTATCAAAACCAAGTTCTTTTAATTTGCCAAGAAAATTTATAAATGCATTATTCACTTCACCAACCAAAATCAGAGGACAACAAGTTATGAACTTTATGATAGTTGATCTACTCATACCTAATTGCTTTGTATGCCCTCAGTTTCATATATGAATAATTCTTTCACTTGTACATCATTCTTATCTTACTAAGCAAGTATAATTGGTACAATCAAACTTATTATTCAAGGCACCAAACTCATTTTTCATGCTAAATGAATAATAACTAGGCATGCTTAGATTAAGGTCAATTGCATTAGCATCAAATCAGGAATTGGTAGCAGCTACATTTCTGAGTAAATAAACTTTGAGCAAAGCCAAACATTAAATCCATTACTGGCAAGTTTCAGTTTTTCAGTACTACTTGCTGTTTTGTAAAATACAAGTGCACACATATTTACAAAAATGATGTTGAACCGAAAATGTAATAATGATTTCGTTCTTTGGAAAAGACATGTAAAGCAGTTAAATAAAAACAAACCACTCAAGGCCATGAAAGAAGTATCTTTCTCATCTTTCAGCACAAGAGATAAAAGATCCTAACAACACAAATCACACAAGGTCATGAAAGACATATCTTTCTCATCTTTCTCCACTAACCAAATTCTAAACATTAACGATGAACACATTAAATATTAGAAAACAAGGAAACATCTTCATTTTGATCTCTTTCAAGTGAAAAATGCAAAATTGTTAGTTTTTTAACAATAGAACTCGTGTTTCTAAGTACAACTATCCAATAGCCCACCTTCATTGTTTCAGAAAGGAAAAATTCTGAACGAAACCAATCTGGAAACATTTTCTAATCAGAGACACTAGATTGCCAGTAATGCATAACAAAAAGTAAGCACCACGAAATATTTGAATCTTCTCAATTATTCTAAACGACCAAACTAATCATAGTTATTTTCTTTTTCTCCTTTCCTCTCTTAGTTTAGATATTCCGCAAGATGTAACCATTTCACGTCAAAGACAATGCATTCCAAGACTTTTTCCTTACCAAGAACAGATAAAGACGCCACAAATCAAAGAACAGAGGGAGAAAAAGATATTTAAAAGCGATAATAGGAAAAACAAACTTCAGGAGCCTGACAATAATAGTTATGTAACTATAGGAGTTGACAATAATAGTCCTACAAAAATTACGATTTGCAAGAAAGTCTTGTAACTTTGGGGAAAATTCTCGATTTAAGTCCTTTGTTCACCAGAAGCTAAATAATTTGCCCTAAAAGTTCACGTGTGCAATATTTTTGCCAAACCATCTAACTAGAGTTTGTGATTTTCACTTGGCACGTGGGCTGACCCAACCATCCCGTGAATTGGGTTGAGCTTGGTTATGTTTTTACAGGCCCAATGAGTCGTGCCTACTACTTGGCCCGACTGGCCCGAGTAGCCCGACCGCCCGACACATAAAAATGTATTTTGTCGAGTTGGGCCAAGAAAAATATCAACTGTGTGATTTTTTGGCCCGAACCGACCCGATTTTAAGCATTGGCCCGATGGCCAACTTGGGTGAGCTTTTGTCGGCTCTACATCTAACGTATAAATCAATTTCACTTGTGTAAACATCCTCGATCGAGTTGTCATGCTCGCTTGGGATAAAAACACGGAAAAAAGAAACTTATTTGGAGGATATCTACATAAGGAAAATTGATTTCTCATCGGCGAGTTTGGTAGAAATGTAAACATGTATATTTTTCAAGAAATTGTCAATTTTTGGCGACCAAGTGATTTTTTTATGAAAGTTCTGAATTTGTTTGCAAATAATAAATTTCGCGAAAAATTGTTTTTTTCGCCTTAAGTAGACCCTCTTGGATATTTAGTCCTTTTTTTTTTTCTTTGACTTTGGATTTGGTCCTTTAAATGCGAAAAAATCGTAGATTTGGTCCTGTCACCGACACCTACTACACTTAGGTAAACTTTACCTCGCTAGCTTACATGGAATTTAATTTGAAAAAAATAATTTTTGAAGTTGAGTTGGCAATTTGTGCAAATAAACATTGACATTAAGAGCACATGTGTCACATTAAGTGTTTCTAATTTTTTCCTATTATTTAATATTTACATAATGTATTTAAATTATTTTTTTAATATTAATAACATTTTGAAAAATTAGTTTTAAACAAAAATAATCTTAATAAAATTTAAAATATTATAATTTGATAGACAATTTAAAAATTCAATAATAAAATAGATATTATTCTAACTTCTTATTTTAAAAAATACAAATAATTAAATAATTCACTAACTAGTCCAGTTAGGGAGTAAAATTCAACAATAATTATTTTACAAAATAAATGAAAAATAATACAACATTTTTGTTTCCTTTTTCTTTTCATTTTCCTTCAATTCGTTTTACCCCTCCTTCAACGATCAATCAATCCGCCGTCGCCGTCGCACCACCAAGTGCAGCCGAAATACCCAATATTCCTCGCACCATCTCGTCCTTCCATTTCACTACCAGAGCTTCGATCTATGTCTTGTCAAGAGAAATAGGAATAGTTGGGCAGCAACTGACAGGGGAGAAAACTGGTGAGGTGATTGGTGAAAAACGAGCCAAAAGTAAGGAAGCCTTCTGCAAGATTCAAGCCAAAATCTTTTCTCTGCAATTTTTTTGGTATTTTCTCTGCACATTTTGAAGCAAGGAAAATAAGGAAAACCATGTCAAATATTTTCAAGGATTTTCAAAGTGAAGAAGAAGAAGAAGAAGAGGGGAATGAGTGGGTGCTGTCGCCGCCGGCGATTGTAATTGGTGAGCTCGATGATGGCTGAAATTGAAGAACGAAAAGAATGAATTTGAATAAATTTAGGAAAAAGGAAAAAATGAATAAAGAAAAGAAGAGAAAAACTGAAAATTCCAAGTCTTGTCCACATAAGCTGCCATCTCAGCAAATTGTCCTCCAAAATTATATTTTTAAAAATTAAATTCCATGTCAGCTAGGAGGTAAAGTTTACCTGTTGTAGTAGGTGACATGACCAAATCTCTGATTTTTTTGCACTTAAAGGACCAAATTCAAAGTCAATAAAAAAAGGACTAAATCTCCAATAGGGTCTACTTAGAGGACCAAAAAACAATTTTGCCAAATTCACATGATTATTATTGCAAACCACTATAATTACGAGGATTAAAACGCAATTTATTAAAGTTTTTGGCATTTTCATTTTTCAGCCTCTTTCCAAGTTCAAGGTTTCCAAAGTAGCCCTACTTTTTCCATTACCCTTTTCCGCTTATGCAAGGACATCCAATACAGACTCTACATAGGAATATTCACATTCAAGAGGTCACGGAGGGTGTCAATGGGTTGGGTTTGTGGGTTCGCATATTCGGGTTTGTGGGTCGAATAAGCCAATTTGGATCCGACCCTTTTTGATTATTCGTGTCATAATCTTGAACCCGGTCCCGACTGTTTAACTCATCTAATAAAATTAGTTTTATATACATTTAATATTTTCAATTGAATAAATAATTTTTTCAAACCAATCATTATGACGCACTATTGAATCAATAAAAAAGTATCATAATTCACAACAAATAAAAAAATAATAAATAACATAACATACTAATCATATTTTAAAGACAACATACAAAAATACATGCAAAATAATAACAACATACATATTAAAGAGGTTTTAGCATTTAAGTTTTAAAGACGTGTCTTGTTTTTTTTTTTACTTTTTCTTACATTTATTTATTTTTTTAAATTTATAAATGGGTTAGACGGGTTAAATGGGTCATAGCATATTGACCCGGACTCCGACCTATTTAATTGACGGGTTATTCGGGTTCGTGTGAGGCACCGAATTTTAACCACGTGAGATACGGTGTTATGAAGTGATTATTTATTCTATTATGTATCACAAACCTATTATTAATGAAACACGACTCTACTTTTATTTATTTTTTCCAACGTAAATTACGCATTTCGCATTTTGAGCTTAGCAATTTTATATTCTTCTCCAATTAATACTTGATCGAATGACTATGACTTTAGAAATATTGGACCTCGATAAATTAGGAGTATATTCCAATTCCTATCCAAATATTTCACTATATTCTATAATTCATTTCAACAACTCCCAATTATTTTTTTAAAAATACATATTTCTTATTTCACATCTTTAATTTTAAAATTTAATATTAAGTATAAATATTTATACATTTTATTTTCTTCAATTTTAGAAAAGAAAAGAAAATCAAATATGTTTTTTGTTTTTTCCTAATTTTTCTAAAATACCCTTTAAATAGGAGGTTATTTATATTTTTGTTAAAAAAAATCTACATATTAAAATTTTCCTACAATCCTCACTATCACAATTGGTCAAATAAAAATATTTTAAATTCCCCTAAAAAAACTAGCTTTTGGCCAATTGTCCCTAAGAAAGTAACCTACCTATTATTTTATGTTCTAATTTTTCCCAAATATTACCGTAACTCATCATCTAACCAAAACAAAACAAAAATTTGTCCCCTCCCCTCTCCTAGGATGGACGGCCATAAAGCCATTTTCTACAAAAATAAATACAAAAATTCCACCAACACATTTCACATCTTATACACAAAATCCTCTCCCTCTCTCTAAAATTCTCCCACGTTTTCTCTAAGCATATGTTCATCTTCTTCTTCAAACACTTAACCAAAAATTTCAAGAACTCCTCTTCTACTTACACAAAAATTCGAACCCCTACAACAAGGTAAGAAATTGTGTTCAAAAATCATCTTGTTATCCTCTAGCTCATCATCTTCACTTCTTAACCTAAGTTTGATTTTTGGATTGAGGTATACTTAGAAGACTTGGGAGACACTAAGAGTCTTACCATCATCTTGAAAAGGACTTCAAGACTTTGAAGATTTTGAAGAGAAATTGGACTATAAGGTAAGAAATGTGATTTTTAGTACATTTTCTTCTTCTCTTCTATTTTCCCAAAATTTTGATACTCCATTTTCATTTTTGGACTTTTGGGGGCTGACCTAAATCACTTCTCCTTCAAGAGTAATTTATTTCATCTTTCACCAACAAGTTCATTTTTAAGGTGGGTGGAAAATCTTTCCAACTACTAGGCATTTTTTTTTACTTAAAATGCATGTAGTATTTGATGTTGAGCACTTGAGATATATATATGTTATGTATTGCATGTTAATTTCTTGTATCAAGGTGAAAATTTCTCAAGTATGGCTCAAAATCCTATATGTTGAAAAATAGGTGCATACATGTACACTTTATTGTGATATTTGATGAATTCTTATGTGAAATGGACTTGTATATGTATGACCCTTGAAATCCATGTTTTGTATGATTTATAACCTGAAAAAGTCGAGCATAATTGATTAAATTTTAATTTTTGGACTTAAAATGCAAAAATGGAAAGTTGGTGGACTTAATTGCAAGAAAATAAAACTTAAGGGACCCCTCTGTAATTTTTGAGTTTTGGGACTGTAATCAGGTTCATAAATTATGTTTGGACATTTTAATAAAGTTTTAACAGTTTTTAGATAAATAAAATCAACCCTTAAAAGCCCAAGGACTAGATTGTAAAATTTTAGAAGTTTAAGGGCTATATTGTAATTTTCGAAACTGTACCAGACCCTATATTTAAAATTTGGAATTTTAACTCTTAAGGGACTGGAAATAACATATTTTAAGTGTATTAAAAAATCCAAGTGTTTAGAGCTTGGAAAGTAATTTTATAAAAATGAGGGACCAAATCGTAAAGATTAAAATTGAGGACCAAAATGAAATTTCAAGGACTTATGCAGTCCATGCACCTGGAAATACTAATTTAACTATATAATAATTATATTTTGGACCCAAGGTTCAATTTTCATAACAATTGGACCCCTAAAAGCCTTAAAGGCAATTATTTCAAAATGGGACAAAAATGAGATTTTCAAAAGTTAAGGGACCTATACTTATTTATTTCTAAAATTATTTTTGTCCACTGACCTTAGTGACATTTTCCAACTGGAATCACATTAAAAGCCCTTCCGGTTTGTGAGTTCCAATTATTTTAAACTTAGGGCCGAAATGACAATTTTAACAAATTTGGGGCCAATATGAGAATTTTACCAAAACTCTACCTCAAAACTTTAAAAACCTGAATCTTTGAACAATTTATAGAATTGAGGAACTAATTTATAGGATCGTCTTGACCGATTAATACGCGATCGCTGGGCGACTTCCTCGTCTTGTGATTTCGAATCTATAACGGGACTTATGTTCCACCTAATCTTTCAAGATATCGAAGATTGCATGTCCTCTCGATAATCATCTTCATCCAAATAACTCCACCAACGCCATAATTGCCACTCAAGTTTTCAAAACTTTTCCTGAATCGCTTCTCAATCAATAATACTTTCATTGCTGGTTGACTTCAACTTGTATTTACTTTCCGTCAATTAACTTGGTGTGTCGAGCTCAATCGAGAATGGATACGTCGGGGATGGAACCGGGCAGCTCGATCGCTATTTCACTCTTCCGACCCCATCGTTCTAATCCCGCAAATCGAGGGACGAGTTTGTCCAAGGGAAGCGGGTCGTAGTACTTGAGGTATAATCATGATTATGACAAATTCGAGCCTTGCTAGCTCCACTGTGGATTTTGTCTTTGCCTATGGAGCGATAAGGTGACAGTCTTGGACCATCTTGCTCGGGAGTTCTTGTTTGATACATGTTTTTATCTTAATTTTGATGATTTTATTTTGTCACCAAAACAATGTTTTTAAAGGTTGTCCAAATACTCCTAAATGATTTAAAATGGTTTTAATATTTTCCTGAGTATTTCCTCAAGTTTAATTTTGATAATAATGGACAACACTTTTAATGATTTTATGTCAATGGGTTTTTACTCCTAAACAAGATTTCTAAATGTTTTCTAAATACTCCCGATTGGTTTAAAATGTTTTTACAAAATTTTCTGAGTATTTCTTGAGTTTTATTTTCGACAAAAATTGGACAACATTTACCTCGTGGTCGAATTAAGTGCCCTATAGGGCAACCCGTGACTGAAGATGATTTTTGAAACAAAAAATGAGACGGAAGGAAAATCGGCAGTCGACCGGTCATCGGCGTCGGCCGGCCGATCGCCCGTGGGTCGACCGGCACTGCATGTTTCGTTTTGAAACGAATAAATCTTCTCTGTTTTTCATTAAGGTGGACCTGGTTGAGACAGGGGTCGACCGGTCGAAGCTATGTCGGCCGACCGGTCGTCTGTTGTAATTTCCAAAGTGTTCTTCAATTCTCTTATTTTTGTGCGACCGTGCCTGTGCATCGACAAACAAAAATATGACCGTTTACAATAGACACATTTCCTTAAATTGTGGGATTGATTTCTAACAGCTATATTCTTGATTTTAATTGTATTTTTACAGAGATTTTCAATCCCAAAGAGGAGCCTATGCTTGATCAATCATCTCCTATAAATAGAGGAAGTTTTGGAGCAACCAAAACTATAATTGAGATACAACACAACAAGATACACTTCAAGCAAATACTTGGTCTTTCATTGTTATTATTCTTGTTGTAAATTTGCCTAGCTTATCACTTTCACATCCTTGAGGTCTAGGTTATTCTTGATTACACTTTGCACTCAAATTGTATTATTCCTTATTGAGTTGTAATCTTGATTTTTGGTTATCATTCAAACACAAGATATCCTTGTGAGTGTTCTTGTGGTAAGAACACACTTGGATGATCTAGGTGATAGGTGCAAGAAGATTGTGGTGATCTTCTTATTGAGGTGTTGAAGAATTTGGTATTCTTCAAGGTTGAAGGTTGTGGTAATCTTCATAAGGTGCGTTGAAGGAAGATTGTGGTAATCTTCAAGAAGAGATTGTGGTAATCTCAAAGGTGGTGTTGAAGAAGAGTGTGGTGCTCTTCAAGGTGTTGTAAGTTGAATTTGTATTAATTTTGGTAATTAATAAAATTCTTTTTCTTTTTGAAATCCATCCCTGATATACTTTGGGGTGGTAGAGGATTAGGCCCTAGGTGGGTTGAACCTCTTTAAATCGACGTGTGTTGTTTACATTCCGCACCTTTATTATTGTGTTTGAGCATTCGGTTGTAAAAAGAGGGCTAAATCGAAAAGATGGAGATAATCTATTCACCCCCTCTGATTATCGTAGCGCTTGGACTTACGATTCAAGGAAGAACGAAGAAATCGCCTCGATCCACACGATTAAGGAGTTAATCGGACTGTTTGGTTGGCGTTACAAATCCTTACGCAACCTTTACTTGTCTTGCATAGGATTGGCGCTACAAATCCTTACGCAATCCTCATGTCTTGCTTGAATCACATAGTGCATGTGTGACCACGAACTATATTCTTAAAATCGTAGAAGTTTATTACTTAAATATATTTATCACGACGCTTGTGGACTGTGTGTGAAATCATGCATCATATCTCACGCGTTTTCATACAACTGATTTTCTCGCATTAACTATATATATCGCCACACTTGCACACGATCACCCCATCCACTGAGATTTTTGTCTCATCCCCTCCTGTTTTCTAACCTTTAGAAGAGGACTTTGTTGAAGATGTTGAACCTACCATGGACTGAATTCCCGTGCTCCGCCTGTTGGACTTACTTTCTATTGTTATCAATGTTGCTGGACTTCTTTCTTTTATTTTACTGTTGTTGGACTCTTTTTATTCTCTTTGCCATTCTGGACTGTAACTTAAGGGCGTAGGACCCTTTGATACTTAAGCTGGTGATATGATGTGTATTTTATTTCCTAGTTCTGACTCGTAAGTTATTTGGATGTTGTCGGGATGTATTTGTAGTCGCACCGTTTGTAGTTTTCCACGCTTTAGATGTTTCACTTGGGATTGTTGTATCATTTTTCTAGATTGTTGGGTTTATTTTTGTTAAAGTGGTTGATCGTCGTCGCGTCGCGTTTGGGGCGTGACAAATATGGTATCAGAGCTCGGCTAGTAAGATAGAAACTTACACCGAGCTGACCCGAGATAGGACCCTCGATGCAGTGTTGGGTAATCTGCGACTTGACTAATTAAGCATGAAATCGATTTCAAGTTGGCGTAGAACCATATTATTGAGATTTAAACTAAGTTAGAACGTATACTTGGAGATTCCATAGTCGTACTTGTCTTGACTTAGTTGACTCTTGACTGACTTTCTTTATTCATTCTTTCCTTATTTCCTCCTTATCTTTCCTTTACCTTCGTCTAATTCGCCTTAGTTTTGTTTGACCAGGATGGATCCAAATACCCGACTTGGTGGAATGTAGTTGAGGCTCGTGTTGAGCGGGACTACTATAAGGCGTTAAATCTATTTGGCACCAGGCATTTCTTCAGCCAACTCCGAGCTAACCGAGGAACGTCACTGCACTCGCGAATTAGGACACCTCCTGGCAAAGAGCCAAGAGAGAAGAATAACCTTACTCTCCTTGCTAAGGATCGCGAAAACACCATCCGCGCGCGAAGATCAAATTCGTTGATCCAGAACGCTTGGACAATACTCACAAGAAGATGGAACGCGCCCGGAAGGCCGCACAAAGTGGGAGATGGACGCGTACATGTCGAGGGACACCATCGAACGCCTCGAGGAGACTATCATCAAACAGATGACGGTGATCGAGGACCTCACACAGGCCTTGTCTCAGCGGGATACCGCTTTGGAGACTGCTTTGGCAGCCAATGCACTAGCACTGCCACCACCCGAGGTGGAACCAGAGGCCGACCCTGAAGCGAACAATGAAGAGGATCCCGAGGAGGATCCTGAAGAGGATCCAATGGAGGACGGAGAGCCCGAGGAGCTTGAAGCCGCCCACTTGATGACGCTCCAGGAGCAAGTGGCTGATTTAGCCAATCGGCCTAATGCTTTGGCGCTACCTCGGCCGATCGGTTCCGGTTGTGGACGTGGCCGCTAGTGATGATGACGGCGACCTCACCGATTAGATAGCTTTTATGTTAGATTTTAGCCGACACATATTTCCATCCTGTTGTATTTTGCTTCCGTTGTACTTTGATCAAGTTGTATCCTGACTCTAGATTTATCTTCGATTCTGTATTTCTATTGTATGAACTCATTTGGGTGTATTCAAATTTTCACATCAATGAATATACCTTTTCTACTTATTCTATGTCTTGTGTACTCTTGTTGTTGCTTCCTTGTGATATAACTTGTTTTACGCGAGTAAACTTCAAGATACAGAATGGTTGGACACCGTGGACGCGGGAGACCCCGCCGTGTTCCCCAAAGGAATAATGACGCGCCCAGGGAACGGGTACCCTCTCCCGAATTGCCACCACCTCCTCCGCCAGCTGCTGGAGATAACTTAACTGCACAGGCCCTGCAGCAAATCCTGTTGTTCATGAGACAACAAGCAGAGCCTCGACAGCCTATTCCTGAACCTGTTCGAGAGGCGAATGATCGCACATTGGAGCGGTTCCTACGATTCGACCCACCGACTTTCTTAGGGGAGCCAGATGACATAAAGGCGGAAGAATGGATTGAGAAACTTGAGAATATCTTTAATGCTCTCCAATATTCCAAGGAATGTAGAAAGTTACACTCGCGGTGTTCCGACTAGAATCGGCTGCCGAGATTGGTGGAGAGCAGTTGAGAGAAAGTGGGAACAGGATCGAGTAGATAGAACATGGGAAATTTTTTTGGATAAATTCCATGAGCAGTACATTCCCCAAGTTGTGAAAGAGGCACGCCGGGATGAATTTCATAAGTTGAGGCAAGGGAACATGTCCGTAGCCCAAGATGAGTCTGAGTTTCATCGGTTGTCCAAATACGCTCCGGGGACAATCGACTGAAGAGGAAAAATTATATAAGTTCACACGGGGATCAAGCCGAACTTCAAAAGCACTTTTGATCGTTGAAATGACAACTTACTCGGCCACGGTAAAAGCGGCTCTCCGTATCGAGTCGGGATCAATCGTATTGACAGATTCAAGAGAGTAGGCCATCAAACAGTCTCAAGAGGACAACGTGGGATAGCCATTTAAGACATGACCATTTAAGGAGCCCGCTAAGTTTGAAGGGACCATTAATAAGACAGATAAAGGGAAAGGACCAAGACAGGAAAGTCGGGTCAAGTGTGTGCACATTGCCGTAAACCAGGGCATACTTGCCAATGATCAAGTTGGCGTAAACGGGAAGGTGTTTGCGTGGGTAGTAATTAGCACCGCTTGAAGGATTGCGTCAATGCGATGACAAAACCAAATAGGTGTAGTCACGTAAGCCGGGTAATGGCCAGGGTAACCAGGCAAGGATGCCCGCGAGCATTTGCACTAGCCGGACATGAGGCTCGGGAGGCAACAGACGTGGTGGAAGGTGCGGCTTCTAGTATCCAACCACTACGCTAAAATACTTGTTTGACCGGATCATCGCATTCATTTGTCGCACCATATTTTGTACACAAGTTGCATGCATGCATGGAACACATGCCTATATGTTTAGAAGTGCCCACTCCTATGGACGCAAGCCAAGTAATAGATATTATCTATAATGCATGCGGTTAAGATTGATGAGATAAATTTTCCCGCCGATTTGATCTTGTTACCTATATCCGAATACGACGTAATTTTGGGAATGAATCGTTGTCCGCACACCATGCACACATGGACTCATCGTAAGTCCATTAAGCTATGTGAACCCTAAGCCCAAAGTGGAAATTTCGGGAAGGGCACAAGTTAAGATTGCCCCAATCATTTCAAAGAATGAAAGCGAGGAGAGCAATCACTAGAGGGGCACAAGGTACTTGGCGTTTGTAATAACAAACCCAAGGTTGAGACCCAAATTAACCAAGTACCTATAGTATCGAAATATACGGATGTATGTCCACAAGAACTCACCACTGTCCCTCGGATAGGGAAGTCGAGTTCACCATCGGTATTACCAGGAACGCGCCCGATTGCGGAACGTCGTATAGAATGGCCCTGTTGAGTTACAAGAGTTGAAGACTCAATTCCAGGTGATGGATGTGGGATTTATCCGGCCAAGCACGTCTCCTCGGGAGCACCTGGTACTAATTGTCAAGAAGAAGGATGTCACATTAAGATGTGTACTGATTATCGCGGTCTTAATAGCGTGACCATCAAGAACAAATATCCCCTCCCGAGGATAGATGAACTGTTTGATCAACTTCAACGAGCGACGTGTACTCAAGTTTGATTTACAATAAGGATATTATCGAGTTGAAGATCCGTGAAGAAGACATTTCAAAAACGGCATTTCAAACCAGATATGGACACTACGAGTTTGTAGTGATGCCTTTCGGCCGACAAACGTATCAAAGAACATTTATGGATCTCGATGCATCGAGTCTTTCAACCTTATCTGGATCAATTCGTAGTGATATTCATTGATGACATACTCGTATACTCTAAGTCTAGAGAAGAGCATGAACGCCATCTCAAAATTATTTTGGAGATACTACGAGAGCACAAGGCGTATGCCAAATTCGGAAGTGCGAATTTTGGCTTAGTGAAGTCGCATTCTTGGGACACATAGTATCCGACCTTTGGGATCGCCGTAGATCCTTCGAAGGTGACAAGTGGTTGAATGGAAACAACCCGAGTCTATAACGGAAATCGAAGTTTCTTAGGACTAGCTCGATATTATCGAAGATTTATCCAGACTAACCTGGAAGCAAGTCAAGTTTGAGTGGAATGACAAGTGTGAGGCTAGTTTCAAGAGTCAAGAAACGACTTACTACACTCCAGTCTTAGCCCTTCCAAAGGGAACAAAAACTTTGTCGTCTACAAAGTGATGCATCAAAGAAAGGACTAGGAGCAGTGACTCATGCGGGAAGGAAAGATCATTGCTTATGCATCACGGAAACTCAAGCCGTATGAAGCCAATTACCCAACGCATGACTTGGAATTGGCGGAAACAGTGTTCGCGTTAAAAAAATGGAGGTACTATCTCTACGGAGCAACATTCATGGTTTACACGGATCATAAGAGTCCAAGTATCTATTCTCTCGAAGGATCTCAATTTGAGGCAACGAAGATGGATGGAGTTAATAGAGGACTATCACTTTGATATCCAATACCATCCCGAGAAAGTTAATCGTAGGTCCCAAGGAGTGTGAGTGTAAGGTTTAGAAGGGGGTTGAATAAACCTTACAAACTTTTCGATTTAGTCCTTTTTAAAGTTCGAGTTGATACTACACATTGTGTCCTTGGTGGATAGCCAATTTAGTTAATCATAGAGTTAGTCACTCAACGGACTCGATCGAGCTGTTGATAGAATAACTTAGTTAAGACCGAATTAGCTCAACTCAGCAGCTTTGTTTTCATTGGAAGACTTAACACCCTTAAATTTGGTTTAGTTATGATTTAATCCTTGGTTTTAGTACTTATAAATTATCAAGTGGATAGCAAATTTATCAGCCAGAATTAAACAGTTAAAGTGCAAGAATTAAAATGTTTGAAATGTAAATGACACGATAAGTTTTTATAGAGGTTCAAGATGGGGTAATTCTTCTACTCCTCTCTTCTCCAACTCCTGGAGGAATCCACTAAGTATTGATCAAGATATCTGCAGTGGTAACAGTCCCCGATACAAGTCTTGATCACACACGACTTGATCCTTTGGGACTCGATCTGAGATGCCTTGGTCACGCACTGGCTTTTCGTGAGACTCGCCTTCTTCACAGGCACCTTTGCTACTACAGACTCACTTGCTCAAGCTCTTTGGATTTGATCACGAAGCCCCGCAAAAACTCGAGACCGGTTCGACCTTGAACCTTCCTACAATCCTCCGCGAATGTAGACCTCTTTTCTTCAAAAGTTTCCTCTTCAACCGATTGAAGTTATCTTTCCTTCACAGTGAGTGTTGGATTGATTTCCTTCGTAGTGTAGGCTTGAGAATTAATCTTGAATGATCTTTGAGAATATTTTGATTACGATTCAAATGTTAGCTTGAATGTGCGTGGTTCGTAATCAAGGTCCACCTTTTCTCGTAGTCATTCATCGCCTTTTATAGTGATCTTTCAAAAATCTGCCCGTTGAAGAGATAGGCTTATTTTTGAAAGTCACTTGTGGTTGTTGGCTTGTCTTGTTGCGATCCTTGGAGTTGCCACTTCCTCGTATAAATTGTTCTTGACTTTTCGAGTTCGACACGGTGTAGTGCTTCCCATTGGTTTATTCCCCTTGCACGCTTCTCGGGGTGAGCACTTCGAGAAAGGTAGCATGGAGGTATTACTTGTTTAAGTAATTCTCTTGATTTACTCGGCAACGGATCTCTTTCGATTATCTCGACTTGACATTTCCTTATTTTCCCCAGGTGACTTAGAGTCGACTTTCAATCATGGATGACTCTTCTCATCACTTCAACTTGAGACTTGGCTATCTTGAGTTGACTTGATCGATACTTTCCTCACCGCATCTCACTGTACCTTCATCGAGTTCCGTCTTTTCTTCTTTGCCATACTCGGATGTCTTGCAATGAGTCTTCCTTCTAGTCTCCATTGTCTTCTTGCATGTTTAGGCATAGGCGACTTAACTCGGCTTGACCAGCCCTATTTGTTACAATGCGCTTTACAACAAAAATGGGGTGCCAACTTCCTTTTCTAAGTTTTACATGGCATTCATCAAAATCTAAACAATAAATTTCCCAACAATTTTCCCCTTTTTGATGATGCCAAAACTTAAAACATTCAAAATGTAAATAGCATAGATACATACATATAGTGTATTTACAGAGAATGTATGCGTAGAATCAATCCTATTATTGATCATAGCATTCTTTTCCTTTACACAATTTACAAGGTGTATCGAGTAAACATCTATGTCTACGCAAAAATAGAGAATTCTGATTTATTGCGGAAGACTTACATAGTGTGTATTTACATAGTAAAATACATGAAGGGGTGGACAACAACACTTCATCTCCTTCACGCCTCCTTCTTTCATCTTCTTCATTTCTCACATCTTCTCGGTCTTCTTCTCTTTTTCTCATCTCCACCGCTTTTTCTTCTTTTCATATGCCTTCCCAGGGCGAAACTTCATCTCTTCTTAGTCTCTCTTGTCTTTCCTCCCATAGCTGAGTTTGTCTTTTATTTTCTTCTTCAATTCTTTTCACATACTCGGATTGTTCTTAGCCACTTGCAGATTGGCTACTTGGTCAAGACCAACCCGAAGAGATCCCTCCTTTCTTGCCTGGATCTATGTACTCAATGTTTTTGGGCGAGGCCTGGTCCGAAACCTCTTCCTACCCACTCGCTTTTTTCCTCTTCCTCTGGGCGTGTATTGTCTTGGGGTCTTTCTTCCCTGATTGAGTGACTAGCGGAGTGACCAAAGCAGAGTGACCGTCGGTGAGTCTGCTTGCTGTCGCCTTCTTCACATAACGTGAGACCCTTTACCCAAGATAAGTCCCAGGCTTGAGCCATGGACATGTTTGCAAAATATCCTTCGAGATGCGGCGTTTTAAATTCATCAACCGATCTTGGCTCGATTCCGGCATTTGAGATGGCATAAGTGTCTCTGCTCACCGGAATGCCTCCATGTTGTTTCAAGATATTCATAACTCGGGCATTCATCCTTCCTCCACTTCCTCCATCCCTCGCTTCAATGTCTTTCTCTTTTCACCATAGATACAAAGCAGTGTTGGAGTGGCAGAGTCACTGGAGTTTGTTCGATAATATCACCGTGACAAGACCTTGTTGGGGGGTTTGTGCAATCATTAGGGTGACATCTCCCGATCCTTCCCCCTCAACAGACTTTCCTTTCTTTGATCTTGAGACCTCTCACTTTCTCTTTCCTTTACAATTGTTTCCTCTTCTCGTCACGATCTCTTCAGCCGCTTTTAGGTATTCCTCTTCCCCTTTTTGGCATCATCAAAGGAGAGAGGAACGCCGAAACATACTAGCAAGCGTAAAAGTCGAGTCTTTTGATAGTCGAGTTACGCCGAGTCCACATGAGTATCTTTGCACGAAACTCGAGAACAAGTAGCGTTAGATTCACTTTAAGCGGTGTCATCTCACCATGAGAAGGCTGAATTTTCGATCCATGTTTTCTTCCATACGCCAGGAGCTCATTCTTATTTTGCTCACGCAGCACTTGATCTCAAAGAATGTGAGATTCATGCAAGTGCTCAATGTGTTCTCTCAACTTTGTCTTTGCATCGATTCTCATTTCGCCATACCAATGCTTGTTGAACAATGTTCAAATATCTAAATTGTTCCACGCGCATTGTTTGTTTGCTTTGTTGCCACCACTCCCGATTACGACTATTATGCCTCTCAAGTCGCAGTAAGGTTGGCATCTCTCGTTATCCATCTCATGTCCATCGAGGCCTGGTGCCTCTCCATCCGTTCAATTTCAAAAATAATGCTTTGAACACTTCCCGAACTTCAGTTGTTTCTCTCTGTGGCGGTGATGGCCAAGCCGTCAAAATCATAGTCACCGGAACAATGGTATCGATGGAATGACAGGATCTGTGCCGTGGAAGTGCGCGAGATCTCTTTCTCGACTCTTTCGGGAGGTCGGGTACCTCCGGAGAGAATGGAAATGATTCTACAAAGGAATCATCACGGGCAACCGGGATTTGCTCAATGATAAGTGGTGCGCGTGAAGTTCCTTGTGGAGTCGAACATGCTTTGCGGCTTGGGAGCCCGCGCATGGACTGACTCGGTACCGGGGTTTGTTGTGAAGTTGACCCAGCTTTGCGAGCCTCACTGCCTCAACAGCTTCGGTCTCACCGGTTTCTCCATTGAGTTGGTATCGTCCTCGGCTTATCGAGCGTCATCGGACGATGATGAGATTTCCATGGGTGGCTCATCATCAAAATTGAAAATTTGACGAGTAGTCTTGAGGTCGACTTGCTCGTGGTTTGAACATCCGCAATGAGTCTTTTGGATCGATCCCACGGGGATGACTCGGCTTCATTGTCTTCTTCCGATCCCCGAAAGGTTACATCGGGATTATCCTGGGAGTCGTGAAGTGCACTTATCTCCTTATCGATGGATCAATGATAGCAGGAGGGATATTCTCTACTTGACTTCTTTACCCGGGAAGTCTCAACCTCCCGTTGGCCTTCATTACCTCCCGCAATCTCAATCATAGCGAGGCCTTGGACATCCCTTTCGATGATGTCACTGTCTTAGGGTCTTCTGCGGTGGCATCCATTGGAGTCTCAACTCCATGGATTGCACTTTCATCGCCAGTGTTAACTCCCGTGGCATTTCCTTCCTCGTGCCTCGATCGCATCGCATCGGCGTCATTAGCCTTCGTGAGTAGTTGGCACCTCACCGAGTGAGACGATCTTAATCGCCTGCGAGCTTCGTTGATGACAACTTGTTGTGTACTTTGTGTTTGTTCCTTCTCCACTTCACCTCCTAGATTCGTTGTGGAGTCATCTACAAAGATCCTCCGACCTTGCCGCAGTGGAGGAGTTTCCCACCAATTTGGCGCACCGAGTGACTTGGAATGGGGTCACTCGTCTCCAAACTCCCTACTGTTTCTGAGTGTTCAGTTGGGGCGGTGGTAAGACACCTTCATTAGGGGTTGGCTCGATTGGGTCCCCACTAACCCGCTTTCATCGCTATTTCCCTTAGTTCCTTCTTCCGAGTGAGTGGGGAAGTGGTGGCGAACAACGGTGGCAATATGTTGCACCACTCCCATTGGGTCTATCTCCGGATGTGCTTTGGAGGACTCTCCTGGTCCCTCCATCATTCTTTGTTCATGAAGGACTGCGGATTCGTGCATTGCTTGCTTGCATTTGCAACTCTTCGTGGGCGAAGAACAATAGGTTGAGATCCTCATCGCTTTACGATAGGGCGTCAATGAGAGGATGTGTATGTTCTGGGTGCCGGTGATAGGCGAGATCTTGGCCTTCTCACGTGTCTCGGCTTTCCTCTTTGTCTCTCCTTCTCCTTGTCCTTGAAGATCCGCAAGATATCCATGCGCTTTTCTTCATCCAAATGCTTGACTACGGTGGTCACTCCAAGAAAATTCATCGAGTTCCTCTTATTCTTCGATAAACTCAGCCGTTGGAACTGTTCCCGGATCGACTTAACTTCCACTTCCTCCACTCTCAGGCGATTTTGGATGTCCGGATAAGGTGGGGATAGGATCATCACATCATCATCTCTATCGCCTTCTTCTTGCCCCTCATTCTCGGGGATAGAAGGTAGCAAGCTCGTGCTCCACTGCTTGTCCATTTGCGTCATTTGCGGGGAGGATACAATCCTGTCAGGCGAGTTAGATTTCTCGGCTACTTGTGTGTCTCAAATTGTTCGAACTACATTTGGGTCTTGATTTACCTCTGCTGACGCTTTCTTCAGGACTTGGCTTTTTCATCAATAATTTGGAGACTCTACTTCTCCAAAGAGTCTCGATATCTGTTTGGTGAGTGGGCGACTCAAACCGTTTTTCAAGTTCGAACGCTTGAAGATTCTTCTTCTTCTCCTAGTTTGTACCGAGGGATTTACAGTTCGGAGAGTTTCTTCTAAGTCTTGGGCGGCGGGGGGCGTGTTTTTGTTTTCTTCGAGGAGTTGGCCGTCTTGCTTATTCTCCTCTTTTTGATGGCCGAAGAAGGTATTTGAGATTCCTTCTCGGCCACTTAACTTTGGGCGGAGACACTAGCTGCGAGGCGAGGAGCAGATTTGGTTTTTTCTTTGCGCAGGGGCAGCGCTTCTCTTAGCAAACGGGCGACTTTCTTCTTTAGTGGAGAAGAAAAGATGTATCTTCAGGGTCACCGATTCCCCCCTCACTTGTATCGGCTCTCTTGGCGTAAGCTCTCTTACATGCGCCCGAGAGGTTTGATCTGAACATCCTCTTGTTTACATGGAACGCCTTTCCATGTCGAAGAGGGACTCCTTTCACCTCCATCACCGGCCAATCCAATCACCAGGCCGTATCCCAAAGATCCTCCGAACGAACCATCCTCCTTGAAGGATTTGTTCCCTATATTCTCGCGTAGTCTGCTGTAGACAAACTCGGCCAGGTTTACTTTCCTTTCTTCAATGATCGCGGCCATTACGATCAATTTTGCTGGATAGTTGGTCAAAGTGCCAAACTTGATGTCTATGCATTTGGCAACTATGCCCAACAGTTTGTGGTAGTCCTCCTTCAAAGACCTCTTGTTGGTCAGTAGACTATCTTATCGGATAGTCGGTCTTGGCTCTTCCTTCCAAGCAAGCCAAGTCTACATCGGCTTCATTGATTTCGGTGCTCCTTTCGCCGGAATGAGCGGTGTTCTCGCCAAATCTTTGGCGAGAGATGATGAACTCCTTCCCGTGAATGAGGATTTGATCCCTCATCGTGAATTTCAGCGTTCACGTAGAATCGAGCGACCTCTTCCACATAGGTCATCGGGAGCTCCATCGCCGAAAATGGTTTTAGCCCGGACTTTTCGAGCTTTTCAAAGAATCTTCTTTATGAGGGCGTCATCGGACCCTGTTTGACCATACCCTCGAAATCCACAAAGAGACCCAGTGTGGATTTGCTTCCCTAGCTTGAAATCATAAGTCGATGCCATTTTTCAAGATTTTCACGAAAAGAATCTTAGAAGTTGATTTGAAGATTGATAGGGTTTTGAGAGAGTTTTGCCTTTGCTTCCGAGAGAGAAATGAACAGTTTTGGTAATATGTGAGAGAAAAAGGGCGAAAATGGTTTAAGTATGGTTTTTAAAAGGGCGTGCGGGTGGTTTTTGAAATGTGATCGAAATCAACGGCTTAGATTTTGCGCGCCGATTAGCATTTAATGTCTCGAATTTAATGCGGCAAAGATTTATATCCAATCATAAGCTTGGTGTGCGGCTTTTGCTGTACACATCATCATTATCTTGATGTCATTCTTAAAAACATTCCCGCTTAGGAAAAACGATCATTGCGTTTTTGTCACTTTGCTCATAAATGACTCGGCTTATCCCTTAGCCGATTTAACTCTTCTTCTCACGAGTTCTCATAGTGACTCAAATTTGTCAACTAATTCGGTATAGTTGTCTTTCCGATCTGACGATTCATTTAGCTAATTTTGAGAATTCAAATTTTTTCCCTTTTTGTGTTTCATTGCCTTTCTTTGAGTCTTCAGTGTCGGCATCTCAATTAACCCTAACTCATGCTTGAGTTCTTCAAATCTTGACTCACATAATGGTTTTGTGAATATGTCATTAATCTTGTTTATCGGTTGAAATATATTCCAAGGTGATGTCTTTCTTTTCAACATGATCTCTTATGAAGTGATATCGACATCGATATGCTTTGTTCTTGAGTGTAACATAGGATTTTGAGTGATTGCAATTGCACTTGTGTTATCACACATGATTGGAATTTCCTTTTCTTCAATTTCATAGTCTCTCATTCTTTGTCTCATCCATAGGATTTGGGCACAATTGCCCGCATCTATGTATTCTCGCTTTCACCAGAGGTGGCTATTGAATTTTGCTTTTTGCTAAACACGAAATTAGCTTTGTTTCAAGCATTTGACATGTACACGAAGTGCTCTTCCTGTCAACTCTACATCCAAAGATAGTCGAGTCGAGTAGCCAATTAACTTGAATCCACCTTCCTTTGGATTCCATAAGCCAACTTCTTGGCTTCCTTTCAAATATCTTAGGATCCTCTTAGTTGCAGTCATATGGCTCTCTTTTGGAGCGATTGAAATCTTGCACATACACCTACGAAAAAAGGTGATGTCTAGCCTACTTGTTGTGAGATAAAGCAATGATCCAATAAGTGCTCAGTATCTTGTTTGATCTATAGGCTTGCCATCCGCATCCATGTCCATTTTGATGATGTATTCATTGGTATTTTCACGAAGACTTCTCTTCCATACCAAATTTCTTCATTAAATCTCTGGTGTATTTTATTTGACTTATGAAGGTTCCATCCTTCACCGCTTCACTTGGAGTCCAGGAAGAATGTCGCCTCTCCCATCATGCTCATTTCGAATTTGCTTTGCATGAGGTTTGAAAATTTATCACACACCTTCTTTGTTTGTGGATCCAAAAATGATGTCATCCACATATATTTGAACAAGCAAGATGCTCTTCTTGTCTTGAATTACGAATGTGTTCTATCTACTTTTCCTTTTGTGAATCCGTTCTCGTTTGGAATTGTGACAAGGTATCATACCATGCTCTGGTGCCTGTTTCAATCCATACGTGAGCTTTCTTGAGTTTGTATACCTTATCTCCAAGAGTCTTCTCGCTCAAATCCTGGAGGTTGTTCAACATACACTTCTTCTTCCAATAAACCATTTAGGAATGCACTTTTTACATCCATCTCGATATACAATAAAAATTCTTGTGAGTCGCATAGGCAAGAAACATCCTAATAGCTTCCAATCTTGCTACGGGGGCAAATGTTTCATCAAAATCTATCCATTCTTCTTGGCAATATCCTTTGGCTACTAATATTGCTTTGTTTCTTACCACGTAAACTTCCTCGTTCATCTTGTTCTGAACACCCATTTAGTACCAATAACATTTTGATGGGTGGGTCTTTGAATTAACTCCCATACTTTATTTCTTTCAAACCGATTCACTCTTGTTGCATAGCTTGAATCCAATGTGTGTCATCCAATGCTTGTGACACATCTTTAGGCTCTATTTGAGATAAAGCATGTGAACATGGCTTCTTGTTGAGTTCGGATCTTGTTTTGACACCTTCTCTTATATCTCCAATGACAAGTTCTCGTGGATGGTCTCTCGGCCATCTTACATCAGTTGAAGTAAGTTAGCGGATTCATTCGTCTTGCAATTGTGTTGCTTTGATCAGCTCTCTCGTTATCACTTAGTGCAGATTTTCCAGCTGTTTTTGAGACTCGACTATCTCATCTTCATCCGAGTTTATAATTCCAAACTGACTTGAAAGATAGGACTTTTCTCATGCATGGTGGATGATTCAAATTTTATCACGGTGACTCTTCAATGTCTTCTCCATTTACATTTGCTCATCGAATACCACATGAATGGATTCTTCTCGCAACCATAGTCCTCTTGTTGAGTACTCTGTAGGCTTTGCTTTCAAATTTGAGTATCCCAAGAAGATACCTTCATCGCCTTTAGCATCAAAAGCCTTTAGATTATCTTTGCCATTGTTATGGATGAAGCATTTACATCCAAATATTTTAAAATATGCAACATTTGGTTTTCTCCTGTCCAAATCTCATAGGAGTCTTTGTCACCGTTTGTATGTTTATCATACATCTATTTTGAGGGTAGCATGTTTGTGTTTATTGCTTGACCCAAAATCTTTTAGGTAGCCCCCCCGCTTCGCTAACATGGTCCTTGCTTTGCTTCTTTGAGAGTTCTATTCCTTCTTTCTCGCAACTCCATTCTCTTTGTGGAGTCCTTGCCGCAGATAATTCATGACCAATGCCATTTTCAATACAATATCGAGTTATTATACCATTGACAAACTCGGTTCCTCCATCGATCTTATTTTGATAATGGTTTGGCTCTTCTCATTTTGAATCCTCTTCATCACCGTTGTGGTAGTTTCAGAGAGTTTCTTTCTTCTTACACATGAATATTGTCCATGTATATCTTGAGTAGTCATCTACTACCACCAAGGTATATTTCTTCCCACTTATCTTTGTCGGCCGGTTCAACTGGACCAAATAGATCCATGTGTAGCATATGCAATATTCTTGTTGAAGATGGACATGCCTTTTCTTTGAATGATGATTTGATTTGTTTTCCTTCGACATCGTCACATATACTCTCCTTTTTGTATAATCGAGTCCGGAAGTCCTTCCACAAGATTGCTTCCGCAAGCTTGTTAATTGTTTTGAAATTCAGATGACTCTTCTTGTGCCACGGCCAACTTGATTCACCAGTGCTCTTTGCTATGACAGTGTTGGGTGTTCTTTGTTGACCAATCCACGATATACATGTTCTTTTTTCGCATCCTTGCAACACAACTTCATTTGATTCTCAGATCCTTGATTTGGCATATACCCATGTTAAATCCAACATTATAACCCTTGTCACGAGTTGGCTAATACTCGTGATTGAAATTGAGTCCTTCAACATATGCAACATCTCGTGATTTCTAATCCATTTTTCTTGATGAATCCAATGCCTCTTATTTCTCCTGGAGCTTCATTTCCTCCAAATATGACTTTTCCTCCTTTAACTTCTTTGAATTTTGACAGATCTTTCTTGTTTCTGTCATATGTCCGGAATGTACCACTATCCATGTACCAGGTTCCTTGGCACTCACTTTGCTCCTTGAACCTCGCAAACAAGGAAATTAAGTTTTAGGTACCCATACTTGTGCGGGTCCCGAGGGGTTAGTATTGTAAGATGATCCAACCAACCTATAGCCGGATGATTTGGCTCTAAGGGGTTGCCATCTATCGCTGCCATAATCATAATTAATTTTGGCAAATTGCTTGGGGATTCTAGGTTCATACAAATTGTCTTTTTGTCCGTATACTGTATATGTGTTTTAGCAATTGCCTTCTTTGGGTAGTCGTGATGTCTCCGAGTGTAGTGCCTAGGTGCATATGTGTGTCTTTGGTGAAAGCTCTTATACCTTTGGAATGGCCTTTCTTGAGTTCTGGCCTTTGCCATTTGGGCTTATATTCCATAGGTCTTTTTGATAGTTTACATCATTCCAATCACTTGGCTTGGATATTTTCTACCATTCCCATCAAATGTGTTTCTTTTATAGAACTTCCGGGGTTTTTGGTAGCTCTGTTTTTTCTTTCTGAGTATTTCTGTTTGGAGTTTGCTTTGAGGAACTCGGGCCGAATTTCTTCTCACCGTCTCTCTCAAAGACACTCAATCTGGTTGTTTTCCTCTTCCTTTATAACCAATGCCATTTGCTTGTAATTGTGCTTTGGAATAAATGTGTGTGCACCATTTGGAGTTTTGGATTTTGAGATACTTCATTGCTTGAAGATCCTTTTTCCAAAATCACTTTTGGAGCTTGACATAGCACAGAGAATTAAATCCTAAGCCCTGTCTTGTCTCCACATTCTCTTTGGCTCATGATAAGATCATCCAATGACTTAGATGCTTTAGTAAATGAGGCAATCACATTTTTGAGGTCATTCTCCCTTTTTATGGCGGCTATTTCTATTAGCTTGCATTTTCAGCCTTTAAATTTTTATTCTCATCGACTATTTGACTTAGAGTACTCGGCTCCTTAGTCACCGTGAGTTTTAACTCTTGAGTAGGCTGTTTTTCTCATTTAGTAGTGTGTGTGAGGATTTAATGTGTTCAAAATCTTTCATCATTTTGCCTAATGAATCATAAAGATCGATGGATGATGAAGTGTGTGTGTCACAATCACTATCACTAGAATACGAGTGTGATGAGTCGAGTGTACCTCATCTTCTTGGTCAAGTTGGTCTTGTTCTTTGGCCATCGACGGATCAAGGCTTCTTCTTCGAGTCACTTGAGTAGTCGGCTTCACTACTCTCTCGAGTCGCTATGTCTCTTGACTTGGTCAGTCTCGGTAGTCTCTGACCAATATTGCCTTTTTCTTTTCTTGTCTTCTTTCTCTAAAGACTTTTCTTTCTTTTTCATTCCTGTATTTGTTAACTACACGATACGGGCAATCAATGGCATAGTGACCCGGTTGCCTACGTTCTAGCATAGATATTCAACCTTTTGATCACCACTTTCCATTCTTGGATTGTCGGCCCCTTTGATATTGACTTTTTGATGATATGTTCTCTTGGTTGGCCTATCTTCCCTTGACTTGGAGGAGCCGAGTGTCTTCTTCGAGGATTCGCCCTTGCCTCTCTTGTAGTTCTTATTGAAGAACTTGTTGAACCTTTTAACCATCGTATTTCCTCCGGGTCAATGACTTCTTTGACCTCGACTTTCTTGCCATCTTTAACAATTAGAGCAGCATTGTTTTGGGTACAACTTGTCTCTTCCTGGTCTTTTCTTCTCGGCCAAATTCGTAGGCTTTGAGATCGAGAATAGCTCATGGTTGGATGTCTTTGATAGGTCCATGGAATGTCTTAGTGCCATGACCTTCATTTCCCATTCAGTGAGACTTTTTAGGATCTTCATACACATTTCCTTCGTGTATATTCTTTTCCAAGAGCAGATAGCTCGTTGGTAATTTCGTGAACCGAGCATCCAGTTGATCCAGGTTCTCTCCTCGCGATCATTTTGAAATTCTCAAATTTCTCGTACGACCACCGATAATTTATTTTCCTTGATTTGCTCACGAGCCTTCACAAATCAATGTTAGCTTGTCCCAGATTTCTTTAGCCGTTTTGCATGATTTGACTTTATTGAACATGGCTTTGTCCAAGGTTTTGTAAAGAATATCCTTGGCCACATTGTTCGAGTTGTATCTTTTTCTGTCATCATTTGTCCATTCACTCTTGGTTTTCAACCATAGTTTGGTCTAGGAGCGACATCCTCTTTACCTTCAAATTGCACTCTTCTTACAATGTTCACTTTTAAAATTTGTAGTGGCCCATCCTCTATCACTATCCACATCTCATCATGTAATCTTTGATAGATGAGCTGCATATGAATTTTCCAATCATCAAATTCTTCAATTGTGAACATAGGGATACGTGTCAAATTTGCTTCCATGATAATAACTTTTGATAATAAAAAGAGTTTTGAAAACTTAAGTACTAAAACAGACTTTGAAAAATTTGGAGATCTAGTTCGAACTAACCGGTGTGGAAGGCTCAATGAACCAACCGCTCGATACCACTTGTAGGTCCCAAGGGGGTGTGAGTGTAAGGTTTAGAAGGGGGGTTGAATAAACCTTACAAACTTTTCGATTTAGTCCTTTTTAAAGTTCAGAGTTGATACTACACAGATGTGTCCTTGGTGGATAGCCAATTTAGTTAATCAGTAGAGTTAGTCACTCAACAGACTCGACTGAGCTGTTGATAGAATAACTCAGCTGTTAAGACTGAATTAGCTCAACTGCAGTTTGTTTTCAGCGGAAGACTTAACACCCTTAAATTTGGTTTAGTTATGATTTAATCCTTGGTTTTAGTACTTAGAAATTATCAAGTGGATAGCAAATTTATCAGCAGAATTAAACAGTTAAAGTGCAAGAATTAAAATGCTGAAATGTAAATGACACGATAAGTTTTTTTAGGGGTTCGAAGATGGGGTAATTCTTCTACTCCTCTTTTCTCAACCTCCGGGAGGATTCCACTAAGTATTGTTCATATACAGAGTGGTAACAGTCCGATACAAGTCTTGATCACACAAAGTGACTTGATCCTTTGGGACTCGGTCCGAGATGCCTTGGTCACGCACTGGCTTCTCGTGAGACTCGAGCTTCTTCACAGGGCAGCTGTCTTGCTACTCTGACTCACTTGCTCAAGCTCTTTGGATTTGATCACGAAGCCCTCCAAAAACTCGAGACCGGTTCGACCTTGAACCTTCCTACAATCCTCCGCGGAATGTAGACCCTTTTCTTCAAAAGTTTCCTCTTCAACTGATTGAAGTTATCTTTCCTTCACAGTGAGTGTTGGATTGATTTCCTTCGTAGTGTAGGCTTGAGAATTAATCTTGAATGATCTTTGAGAATATTTTGATTACGAGTTCAAATGTTAGCTTGAATGTGCGTGGTTCGTAATCAAGGTCCACCTTTTATAGTGATCTTTCAAAAATCGCGCCTTGAAGAGATAGGCTTATTTTTGAAAGTCACTTGTGGTCGTTGGCTTGTCTTGTTGCAGTCCTTGGAGTTGCCACTTCCTCGTATAAATTGTTCTTGACTTTTTCGTAGTTCGACACGGTGTAGTGCTTCCCATCGTTCATTCCCTTGCACGCTTCCGGGATCGAGCACTTCGAGAAAGGTAGCATGGAGGTATTACTTGTTTAAGTAATTCTCTTGATTTAAACAAACGGATCTCTTTCGATTATCTCGACTTGACCGCATTTCCTTGTTTTCCCAGGTGACTTAGAGTCGACTTTCAATCATTGGATGACTCTTCCGTCACTTCAACTTGAGACTTGGCTATCTTGAGTTGACTTGACCGATACTTTCCTCGATTGCATCTCGCTTGTAACTTCAATCGAGTTCCCGTCTTCTCTTCTTTGCCATACTCACTGTCTTGCAAATGAGTCTTCCTTCTAGTCTCCAGTTGTCTTCTTGCATGTTTAGGCATAGTGACTTAACTCAAATTGACCACCCTATTTGTTACAATGCGATTTACAACAAAAAATGGGGTGCCAACTTCCTTTTCTAAGTTTTACATGGCATTCATCAAAATCTAAACAATAAATTTCCCAACACCGACGTAGTAGTCGGCGCCTTGAGTAGAAAAGCGAGTTTAGCCGACTAATGATTCGAGAGTGGAAATCATTAGAAGAGTTGAGCACTTGAATCCGACGAGACCAATACTCAAATTTCTTGTGCTAACATTTTGGTTAAACCCGATTCTTCGAACGAGATCAAGGTAGCACAGGGGGACAAATGTGCAACTTCAAAACTGAAAGAGAAGATACTTAAAGGAGAGAGGTCATAATTCTCGATATATGAAGATGGGTTATCGATTTGAAATCGAGTTTGTGTACCAAGTGATGAGCGGATTAGGAGTAGATCTCTCGGCACATCGTTCAAATACACTATACACCCTGGAGGAAACAAGATGTTTAAGGACTTGAAACGGCATTACCGGTGGGTAAGCATGAAGAACCAGGTAGCGGAATTTGTTGCGAGATGTTTGACTTGTCAACGAGTAAAGGCAAAACACCAACGACCATCCGGTTTATTACAACCGTTGAGAGTTCCCGAGTGGCAATGGGAACACATAACGATGGACTTCATGACGGATCTACCAAGGACTAGAGGAGGCCGAGAATCTATATGGGGTAGTCGTGAGATGACTCACGAAATCGCACACTTCTTACCCATGAAGAAAACCGACGACTGCGTAAACTCGCGCAAATTTATATCCGAGAGATCATTCGACCGCATGGAGTGCCATCGACATTGTGTCGACAGAGACCCGAGGTTTGTCTCCGATTTTGGAAGTGCTTGCACGATGAATCGGGTACCTCGCTAAGTTTCAAAGACAACAAAGACATCCACAAACGGATGGCGAAATGAGCGAACGATTCAAACCCCGGAAGATATGCTGCGAGCCCGCACGTTGGATTTCCAAGGAAGTTGGGATTCACATTTACCATTGGTCGAGTTCGCCTAATAATAACTTCCTATCGGCCACAATTGGGATGGCACCCTACGAAGCTTTGTACGGGCGAAAGTGTAGATCTCCACTACATCGGGAGATTGATGACCAATGGACTCCAAAAGAGAAACGAAAGTCGTCCCCAATTCCAAAGGCCGACTTAGTTCGGAGGCCATGGAGAAGGTCAAGGCGATCAAGGAATGGATCCGCATAGCTCGGAGCCGCTAAAAGAGTAACGCAGACAAGAGGAGAAAGGACTTGGAATTTGAAGCCGGAGATGCGATTTCTCGGACTCTTCCACGGAAAGGATTGATCAATCCAAAGAAAGGAGGCAAGTTGAGCCCGAGATATGTTGGACCTTACAAGATTTTGCGGAAGATCCGGAAGTTAGCCTACCGACTCGAGTTACCAAAGACAAGATGGGGGAATGCATGATGTATTCCACGTATCGAGGTTAAAGAAGTATCAACCAAATCACAAGCATATCATCACCCAAGATACTCCTCCTCTACGATGGAAAATTTATCCTACATCGAAAAACTATTACGGATCATTGACCAAATAGATCGCCGATTGCGTAATAGAGAGATTCGATGGTTAAACCGGTATGGCAAAACCACAACCGGACGAAGACGCAACGTGGGAGATGGAAGAAGACATGAGGAATCAATATCCGAGTTGTTCGAAGAGAATTTGGGGACCAAATTCTTTTAAGGAGGGGTGAATGTGAGGCCCTGGATTTTAATCATGTGAGATACGGTGTTATATAGTGATTATTTATTCGGCTATGTATCACAAACCTATTATTAATGAAACACGACTCTATTTTTATTTATTTCTTCCAACGTCAATTACGCATTTCGCATTTTTGAGCTTAGAAATTTTATATTTTCCTCTATTAATACTTGATCGAATGACTACGACTTTAGAAATATTGGACCCTCGATAAATTAGGAGTATATTCCAATTCCTATCCAAATATTTCACTATATTCTATAATTCATTTCCCCAACAACTTCCAATTAATTTTTTTAAAAATACATATTTCTTATTTCACATCTTTAATTTTAAAATTTAATATTAAGTATAAATATTTATACATTTTATTTTCTTCAATTTTATAAAAGAAAAGAAAATCAAATATGTTTTTTTCCCTAATTTTTCGAAAATACCCTTTAAAAAGGAGGTTATTTATATTTTTGTTAAAAAAAAAATAACCTACATATTAGAATTTTCCTACAATCCCCACTATCACAATTGGTCAAACAAATATATTTTAAATTCCCCCTAAAAACTATCTTTTGGCCAATTGTCCCTAAGAAAGTAACCTACCTATTATTTTATGTTCTAATTTTTCCCAATTATTACCCTAACTCATCATCTAACCAAACCAAAATAAAAATTTGTCCACCCCCTCTTCTAGGATGGACGGCCATAAGGCCATTTTCTACAAAAAAATCAAAAATTTAACCAACACATTTCACATCTTACACAAAATCCTCTCCCCTCTCTCTAAAATCCTCCCACATTTTCTCTAAGCATATGTTCATCTTCTTCTTCAAACCTTCAAACACTTAACCAAAAATTTCAAGAACTCCCTCTTCTACTTACACAAAAATTCGAACCCCTACAACAAGGTAAGAAATTGTGTTCAAAAAATCATCTTGTTATCCTCTAGCTCATCATCTTTACTTAACCTAAGTTTGATTTTTGGATTGAGGTATACTTAGAAGACTTGGGAGACACTAAGAGCCTTACCATCATCTTGAAAAGGACTTCAAGACTTTGAAGATTTTGAAGAGAAATTGGACTATAAGGTAAGAAATGGGATTTTTAGTACATTTTCTTCTTTTCTTCTATTTTCCAAAATTCTGATATTCCATTTTCATTTTTGGACTTTTAGGAGCTGACCTAAGTCCTTCAAAAGTGATTTATTTCATCTTTTACCAACAAGTTCATTTTTAAGGTGGGTGGAAAATCTTTCCAACTATTAGACGTTTTTTTTTACTTAAAATGCATGTAGTATTTGATGTTGAGCACTTAAGATATATACATGTTATGTATTGCCTGTTAATTTCTTGTATCAAGTTGAAAATTTCTCAAGTATGGCTCAAAATGCTATTTGTTGAGAAATAGGTGCATATATGTACACTTTATTGTGATATTTGATGAATTCTTATGTGAAATGGACTTGTATATATACGACCCTTGAAATCCATATTTTGTATGACTTATAACCTGGACAAGTCGAGCATAATTGATTAAATTTCAATTTTTGGACTTAAAATGCAAAAA
Organism: Rehmannia glutinosa; assembly: GCA_016081115.2. NCBI lineage: Eukaryota > Viridiplantae > Streptophyta > Magnoliopsida > Lamiales > Orobanchaceae > Rehmannia > Rehmannia glutinosa. The sequence continues at coordinate 30,469,904 of CM071937.1, forward strand.
TGGAAAGTTGGTGGACTTAATTGCAAGAAAATAAAACTTAAGGGACCCCTCTGTAATTTTCGAATTTTGGGACTGTAATCAGGTTCAAAAATTATGTTTTGACATTTTAATAAAGTTTTAAGAGTTTTTAGATAAATAAAATCAGCCCTTAAAAGCCCAATGACTAGATTGTAAAATTTTAGAAGTTTAAGGGCTATATTGCAATTTTCGAAATTGTACCAGACCTTATTTTTAAAATTTGAAATTTTAACTCTTAAGGGACTGGAAATAACATACTTTAGGTGTATTCAAAAAATCTAAGTGTTTAAAGCTTGGAAAGTAATTTTATAAAAATTGAGGGACCAAATCGTAAAAGATTAAAATTGAGGACCAAAATGAAATTTCCAGGACTTATGCAGTCCATGCACCTGTAAATACTAATTTAACTATAACATAATTATATTGGACCCAAGGTTCAATTTTCATAACAATTGGACCCATAAATGCCTTAAAGGCAATTATTTCAAAATGGGACAAAAATGAGATTTTCAAAAGTTAAGGGACCTATACTTATTTATTTTTAAAAATGTTTTGTCCACTGACCTTAGTGTCATTTTTCAACTGGAATCACATTAAAAGCCCTTCCGGTTTGTGAGTTCCAATTATTTTAAACTTAGGGCCCGAAATGACAATTTTAATAAATTTGGGGCTAATGTGAGAATTTTATAAAAACTCGACCTTAAGACTTTAAAAACCTGAATCTCTGAACAATTTAGAGAATTTAGGAACTGACCTTATAATTTTCCTAGGTCGGGACATTTATTTATTAAATTTTAAACCCCAAACGTATCGGTTTTTACAAAACGGGGCTAATTGTAAATTTTCTTTTAACAAGGACCTAACTCAAATTATTTTTCTTTTAAAGAAACAGCCCTGGACCCTCTGATTTTAATAATTATTTTAAAAAGATTTTATTTTCTTAAGACCCCTTGACTTATCGGATCGTCTTGACCGATTAATACGCGATCGCGGGGCGACTTCCTCGTCTTGTGATTTCGAATCTATAACGGGACTTATGTTCCACCTAATCTTTCAAGATATCGAAGATTGCTTGTCCTCTCGATAATCATCTTCATCCAAATAACTCCACCAACGCCATAATTGCCACTCAAATTTTCAAAACTTTTCCCGAATCGCTTCAATCAATAATACTCGATTATCCGGTTGACTTCTGAACTTGTATTTACTTTCTGTCTGAGTCAACTTGGTGTGTCTCATAGTCGGAATGGATACGTCGGGGATGGAACCGGCAGCTCACCGCTATTCCACTCTTCCGCCACATCGTCCCTAATCCCGCAAATCGAGGGACGAGTTTGTCCAAGGGAAGCGGGTCGTAGTACTTGAGGTATAATCATGATTATGATAAATCCTAGCCTTGCTAGCTCCACTGTGGATTTTGTCTTTGCCTATGGAGAGATAAGGTGACAGTCTTGGGCCATCTTGCTCGGGAGTTACAAGGAAGAACGAATGAATCGCCTCGATCCACACGATTCGAGTTAATCGGACCCGCTTTGGTTGGCGCTACAAATCCGCACGCAATCCTCCCCGTCTTGCTTGAATCACATAGTGCATGTGTGACCACGAACTATATTCTTAAAATCGTATAAGTATATTACTTAAATATATTTATCACGACGCTTGTGTATCGTGTGTGTGAAATCATGCATCATATCTCACGCGTTTTCATACAACTCGATTTTCTCGCATTAACTATATATATCGCCACACTTGCACACGATCACCCCATCCTCTCGAGATTTCCGCTCATCCCCCCTGTTTTCTAACCTTTAGAAGAGGACTTTGTTGAAGATGTTGAACCTACTATGGATCGATTCCCGTGCTCCTTTGTTGGACTTACTTTCTATTGTTATCAATGTTGTTGGACTTCTTTCTTTTATTTTACGATGTTGGACTCTTTTTATTCTCTTTGCCATTCTCGATCAGAATTTAAGGGCGTAGGACCCTTTGATACTTAAGCCGGTGATATGATGTGTATTTTATTTCCTAGTTACGACTCGTAAGTTATTTGGATGTTGTTGGGATGTATTTGTAATCGTCTTTGTACTTGTAGTTTTCATTTGCTTTAGACTGTTTCACTTGGGATTGTTGTATCATTTTTCTAGATTGTTGGGTTTATTTCTGTTTAAGTGGTTGATCGTCGTCGCGTTGCGTTTGGAGCGTGATACTTCAACCCACTTTCGACTTGGGCACATAAAGCCTGAACCCATACCCATTAATATTATGTTAGGTTCGGTATCGGGTTTTGCGTGTCGGGAAAATTAACACCCATAATCATTGTGTTCAAAACCTCAACAATCCTGCTATTGGCTCCAAGCCTCCAACAACACTAAAGTAAAATGGCATACCAATGCCAAAACAAAAAAAAAAAAAATCTCAAAGAAACTGTGCAAGTTCCTATCACCTTAAGTTCCTCAAACTGTTTCTCTTTATCTCCTTAGGCTAAAACCAATCACTATATGTCTATATCCAATGAAGTCTTAGAACAATATTTTGTGTTTCTTTTTAGGGATAATTATAAAAATTACTTCTACAATTTAATCTAATCTAAAAAAAAAAGTCAGTTATCTTTCAAATTATAAATACTTATTGATATTTGTTTCTACTGTATACAAATTGCACCAGGAGCTATTTGTTAGGTCCATAAATAAAACTTCAATGGGTGCTTGACTGCTTGTAAGACTTTAAATAAACTTCTAATTCTAATTTCACAATATTGGGTAAACCATGAATCTTACTTGATAAGAGGAATTTATTTCACATACCATTGTTTTTATACATTCATGCACAGTTAGACACATATATAAGTCAAAAATTTGACTCCATGAAATTCAGATTAAAAATATATGTTTTTATCATATTCTATTGATTAACTAAATGTGTAGTATGCTCAAAATATGAGGAACTTTTAATAAGTGAACAAAATAATTAAATAATATTGGAGAAAATGCAAAAACAAGAGAGACATGTTTTTGTTTTGAAAATTTTCATTTTGGTAGAGAATAATGATGAAAAACATTTTGGAAGAAAAAGATGAATTTTGATAGTGTGGTTGGATGTGAGATGGAAAAGTAATAATGAAAGTTGATTTGATTTAAAAATAGTAAAATAATAATTGGATATGATTAGTAGTTAGAAATGTGTAAGTGAGTAAATGGAGTAGTAAAATTTATGGGAGAATGTGTAATAATGATTAGTTTTTGTGAAAAAAATGTGTAGATGTGATTGATAAGAAAAAAATGAGAAAAAGTGAAAGTGAGAGAATAGTATATTTTAAAATTTTCATAAACAATCACATGTTTGGTCAAAAAAATTCTCTAGTGGAAAGAAAAGGGAATCTCTCTCACATCCAATTGCGCCCTGGTTGTGATTGGATATACTTTTATATTGGAAATTTTCTGTCTGAGAATAGTGTAAAAATTTTGTTAGGGAGAATAAAATGTTTTTTTTTTTTTTTTTTGGAAATGTGAATGGATATGAAATGAAAATATAATGATAAAAGATGATGTGATATAAAAATAGTAAAATAATGATTGAATATGATTGATAGTTAAAAATATGTGTCTGCAGTGAAAAGTGAAATTGAAAAATGTGTAATAATATTTTTTTTTTTGAATAAGTAAATGTGATTGGGGTAAGAGAAGTGAGAAAAAATGAAAATGAGTGAATAGCGTAATTTTTAAAATTTTGGGACAATCACATTTATCAAGAAAATATTTCTCTAGCGGAACAAAAAATGTCAAAACGCGATTGGATATGAACGAGATTCCATTTTCGTGGATAAATTTTTTTGACCAAACATGCGATTGTTTATGAAAATTTTCGAAAATATACTATTCTTTCACTTTCACTTTTTCTCATTTTTTTCTTTTACCAATCACATCTATATTTTTTTTCACAAAAAATTAATCATTATTACACATTCTCCCACAAAATTCACTATTTACTCACTCACACATTTCTAACTACCAATCACATACAATCATTATTTTACTATTTTTAAATCAAATCAACTTTTATCATTATTTTTTCATCTCACCTCTAATCACACTATCAAAAATTATCTTTTTCTCCCAAATTTTTTTCACCACTATTTTCTAAAGAAAAAAAAAAATTTCAAAATGAAACCATTTGGAACGGCACCCTCAAATTTTTGTAACCAAACCCAGCCATTGAACAAGAATTGCTCCTATAACTTGGTATAAATTTCGCGCCTTCCAATTCTTACATCAAGAAAATAAAAACCCTCAAAACAGCAAGAACATATTCGCGAACTTGGAATTGTATCGACACAGGAAATCGAAAAACCCTAACCAACAAAATGCCCAAATCTGAATTTTCAGAGTCAGAATCCGAAGAAAATGTCTCATCAGGAGATGAAACCGAGAATGAAACGACAAATGGAAAGGAGGGACCTAAAAATCAAGAAAAAGTGTCAAACTACGAAAAGCAGAGATTGAAGAGGATTGAAGAGAACAAAAAAGAATGGAGGCTCTGGGGCTGCATAAAATGGCAAGTTCTTTCATGGGATCTGTTCAAAAACCCAGAAAAGGAATAATGAGAAAAAGGGCAAGAGAAAAATAATTGATGAAGATGACGAGTATAATCCAGCTCAAGACGATGAGGAAACAAGTTCCTCAGCAGAAGAGGATGAAAATAATGAGGAGTTTTCGCTTTCTCAGAAGAAGGTACTTTTAGTTTTAGTAGACTGAAAGAGTTGACCATCAGATTCTATAATGCCTTTCAATGATTTATTATGCTTTGTGTGTGAATATCTTTTTCAGTTCATTTTTCTGTTTTTCTTTTCTTATTTCTAGATTGCATTTAATTCGTTTGCTATCATTCAGTTCTATAATCTTTGTGTATCTAGCAAGGATGAAACTAAAATTTGTGGGTATAAATTTTTAGTAACACGGAGCAAAAGGAAACTAGTGAGAACGAGGCTAGTGAACTTAGAGAGATTGCGCAATGGTCCTCCCATGAGTAACCGGCATAGCACGTGCGAACATCTAGTTCATTCTTTTATCGTAATTATGATATTCTTCGTGTGCTTTGTGCCATTCTTTTTACTTGTATGGGGCAACATCTGATAAGTTAAGGTAGATTGATTTGATTAGAATGGGGCTGGTGGGAATTAGGGCTATTGGAAAGTTAAACCAGATTAATGATGACTGGAGGTTGAATCGTTGTGGTTAGCATCATAAGCGATCAAACTGGTCAGATTTTGCTAAAAGAAAGTATAAAAGTTTTTGGGATGATTACAATGTTGGAATGGTTATGTTAGTCTAGTTTTTCATTCTACAGTATGTTAGTATGTAATCCCAAAATATCTATTATTTGGATATGATCAGTATAGTACTGCTAGGCTGGAATTGTACCCATTATTCCACTATTTCATTGCCAGCTTTACAATAGCCGTTGGCTACCTCTTGTATAAATACCTAAGCCTTCTCTGTAATAGCATATATAATCTATTTTAAGCATTCATCGATGGCAGCCTTATTTTCTTCGGTCATGATTTCCTCTTTTAATGTTTATACTGTCATGGCTACCTTAAATCCTAATATGGTATCAGAGCAGGTGTAAGGGTGTAAGGGCCTGTCTCTGATACTCCATCACGTTTCTTTTTTTCTTTTTCTTATTTTTTTCATAATTACTACTTCCAGCACTGAAACAAGTAATGAAAACTCTACCCCTGTTTCTTCACAGCTGCAAATAATGCAGCCGCAAAATCAACTTATAACCACTAAACTCAATGAGAGCAACCATCTCATTTGGAGACAGCAAGTTCTGACCACTGTTAGGGGTTATGGACTTGAAGGATACCTCAGTGGAGAGGTAACCATTCCTCCAAAACATATCACAAATGCAGAAAATCAAAAAAACATTTTAAATCCAGATTTTCTAGCATATCAAAGACAAGATCAACTTGTCGCCTCATTATCATCTCTCTCAGAGAGTGTCCTTGTCCATATGGTTGGTTTGAACTCTGCCTTTGAAATGTGGCAATCCATTGAGTCAAACTTTGCTAGTTGATCAAAAGCTAGACTAATGCAATATAAACTTCAACTGCAAACTCTCAAGAAAGGAAGCTTGTCTATTAGGGAGTATCTCATCAAAATCAAACTGTGTTGTGATACTCTTGCCTCCACTGGACAAAAAGTACCCGATGAAGATCAAATTCTTCACATTCTCTGGGCTTGGAAATGAATATGACCCTGTTATGGTCACTATAACATCCAGGCCTGAATCCTGCAGTCTTAGAGACGTTACTGCTCTTCTTCTGAGCTTTGAAAATAGGCTTGAAGCCAATATTGTTCACAGTGATGACAATATTGTCCCTGTTGCTAATGTGTCTGTTCAATCCCAAGGAAGAAGGGATAATATTACCACCAATCAGTTCAATAGAGGAAGAGGTTCCTATAGAGGAAGAGGTAGAAACAACAGAGGCAGAGGTGGAAGATACTTTAATAACCATGGGAGAACAACCTGTCAAATTTGGAATTATACTAACCTGACAAGTGTTACTATAGGATAGATCCTAATTTTGGTACTAACAACTCCTCTGCTCAAAATGCTAAAATGGGAAGCAATCCCAGAAACTCAATCAAATGACTGCTATGGTAACCACTCAAGATACTACTTCTGAAACTGGTTCATGGTTTCCTGATTCGGGGCTTCAAACCATGTCACCTATGATCTTAATAATCTGAATATTGCCACTGAATACCAAGGACATAATAAACTTCATCTTGGGGATGGATCAGGTCTGTGTATTTCTCACACTGGTTACTCTTTTATTGAATCTTCTTCTCAAAAACCATCTCCCAATCATGCTTTTGTTTTAAAAATCTTTCGCATGTTCGTAGTATAACTAGAAATCTTATAAGTGTGTCTCAATTTACTAAAGATAACAATGTCTTTTCTGAGTTTTACTCTTCATTCTGTTGTATTAAGGATCAAGCCACAGGAATTATTCTTCTCAAGGGGATTCTTAAGTATGGACTGTATCAGTTTGAGTTTTCCAAAGCCAACCAACATCAAGCCTCAAGTCAAATTCCAAATTATGTACCTGAAGCCTTGATGATTAGTAACACTTGCTCTGAGTCTTTAAATTCCAAGAAGGAATCTGCTCTAAATATCTGGCACGATAGGTTAGGGCATGTTAACTATGATATTGTTGTCAAGATTCTTAAGAGCTGTAATATGCTTCCTACTATAAGTAAAATTCATATTCCTCTATGTTTTGCTTGTTGCAACGCTAAATCTCACAAACTTCCCTTCACATATACTCACACGCACAAATCTGACATTTTTGAATTAATCCACACTGTTTTATGGGGACCATCTCCCATACACTTCACTGATAATTACTCTTAAGTACACTTGGATCTATTGTCGAAAAACAAATATGAAGTTTATGATGTTTTTGTTCTCTTCAAGAAAATGATTGAAACACAGTTTAACAAAACCATAAAATCTGTGCAAAGTGACTGGGGAGGAGAATATAGAAATCTATCTAAATTTCTCCAAACCAATGGGATTTCTCACAGAATTTCTTGTCCTTATACACCTCAACAAAACGGGGTTGCGGAGAGGAAACATAGACACATAGTTGAGGTTGGATTATCAGTTATCACTATTGGCTCATTCTAACCTCCCACAAAAATTTTGGACTGATGCCTTTAAAACTGCTGTTTATACTTTATATAATCAATAGACTTCCTACAAATATTCTTGAGTATAAATCTCCTTTTGAAGTTCTATATGGCCATAAACCTAGCTACTTACATCTTAGGACGTTTGGTTGCCTCTGTTATCCTCATATCAGAGATATAAACAAACACAAACTTGAGTATAGGTCCATTCCATCCATTTTTCTTGGATATTGCTCTGGTTATAAAGGATTTAAAGTGTTGTTACCTTCTGGTAAGACTTTTATTACAAGACATGTTGTCTTTGATGAGAATGTTTTTCCCTATCATAAGAAAGTACAAAATTCCGTTACCATTTCCTCCGACTCAAATCAGTTCACCACATGTCCCCCTTTGATTATTAAATCCAATCAAAACAATGTTCAGTTGCACTCGCCTAACATTATCAATGATAATGATAATCCTGAAAAATCTGTTTCTCAGTCATCTCAACCTTCTCAAGAAAGTCATTCCACATTTCCTTTATTTGATGAGTTACAAATTGATGAAAACGATCAATCTGTTGTTGTCTCTGCTGAGCAAGAAACAAGAAATTTGCATCCCATGGTTACCAGGACTAAGTCAGGTATTTTCAAACCAAAAATTTTAACTGCTACTATTAATGATGATTCTTAACCAACAACTCTTGAAATGGCTTTAAATTGCAAACATTGGAAGAGTGCTATGGATAATGAATACCAAGCTCTTGTCAAAAACAAAACCCGGAATTTAGTTCCTATGCCAATCAACAAGAAAATTATAGGATGCAAATGAGTGTATAAAACAATAAAAAAAGCTGATGGAACAGTAGCAAGATACAAGGCTAGACTCGTAGCCAAAGGATACACTCAAACACCTGGTTTTTATTATCTTGAAACTTATAGTCATGTTGTTAAACATGTTACCATTAGAACTATTCTTTCTATAGTTGTGTCATGTGAATGGATTATAAAGCATTTAGATGTGAATAGTGCTTTTCTAAATGGAGAATTAATAGAAGAACTATATATGGAACAACCACCCGGTTTTGAACTCGTTAAGGACAGAAAATCAATAAGGCTCCATTTGGATTGATGGATTTGGGGCGAAGGATTTCAAATCCATTGAGGATGTTTGGATTAAGTCATTCTACAATGGATTTCAAATCATTGAAAGTTATTTTTGGAGTCATTTTAGAGGATTTCAAATCCTTGTTATTTGGAGTCATTTGAAATCTTTCCCCCAAATTTTCTCCCCAAATCCAAATCCTCCCATCCAAATGCAACCTAACAACAGGATATTGTGTCTACTTGGAAACAATCTTGTATCATGGTGCTCAAAGAAATAACACTTTGTCTCTCGGTTTAGCACTGAAGCAGAATATCGAAGTCTTGCACAATGAGTTACTGAAGTTTTGTGGCTTAAATCTCTTATTGGTGAACTCATGATTTCTCAACAAAGAAAGCTTGTTATCTGGATAGATAATGTAGGTGCTGAATTACTTGCTATGAATCCGGTTCTTCATTCAAGAACTAAGCATATAGAATTGGACCTACATTTCATCAGGGAAAAAGTTTCTCAACAAGAATTAATTGTGCAACGTGTACCTTGAGTTGATCAGACCGCAGATATATTCACAAGAGCATTAAGTGGACAATCTTTCACTAGACTGAGGAAGCTCAACATTTCGAATCAGCCCAACTCAGATTGAGAGGGGGTGTTAGAATGGTTATGTTAGTCTAGTTTTTCATTCTACAGTATGTTAGTATGTAATCCCTCTAGTATCAAAATATCTATTATTTGGATATGATCAATATACTACTGCTAGGCTGGAATTGTACCCATTATTCCACTATTTCATTGCCAGTTGTACAATAGCCATTGGCTACCTCTTGTATAAATACGTAAGTCCTCTCTGTAATAGCATATAGAATCTATTTTAAGCATTCATCAACGGCAGCCTTATTTTCTTCGGTCATGATTTCCTCTTTTAATGTTTACACTGTCAAGGCTACCTTAGATCCTAATGTACAAAGACTATCCAAACTTCAGGGTAATTACAAGAAATCCAGAAAATTTTTAAAATTACAAAAAAAAAAAAAAAAAAATGAACCCTGATTTTTTATTATGTCTTAAATGTAAGAGGGTAACTGTGATATTTTTACAAATGTAAAAGGGGGTGTTTGAAATGTTTTTGCTTATGAAGGTGGTAGAGTGTAATACAAAATCACACCTCAAGAGTCTTAGGGTCTTTTTTTCGTAATTTTCAAAAACCTCTGTTTTTTTTTTTTTTTTTTTTTTTTGTAATTAACCCAAACCTCATCCTTGCAAAAAAAAAAAAAAAAAAACACAAACCTCATGGGTGGTTTTTGTAATTATCCCAAAAATTTCTGTTCCGTCTTTAGACAAGAATAAAAACAGAAGGCTTCCTTGCTCCAGCAGTGTTCACCTAGATTGGTGTTAATAAGAAGACCATACATTTTTCCACAAGTTAGTGGATCTCTACGGCTTATGACCGTAAACGATGGCGCGATATGATCCGTATAGCCGACCCCACGTAGTGGGATTAAGGCTTAGTTTGTTGTTGTTGTTGTTGTTGTAGTGGATCTCTACGAATGTCTAGGATAAATGATGGTGCTCTTATATGTGATGTATTATGTCTGTTATTGCATGTTGGGATGATTGATTGGTTGGATGGTGAAGCGAATATGTATAATATTTTGCAATATGCATTATCCGATTGTCCTTCTGCAGTGGATCCTTGTAAGTAAGTATCACACGCAAAGCATCATATGAAGATGGGTTTCCTTTTTTACAGCACTTTTTTTTCTGTGCAGTAACACTCTAGATGCTCATTACACACAGCAAAGAACACAAAAGTTATTTCGTTACATGTATATATTTATTCAGTTGGAACGTCTCAAGAAATTGAACAACTGCTTGAAACCCCTTAAGGACATGCTTGACATTTTTCAAGTTACATATATCTATTTAGCAATCACCCTTGAATAGCCGGCTTGTGCCGCTTGTTTTATGATTGAAAATGAGATGAATGTTGGTTGGTTTAAAGGCCATATTTATTGCTTGATTTTGCTCCAGGTGAAGAGAAGTACGTCAACTCCTAAGAAACGTGGCCCTATCCAAAAGCCTATCTTCAACTCGGATTTTGTGGAGGATGATGACGCCTTGATGCAGGTAAAATTATATTTTCGTTTTAGGGATAACTACAGACACTACCCTTGAGGCTTGGGTTAATTACAAAAAAAAAAAAACAAATCATAGATGCAAGGGGATAATTGCAATATTTTTACAAATGTAGGGGGTATTTGAAATGTATTTGCTTATGAAGGGGCAGAATCAAACCTCAAGTTTTTTTGTAATTTTCTAAAACTCTGGGCCTTTTTGTAATTAACCCAAACCTCAGTGGTAGTTTTTTGTGCTTGTTTTTAACGTGCAGTAGCGTACGAGCCGTTGAAGATTCCGGATGTTTGTATTTAGTGTTAATTCTGAAGAATTATGTCATGTGGCAGGCAATTGCTCTTTCGCTACAAGATTCAGCAGGCTTTTTGGATATAAGAAGCAATTCTCCTCCTCAAAGATCTACAAAAACTCCGGCTTCAGTTACTGTAGATGTAGCAAGTGATAAAAGGAAAGAAAAACCCCACATTCAAAATGATTCAGGAAAGAGGAAGAGGAAAAAATCGGTTCGTATTGATCATAACTGGTGATTATCATTGATAGGACTGGTTATGTTTTTATCTATTTGTTTTCTCTAATTTTCATACTTTTATTCTTATCTATGGTTGGCAGATCAGCAGTCGAGTTCAAATGACTGAAGATGAAATGCTAGTACACTTCTTTCAGTTTGATGGTAATGATAGTTCGAGTCTAACTGTCTGGTTGCTTCTATCTTATTTGGGTTTACCTTCCAGTAATATATGGATATTTCTTTTACTGGTACAGCTAGATGATTATAACCAATACTACCAACCCACGCATATATATACATATATATAGGGATAATTACAAAAACCTCCCTGCGGTGTGGGCTAATTACAAAAACCCAGATATTTTGAAAATTGCAAAAATCCCCTTGAGGTTTGGTTCCGTCTTACATTTTCTCCTTCATAAGCAAAAATCATTTCAAAAATCCTCTGTTATTTGTAGAAATATTACAATTAGCCTCTTAAAATTAAGGCATAATCAAACCTAAGTTTTTTTATAGTTTCGAACATCTCTGGGTTCTTTTGTAATTAGCCCAAACCTCAGTTTTTTTTTTTTTTTTTTTTTTTTTGTAATGATCTCTTATATATTTATTTTGGTTGGTGGGGAGGAATATTTCTGTCCTCATGGTGGAAGTGTTTTAAACAACCATGTGATATAAAGACATATCTCTAATACTTCCAGTGATATTATTGCACCTGAGAACTGACGTTCGTCCACGTTTTTTTTAATGTGTATGTTTTTTTGAAAGAAAGCATTGTTTAACATAAATAGGTTTAAAGAGTCTCTGAGTACTCGTACTCAATGCAGGTCCCATAATCTGCTTTAAATTTGTAAGTAAGATTCAAAATTGTTGTATAGACTATAGATGCCATGATATTATTATAACTTGTATGGACCCAGTAAAATCAATGTTTAGCATTATCTCTGCACCTCAAAGGGATATGATTAAAACATGTAATGATAACAAAATATTTAACATTTCTCAAATTTGTTTACATAATTCCTTACGACTGAAAATGTTCAGAAACTGGGAAAGGGGCTTCACCCTCAGAGATATACAGAGACTAGCCACAGCCCATGATTTTACATGGTCAGAAAAGGAGATGGCTGATATGATATGTTGCTTTGATAGTGATGGAGATGGAAAGGTAATTTTTTTTTCTGACTTTTCAAGGAATGACTAGTGTGATTTAACTGTTCTCGGTTTATACTTTTCCGTACTTCTCAACCAATAATTATGTGTTACTAAATATGCTTAGACTACCCTGTAGTGATAATATAGAACTATTATTTTTACAGAGATGATTGCATTTGACTGTAATAAAACCAGTGGTGTTTATGGGATCAATTTTAATAGCAAGAAACAATATCTAATAAATCAAGTCGTAATTGAAAAGAAACTAATTTTTGGATTAGCCTTTGTGAAGTTATTGGTTAGAATTTCAAACTTACCGTCAAAGTCATTCACAGTATGTTTCATTAAATTCTTGAGACTTAATTTCTTCTTACTCTTTTTACGTTATTTGGTGCATGCATGCCTTTCAGATAAACTTTGATGATTTCCGCAGATTGTCGGTAGATGCAACATGCTAAAAGGTTCTGATGATGGTGAAACTGGTAAGTTGCAACTGAGAAACTGAAAATTAATAATGTGTTTGTCTTGCGCATAGTTTTTTGTTATTTGGAAAGAAGAATATATATGTAGGGATAATTACAAAAACCATCCCTAAGGTTTGACATAATTACCAAAAAAAAAAAAAACTAACTTTAAAAATACAAAAATACCCTTGAGGTTTACTCCAATTGTTAGTTGACCCGACTGAATTTGTTGATGCCGTTAAATATTTTGCAATTATACCCTTCAATCTTTCTAAATATTACAAATAGGTATAACCCCAATTTTTCGTTTGGCTATTTGTAATATTTAGAAGATTTGATGGTGTAATTGTAAAATGTAAGACAAAAGCTGGGGTTATTTGTATTATTCAGAAAAGTTGAGGGTTGTAATTGTGAAAATATTGTCTGACGTCGGTAATTTCTGGTAGCTCCACTAACGGCAGGTGCAAAATGTAAGATGAATGTAAACCTCATGGGTGGTTTTTGTAGTTTTATTTTCTGTAATTAGGTTAAACCTCAAGGCTAGTTTTTGTAACTATCATATATACATATAACAAAAATCACTTCAAAGTTCATTATTTGGAATTGTGCATGGAATACAATACTAGAACAAACACTGGAGGTTATTAATATGTCATTTCAAGTCAGTAAGTGGCTCCTTTTATTGAAAAGCAAATGATGGATATATAACCGGGATGAATGTTCATTGTTTATCCCCTTTGCTTGTTCCCATTTTGCAACTTAATTATGCTTCGACTATAATATTTGTTTAACAAAATGTTGATGCTGTAAAAATTGGTTGTATCCTCTTATTTTAATCGCTTTCTCATTTGTTACAGGCGAATAAGTTGTAAAAATGATGTGCACCATAAATAACTCCTTGCTGTCATCATGATTACTACTGGAGCTCTCCAGCAATCAAGCTGGATGATCATAAAGAGCCTTTGGTCATGAGACATCATCACCATCTTTAGTTGGCATAATTTATAAGCTATATTTGAGTTCTTTTGTCCAGCAAAACATATTCCAGGTGATGTAGCGTTCGTTAGTTTCTGTGGGCTTCGCATTTGCCTGCTCTCAGATTTTTCAGTACAGAATGAAAAATGTGCCTGTAAATTTGTTATATTTCATGTATTTTTTTAATGATATCCTCTGCTTGGCTCATATATGTAGCTCACAAACCAGCTAACGTTACGTCCGCAAAAGAGTCTTGCAAAGCAAAGTCAATGCCCTGGTTCACACCAAACAAGCAAATAACAGACGCAAAACATTGAACCGCAAATTTTGCTCCTTTATTCTCAAAATTACTTAGTTGTCTCCAAAACATATATATCCGATGGATTAACCCTGGCGTTTAATGATATTTAGTTCACAAATACTAAACTATGTGCCTAAATACTGAAAATACGAAAAGATGAGAAAAATGTTAATTTTTTAAGTTCACGTCTGCAAACTTCATCCACAAATAATCACAGTACATTTTACCCCTCCAGTTTCCAATATGAACCTGAGCATAGACAGACTTGACAATATCCAAAAAGCTTCAGAAACATATGGACTTCTACACGCAATTATATGGGGAAAAAAATAAAGATAATAAGAGTTAAAAAAAGTCACTATAGGACAAAAAGAAAGAAATTACATCTTGTAACAAAGAAACGAAAATGTTAAAATCTAGCCACAGAATGAATGCAATTTCGAGCAAATATAATAGCCACCAAAACCACTTAGTCATGTTTCTACACTCAGAACAAACAGCTAACTGAATATAAAGCTCTTATCAGTGACATATTCTTCAATGTCCTAAAAAATTTGAACAAGCAGAGAAGTATCTAAATACGAATGCAGACCAATCCAGACCCAAGTTACACCAATCATGTTCTCTTCAGAAGGTACCCCAACAGGATGCCAATCAAGCCAACAATGATGACATACATGAAGGGGAGACCACCATGGTTTTTGTTACTTTTACGTCTCAACAGCTCCTGCAAACCATAAACAAATGAATATAATTAAATTGGTTAACTCAAGGCAGTTTCACAGTTCCATACAAAAGCATAATCTAAAAAGGCTATATTTGCTGACTCTGCATGCCAGCACAATTCATGAAACATTTCTTTACCATCTGCAAAATCTCTATCAGAACATATTGTCATCTCCAACTTCAGATTTATGTTTAATATTTAACAAGTGCAACCGCGCCCAAAACACACACCAAACCACATTTAACATTAAGGCAAAGCTTAAATATTCAACATTTAAATCATGTGTGCTCTCTTACATCAGGTTTTGCATTCTCAATTATACTCCTGATCTCATCAGTATGAACCAGGACACAGAAACTAATTTCTACAATTAACAAGTCTGCCACCTTCTACAGCAATGTATTGGAGTCTAGAGATTCTTTAGTCGGATTCTTAGGACTAGATGGACATTTATGTGATTCTGATTAAATGATGATAAGCCATTTTTCAACAAGATTGGTCAGTCAATAGTTCTTGCTGGATCCAATTTTCAGACCTAACCAAATTATACTGATGGAATCACCATAACTGGGAGGAAAAGTTATAAGCAAACTATTTAATTTATAGGGGAGACCGTTTGAAACCTAGATGACTTTATAATGCACAAGTCCGAATAGGGCCAATAGGCAATAATTTTTAAACATTAAAAATGAATTTAATTTCTCATGGTGACTATTTCCATTAGCCCAAGCAAGATATAACCGAAGGAAAGAGAAAATAAGTCATAATAAATTCTCTTCATGTCATACGTATTTTTTCTGTGAGTAGCAGTGTAAAAGTAACTTTGGAAGAAGTGATACAAAAAATCGAAAAACAGAAAGCAGACAACAAATGATTACCAGTTCTTGTTGAAGCTTATTATTTTGCTGAACAGCAGAATGTTTCTCCTCAGTCAGCTTTGAAATCAGGGCCTTAACCTACAATTGAAGCCAAAACTAATGATAAAAAATGGTCAAAAATATTTATTGACCTTTCATAGTGTCAGGATAAAGATATCGTCAGATGAAATTCAAAATAGCTACCAAGCTCCATAGAGTGCACAAAAAATGTTATGTGAAATAACAATAACTGTAAAAAAAATGGGTCATGACAATTAGAGCCAGCTTATGAACGTATAGAAGAGATGGACACAAGAACCACAGACAAAATTGAAATTGGATTTATAGAAAACTGAAAACTAAGATATAACCTCTGATGAGCTCTCCTGCGGTTCAACAAATGCTTTTGACATCTGCAAAGTCATAAAAGATAATGTTACAATATGTTGAGGTTATGAAACAAATTTTATCACAATACAGTTACTTACCATGTTAAAGTCAGAAGTTTGATTTACTGTCCCATTGTCTGACACTGACGCCCTGGGTGAGGAACCTTCCTCTGAGCCTTCTCGTACTGGTGAAGGTGGTTGAGGGGGCGGAACATAGGAAACTCTCAACTTGCATTCATCGACTTGATTCCCTGATTCTTTGTTGAACTAATATACAGAAAAGTGTGTATGATTGATCCGTCTTTGACTAAACACACACAGCCCAAACTATCTAATTGAACAATTAATACTGCAAAACGAATCATAAAATTACCATTTCGGGTGTAATATCCTTTGCAGTAACTCCAGGGTTCACCACTACGCTCTGGAGTAGAAATTTATCCCTGCATTGCATGTCTGGTGGAGCCTCCTTTTGGGCTTGCATAGTAACTGAATGAACAAACAACTTAAGAATTCAAATTTATGCACTCGTAAATATATCTTAGTAATCATTTCCAACTTAATTCTTATATTAGCTAAATTTACAAACTTTAATTGAAATTTACATGTAGATATGCACACGTATAGGCAAACACATACATAAATCCATACATTACATGAAAATATACGGATATAATATATATATATATATATATATATATATGTAGAGAGAGATAGAGATAGAGATAGAGAGAGAGAGAGAGAGAGAGAGAGAGAGAGAGAGAGACCAACAACACCACAAGTAGAGTGAGGCATCACGACTCCTGTGTTTGGCCTCACACAATACTTCTTCGGATTTGTAGTCTTCACCTGAATATTTAATTTGAATAGACAAAAAAGAACGAATGTAAAAAATCAGATATTCCAGCTCTCGAGGACGAATTTTATTTGTTTATGTTCTGGAAATTCCCAGAACGAATGAAAACATGAGTCAAAAGGTAAACATTACGAAGGGAAAAAGCAAAAGCTACCTTGAATGCAACATAATTATTGGACTTGTTGGTTAATTGCATGGAACATGAGATCTGCTTCTTCAATTCAACTATTACAGAACACAAACGTCAAACAAATTATTCACAAAGCATCAAAATAAGAAAAAAAATCTAAAGCGCGGATCTAGAAGAACAGAATTAAATTAACCTTGTCCCCAATTTTTCCCAGTACATAGAATCTTCTAGAAGAAACCATTGAATAAAAAATTTCCAAAACGCACATACAGAACGAAAATTGTAAATAGAAACAGCAAAACTTGTCACGTACATGGGAATTGAAGTTCGATTGGTTCAATTTGGAGGAGCTCGCTGTTACTCATTTCTAAGCGGATCGGTGATCTATCCGCCTGACAATTGATTGTATGGAGGTGTCTGACAGCGTCAGAGCGGTTTCCCTGCGGCGGAGATTATTTTGAGTCACCGTTTCACGGCAAAAGGTAAGGTTAACTAAGAAAAGAAAGGAAGAAGGGAGATCTGGGTTTTCGATTTTTCGAAAATTTCTTGCCTTTTCCAGTTAGAGAGAGAGAGAGAGAGAGAGAGAGAGAGAGTCAGAGAGATGAGAAATAAATAACGCAAACGTGGAAATTGCAGTGCGTCTCTAGTAAATAGGCTTTTTCATTTTTTCGGTGAATTTCGCTTTGGCCACCACAATTTTTTACATTTAACACTTTGTCCCCTCAAATTATGAAAAATAATAATTTCGTCCCTTCAAATTAGAAAACAGTAAGTTATTTTTTGAATTTTACCATTCTCTACAAAATATTAGATATTATAATTTAAAGTTTTATTTAAACTTGATAATATAAAATAATTATTTTAAAGTGAGCCGATTATAATTTCGCCTAGTTGATAGTTGGATTTTATACTTAGAGTATAATTTAAAAATAGTTTTATTTATTAGACTATTTTATTTCTTAACTATCTTAAGTAATCTTTGGAGTTTTTTTTTTTTGTAAAAAGTAATCTTTGGAGTTAATAGTTATATAAAGCTAGTATGAATAAAATCGCTATTGAAAATAAAGAACTAATATGAAATCTTAAATGAAGAAAATGATATATCTCGTTTCACTGATTTCCTTGACATATTGGTATTAAGTTAACATCTATACTCACTTGATATTTGTAGGAGTATCAACGGAGCGGTGTGGGGCCGAATTTTGGCATCCCTCCCCCCTCGAGTAGAATCGGGACATGATTAGGACAGAGATGGGGATCACCATTTATATTTTTATAATTCAAATAAAAATATTAATTCTCAATTATATATCTTAACAAAAGTACATACATATTTGTGTTAAATTTTATGTTTTATATTTATTAATACTTTTAGAATTATCATATAGTATACAAAAAATTTAATACTAGATAATAATTTTTTTAAATAAAATTTTCATATATAAATATATATATATCAATATAAAATTTACTTAATATAGATAGTGGGGTAGCGAGGCGATCTAAAGTTGTCCCAATCCCATTAACATAATTGGAGCGGGGATTCTCTATAGGGTTCGAGGCGGGGGTGGGTTCTCCATCGGGTTCGAGTCATTTCTCATCTCTAGACAAGTGGTATTAAGTGAAGTCACCTACTTGTAGACCGGGCCTAAGATGCCCACCAAGCGAGCTAGGTGGCTAATTTGGCCTCGAACCCCGCTCCCCCCCCCCCCATTTTAAAAAAACAATTTAAAAAATTATATAATATGGATTTTTTTTTAATTTTTTATCTGGTCCACCCCAATTTCGTGTATCGACCCACCCCAGTTTTAGTTTTGGCTACGCCATTGAAGATGCTGATTTGACCGCATGTTCGTTGAGATTGCAATATGGTAGATCATGCTCTAGCTTCTCTTGTATTCTTGAAATGTGGAATTATTTTGATTTAAGTTCTTTTCTTTCTAAAAGGTGGAATAGAATAATTTGGTTGAAGCGTAATGATCATGCGTTTCTAAGAGTAGTCTATCCTTTCGCCAACGAAATGAACGCGAGCCCGTTTCGAATGTTTCTCCTGCCTGGAAGTTCTCGCGAGAGAATAAGATGTTGCTCCCCCTCCCTCTCTGTCTTTTTTCCCCCTTGCTAATCTTCCCTATAATGCGGGCTAAGGGGGCGCGGAGGAAGAAACCTAAGAGACTAAGAGAAGACGCTCAACTCTTGGGTCCTTTTTCACCCAACACAGAGCGTATCTCACTCGCTATGAGTCTCCGCTCGTTTCTTGCTTTCTTATAGGAAAGGTCTTGGTTTAGTTCGATCGCCCGCATTAGCTGGCAAGATGTTCATGGCGTCGAGTGAACCAAATTCTCATTAGATTTTATTTTCCATATTGCATCATGTTCGTTGGGTTTGCCTATTCTTTCCGAATTACCTCATCTATAAAAGTGTGTTTTCTTCTCAAAATAAAAAATATGAGCGCCACACTTAATCTAATTTAACGCTTTTATGAAGGACATTATTTTATGTGATTATTTTTGTTAGAACATTCAATAGAAACATTATACCAAAGAACAAATTAAAAAAGAGAAGAGAGAGAATTGAATGTAGAGAGAAACTAGGGCTCAAATTTTACAATGGAGAAGATAGTAATATTCGTATAGAGAAATAAATATATTTAAGTAACACCAAAGCCAAAAAAAAAGGGAAAGACTATAAAGGAAACAACTAATACAATTTAAATTATAAAAGGTAAATATAATTAACAATTTTATGGAGTTCCTATAGAAAATTTGTTAGAAACATAGTAGTATTTCTTCTAGTACAATTTATATGAATCGAAAACCAAATCGGTAAAATTTGCAAAGAAAATAAAATAAAACTTAGCTCGAATCGTGTGTTCAACACACTATCCTTAAAATAGATTCGTCCCCTATTCTGGACGTCTGTTTCCCAGGATAAGACGAAAAACCGGATTACCTATTCCTATTAACCAAAATTATGCCCGAAAATTATCACCAAAATTTAATTTCAAGAGTTGGAGATGTATGGAAACTTTGTAAGTTTTTGTGTGTATTCCAAATAAAAATCAAGCCATATTTATAGGAAAAAATATGACCTTTCATCAAATAAAATATTTGAATTTTACTATTGAAAAGGTCAAATAAATTTTGGCCTTTACTATTTAAAAGGTCAAAATACCCTTTACTATTAAAAGGTCAAATATGTAATTTTCCTTCAAATTTTCCAACAATCCCCCACATGAAGAAAATTACAAAGATACAAAGATTTGGTGATAAATTCAACAGTTGAACCATGCATAGGATAGGTAGGTGTTACCCAACCTTCCTCGTGAAAGCATATTTACCTTACTAGGCCGATCAAGAGACGCGATTCCTCAACTCGTCGCCTTTTGTGTAAACGATGATATACCTCACACAAGATTCTTCCTAACATACTTAAGTTCTCATGTTTATGTTCATTCATGGCCCCCTGAACATATGTCCTGGTTCTGCAAGAGGTTCTAAGAATCGAGCCTCACACAATTCTCTTTCTTGCGGCCCCACTTCTCTCTCACATAGGTGATTCTCATTTAAGATAGCCAGACACTACCCTCGCTTTCGACTTACCGACGAACAAGAATCATTAAAAGCCAAATTGCTTATCATCTTCTCCACGGGCATCACTGCTCATGAATGGACAAGGGATAACTCCCCACGATGATCATAGAGTCTTTTACAACTAGGTTGTCCCTTTCAACCTAGATCTTGGGATCTCCAAATAACTAGGTTGGGTTTCCATTGTATGAACTCATTTTTCTAGAGGCTTAAGTTCCATTCCTCTTAATGATTTTACAACTAACTCTCGATTCAACCCTTTGGTTAACGGATCCGCTAAATTATCCTTTGACTTCACGTAGTCAATAGAGATAACACCAGTTGAAAGTAGTTGTCTGATGGTATTGTGTCTACGACGTATGTGTCTAGACTTACCATTGTACATATTGCTTTGTGACCTGCCAATTGCAGATTGACTATCACAATGTATACAAATTGTTGGCACAGGTTTAGGCCATTTTGGAATATCTTCTAAGAAATTTCGAAGCCATTCAACTTCTTCACCACACTTGTCTAGAGCAATAAACTCAGACTCCATTGTAGACCTTGCTATAATTGTCTGCTTAGAAGATTTCCATGATATTGTTGCACCTCCTAAAGTGAATACAAATCCACTTGTAGACTTAGAGTCTTTAATATCAGATATTCAATTAACATCGCTATATCCTTCAATAACAGCAGGATATCTTGTATAGTGCAGCCCAAAAGCACGAGTATATCTTAAATACCGTAGTATTCTCACTATCCCTTTCCAAAGGTCATGCCCCGGATTACTCGTATATCTGCTCAATTTACTCACCGCATGCATAATGCAATGTCCGGTCTTGTACAACTCATTAAGTACATTAAACTTCCTATGACTCGTGAGTATTCAACTTGAGACACAACTCAATTCTATTCTTTGATAGATGTTTGCTTGTGTCTATCGGAGTTCTAGCTAATGACGTGTCATCCTTACTAAATTTCTCTAGAATCATATCCATATAACGTGACATATCAAGTACACGTCCATTTGAAGTTCTAGAGATCTTTATTCCGATGATCATATCAACTAAACTCATATATTTCATGTCAAACCTCGAGTTCAACATATCTTTTGTGGATTTAATTATCTTGTCATTACTTCCAATGATAAGCATGTCATCTACATAAAGACATAAAATGACATAGTCATTTCCAGTCTCTTTAACATAGACACATTTATCACACTCATTTATTTTAAATCCACTTCTTTAGCAGTTTTCTTTGAGCTATACACGTACAACGAATCTGCAATGCCATTCATGACATAATTTCTACACAAGAAATTAGCATGTATCCAAGCATCCAAAGCGTTAAACGCTTGCGTGTTAGTCTTATCCTCACTAAGCTGTGGATAATCTTTTTGCAAGAACTGTGTCAAGTTCAATATGGTCAAGTAGAAAAATATTTTCTATTGCCACTGCTTAAAATTCAAGCCGTTAAACTTTCTGGTTTTTCACCATGATTAACTGGCATATCAAGCGTGGGGTTGGCTACAAAAGCCGGTATTGGCACAACAGGGTTAGACCCATCATTGTTTGCTATAAAAGTCAATGCTTGCACAATGGGGTTAGACCCACCACTATTTGATTCAGATGCCATTTCTGAAACAAATAAAACAAGAAGTTTAGCATTTCGATCAATCAATCGGAACAAAACCGATAAGAACAAATTTATTAAAATGTTCAAGTTTTTATTATAAGTCCTTTGCAATTTTCTTGCACTCCGAATTTGCACATGTATTAATCTATTAGTCCAAAGATTAGTCCAATCAGTCCAAACAGTCCAAAGATTAGTCCAATCAGTCCAAACAGTCCAAAGATTAGTCCAATCAGTCCAAAGATTAGTCCAATCAGTCCAATCAGTTCAAACAGTCCATATTGCAATTTCTTTCCACTTTGAATAGCACGGGTATTAATCCGCTTACTAGTCCGGATTTGTCCAACTAATTCAGAAAATTAGTCCAATTGCAGAGATCGGAATTACAATTGCCAAATCAAATTTTAGTAGCTAACAGTATACCAAACGTTTGATTTTAATAGCAAGTTTATAATTTGTCAAATGATTAATCATGCATGCAGTATCACAAATTAAGAGAAGTGGAAAGATTCTTTATTCATCAAGTTAAGCCACATAATGGTTTCAGCCAAATTTATAATAATAAAGTGAAATCATGAATTCTCTAAACAATTTGCCAAGATAAAATTAAACTAAACAGTTAATCACGGCAACATTAAAAATAGTTTGAAAATCTTGCCAATTGCCATGGTTGATTACAACAGAACCATATTATTAAGCTAATCCTTAATCAATATAAACTGTACCAAAATTTTAAGAATATTCTGTTTTAAGTTTGTTAGGAAAATAGTAGTATTTCTTTTAGTACAATTTATATGAATCGAAAACCAAATCGGTAAAATTTGCAAAGAAAAGAAAATAAAACTTAGCTCGAATCGTGTGTTCAACACACTATCCTTAAAATGATTCGCCCCTATTCCTGACGTCTGTTTCCAGGATAAGACGAGAAAACCGGATTACCTATTCCGGCGAACTGAAAATTATGCCCGAAAATTATCACCAAAATTTAATTTCAAGAGTTGGAGATGTATGGAAACTTTGTAAGTTTTTGTGTGTATTCCAAATGAAAATCAAGCCATATTAATAGGAAAAAATATGACCTTTCATCAAATAAAATATTTGAATTTTACTATTGAAAAGGTCAAATAAATTTTGGCCTTTACTATTTAAAAGGTCAAAATACCCTTTACTATTAAAAGGTCAAATATGTAATTTTCCTTCAAATTTTCCAACAAAATTTTCTTACTTCTCAATTCATTTCTAACTAAATAGTAGTGTAGATTTCGAGTAAACCTCCTTTTTACTTGAAAGATCTTTTGAACATTTAATCATTTAAATTTTTTTATTACTTTAATAAAGTATTCAGTGACAATTAATCAATATATAAGAATTTCAAATCAAATTAGAATTTGAGGGAGAAAATTCTCACATACATACAATTGAGGGGGAGCAAAGTAAAAAAATCCACTCAATTCTTTTTAACCAAAGTCGTTAGGTTTAATTTGCGACATACTTCGAGTTCGGTGTGGTAGGTAGCGCCATAGCAGTAGCAAGTAAAGGTGTATATTATTACCCTTTTAATGTTGGACTTTTGTACATGGATTTTTTATTTACTTGTGTGCATTTACATAATATAAATCAAGGTCTAATTTTATAGTTTTGTAAATTAGAAACTGTAGTTCTTATTTCACATAACTGGTAAGCAGATAACCTGTATTTCAACCGCGCGCATATTAGAATTTAGAAAATCAAGTTATCTTTTTCTTTTTTTTATTTTTTTTTCATATTTAAAAGTGTAAATGTATCAAGTTGAGTCGATTACCTAATTGTTATTCAAATTAGTTTGTTAAGTTAACAAGTAGAGCTAAAATAACTTTTAACATCAATCTCAAATTGAATATTGAGGGCGCGATTGGATATACTTTCATTTTGAAAATTTTCATTTTGCTAGAGAATAGTAGTAAAAAACTTTTAGAGAAAAATGATGATTTTTTAAAGTGTGATTGGATGTGAGATGAAAAAGTAATGATGAAAGTTGATTTGATTTAAAAATAATAAAAGAATGATTGAATGTGATTGGTAGTTAGAAATGTGTGAGTGAGTGAGTGAATCATAAAATTTGTGGGAGAATGTGTAATAATGGTTAGTTTTTTGTGAAAAAATATGTAGACGTGATTAATGAGAGAAAAAATAAGAAAAAGTAAAAGTGAGAGAATAGTATATTTTCTGAAAATTTTCATAAACAATCGCATATTTGGTCAAAAAATATTCTCCAGCGGAACGAAAATGGAATTTATTTCACATCCAATCGCAGCGTGAGTAGCTTCATTTATTTTTCAATCTCAGACACATGCATTTTGGTCATTCACATGCAATTGAACATCCACATTTTATAAATGATTAAAGATAATAAAATGATAATGGACTTTTACTTGTTTGAGATCTATTATTGTTACTAATACATAGATTTTTATCGTTTTTTCTAACGAGACAAATTGAAGCTCATTGTTATCCATTTTTTTAGTACAATGAGAATAATAGGAGAGTGGATACACGTACTCATATAGGGTTAAACTCATGTTAATCATCGTAACAATAGTAGTCTCTACCACTAAAGTACGAGGTGGATCCCTTTCCATGTTTTAAAAGTTTTAATTTGCATATTGTACTTTAATGTAAAGCTACTAGCTCCATCCAAAATGTTCAAATTACTTTTATATCATCAACTTCATATTAAAATGGAATAAAAAAAAAGAATATTTTGATATTCTACTCAAGGCAATTCTTAAAAGCAAAGTATTTTCTTTTGGAAAAAAAAAAATGAATTCATGAATACCTAACTTCAAACTTCCTTTCAAAAAAAAAGAAAACTTTCAAACTCAGGCTCTTGATCAACTTAATTAAAGCTACATCAATTAAACATCAAAGTAAACTTAATTACATTACTTAAATTTTAATTTGAAAACAAAAGTTCGAGAAAATAACATGTTCATCTTTTATACCACTTAATTTTAAATAAAGAGTAATAGTCCAGTAAAGTTTATATGTTTGTGAATATTCTTTCCCCCTTTATGCTTTTATTTGTTTGGTAATTCTTTTTGCCCTTTATGCTTGCTTTGCTCGTCATGACTTAATAATATTTTATTCCATTTTTCTTGCAATTTCTGTGAACCATGAAATGCCCTTTCTACACGTGTGACTGATCCATCAGGCACCACCACTTTAAAGTGAGAAAAAGGCAAAAGAATAATGCTATAGCATTATTCAAGAATTCCTTTTCCCCTTTCCTATACATATATTTCCCTAGCAGTAGAGCTAATTAAAGTGACTTAATATAATTAATGAATTCTCAACAATTTGGCAAACTTACAAAGTTAGTCATGTAATTAAAAGCCAGTCACAAAAGGATCCCGTAAAATATGTAGATGACAAAATAATCATTTAATTATGTACGATTTTTGCGAAAATAGTCTTGCAAAATGCACAATTTACAAAATAGTCATGTAACTTATACACGACGCTCACGTGATTGAAATCCAGGTGAAAGTCATAATTTTTGGTGAAATTAGGATCAAAATTATAAGCCGAGTATGCGTTTGTTTAGATGACAATTTTCCGTATCTGAATCAAGCATCTTCTTAAATATCTTTTTAATAATATTTTTCACGATATAGTTTTCTTGTAATTTTTTAGCATAAAGTTATGTCGATTGAATTGATAGTGTGATTCGATATTTAATACTTAATTTTTTATTCAAATTAAAAACACGTTTTCAAAATAATTTTATTCCCTTGGGGATATTTTTAGATGCTCTTAAGAAGGGTCTTGAAGTTTGAAGATTTTTTTTTTTCTGAGAAGACTTAACATTGGTTTCTGGAAGAGAAAATTGGAAAAGTCTGGAAATAATTTCAAGGTGCAAAACTGCAAACGAGAAAATATTTTTGGGGGATTATATCTAACAAAATTTCCAAATTACTGGAGGAGATTTTCTTGTTGCCAAAAAAATGGGAACAGATTTCCATTTTACTTTTGATGTTCCACTTCTCTGTTTCACTATTTGGATGGTGGACACGTATTTACAAGACAAACATGGACGATTGATTTTTGGATGTATATACACGCGTCCCACCATCCAAGAGTGGAATAGAAATATATTCCCAAAAATGACCAGTCAACATAGACTAAACAACCATACCCTCTCTCTCTCTCTACTCCTTTTTCTCCCCTTCTCTCTAAAAACCCTAACCCAAAATTATTTTCTCCCTCCCTCTCCCCATCTTCACCGCCACCCCCTCTCTCTCCCCCCCCCCTCCCCTCCATGCTTCCTCCGGAGGGTCAACGATATGCGGTCCCTTGTGTCTTCGGAGGTGGTAAATTTCGTTCCCAGGGCAAAAGTGGGTTGGAACTTCACGGAGATGTCTCGGAGAGAGTAGACGATGGGGTGCGATGAGTAGATTTGGGTGAGAGAGAGAGGCATTTTTCTTTTTTTTTTTGTTTTTTTCTCGTTTTTTTAGCTATATATTGTTGTAGTTTTCTTTTTTGTTTTTGTCTTTTCTTTTCTCATTGATTTGCTAAACTCGTAGAAAGCGGATCAATTTTATCTCATATGTAGTATGTAGTGGTTGCTCGTGCCCGATTTTAATTTTTTAGTGTGTTCGATCTCCATTAAAGAAATTTGAAGTCTCCCAACGTGGGAGTGGTCTAGTTTTGAGTGCGAAGTGTTTAGTTTGTGGAGTGAATCAATTGGTCTTTACCGATTCCCCGCTTAAGCTTTTATTTAGTTTCGAACTTTTACCAATTAATACGTTTGTAGTTGTAATTCCAGTTTTGTTGAGTTATTCTAATAAAATATTATCGTTCGGAAAAAGAAAAAAAAAACATAGACTAAACAGCCACATAATTGGACGGGTGTGAATACTGCCAACTTTTTTTTCAACTAATAATTAAAATCATGGAAAATAATAATATGATGATTCTTGAAAGTTTTGCCAAAAGATTTATGGGCCCCTTTGACCAGACTTTAGAAATGGCAATTAGTGGCTGGCCTACAACTATATAAGATAGTGCTGGTGGAAACTTTTAAATTGCTATATATTGGGACAGAAAAAAACAATATTGGTAAAATGACCAAACGAAAATGTCACAAAAGTAATTTAAATGATTAATTAATTAATATTAATACTGACCAAAAGTGAAGTATTAAAAAACCACATTTTTTCCCTTTTTCTTGTTTGAAAGTAATGTTAAACCATCAAGTAAATCTAACTTCTATGAGCATCTATGAGAGAGTAATTTATCTTAAATATGAAGTAAAAACTTACTCCAATACTGTGCTAGTGTCTGCGCCATAACAAAGATGTGAACAGTTTTGCGACAGAAATGCACAACACTATAGATGCACTAAACACCTCTTTCTTTTTGGTTTTAAATTAATAATTTTAGGTATTAAGATATGCACTAAAATGGAATATTGTTTCATTTTAGTGTAGAATTTAGTGTAATTTAAACTACTGGAGATATAATGTAAATTCTACACTTTTAGTACAAACTTTTGGAGATGGTATAAGAAAATTCATATGTATTTATTTTTTTAATAGAAAACATGTATGATGATAGTTGTCATTTTTTTTTTTGAGGGAAGGCTAGTTGTCATTTTAGAATCTATATCCATTGTGAATTGTGATCTTTCCAGCAGGTTTTGGCCCACAATTTTCATTACAACTGCACTTCATAAAGAATAGGACATAAAGTAGTATTATATTTCCTAGTAGCATGGGAAATTAGGAATAACAGTTATTTTCCTTATTAATTAATGAAGTCTCAACAATCACATAAAGAGTTTGATGAAGTCTCAACAATCACATAATATCTTTCGTTTGATATTTCCTATTCAACTCTCTATTGTAATATGGATGAACAACATATATACAATTATGAAATCATCTTGTCTGACATATCGCCATTCATCAAATCATAGAATATGAGTGGAATATGGAAAGTGGTAGAATATATCATCCCAATGAATAGGAGATATCTCATATTCCACTTTTCGTGTTCCATTCCACATTCCATTTATTGAATGAAAGACACTGATGGAGATATTGATAACGATACGATATCGTGTTTTATTATCTTTTAGGATTTTACAATATCTTATATTTTAGGAAGTGATAAATGTGTATAGGATTCTTCTATTTTAGTTTATCTTTAATGTTTCCTAGTCGAGTTAGGAGTTTTATTTTAATCCTATAAATACCTGCTAGTTTATTATTTTTAGGGAGGTTGAATATTATTGAATTTTGAGATTTTATCTCTTTTGTTCATTGCAATTTACATTTCTTCGCGAAGTTTCGTATTGCTTTGGTGCGTTCTTCGTTTATTTGTGGCTTCGTTCAACCTGGATTTTTTTGTTTTTGATCCAAATCAAATACATTTTGAAATTCACCTTATTTTTCCATCTCGTCCTCCACGCGCCCCTCCATGGTTTGATAATTCTTCTATTGAAGATCTCCCTTCCGATTCGAGGACGAATCGTTTCGACCCCGGAGAGAATGATGGAGATATTGATAAAGATACGATATCGTGTTTTATTATCTTTTAGGATTTTACAATATCTTATATTTTAGGAAGTGATAAATGTGTATAGGATTCTTCTATTTTAGTTTATCTTTAATGTTTCCTAGTCGAGTTAGGAGTTTTATTTTAATCCTATAAATACCTTCTAGTTTATTATATTTAGGGAGGTTGAATATTATTGAATTTTGAGATTTTGTCTCTTTTGTTCATTGCAATTTACGTTTCTTCGCGAAGTTTCGTATTGCTTTTGTGCGTTCTTCGTTTATTTGTGGCTTCCGCCTGCATCAGACACCTATACAATTATGACATCATTTTGTACATGCATCATTAATCCGATGCAGTAGAATATGGAGTGGAACAAAAAAGTGGAACTTCAATATTTTTTTATAATTAGTATAAACTTTGTATATAAAAATATTAAATGTTAAAAAAAAAATAGCTCTTTATCTACTAGTTTTAAGAAAAAGTAGATCGTGCTCCCCTTATCTTCATTTCTGGCTCCGTTCACGCATATAACAAATTTTAGTGGCCTTGCATAGCAGGAACAAGAGTACCTAAACATTAATAACAAATTAATATGGTAGGAGAAAATTCTTTAAGTTGCCTAAGTTTACATCTAATGACAGCTTGAAGTTACCAAGCTGAAAACTTTTCAGATAATAAAGAAAGAAATAAGGGGTCTACACATAGCAGCCTAGCTAATTTCGCAATATTATTGAATAGAAAGATAGGAGGAGCTTCACATATTATATTGGAGATGAAATGAAATGTGACAATCAACATTTATCAGATTCGATATACTGGGATCGACAAGAAAAGAGGATAATGATCCTTCTATTATTGTTTCCATAATCCACCAGAAAAATCCTGAACATGGATTCGTAATAACATTACATCTATAAACAAATATTTGGATATCAACCGGTACTTTAAACTATGAATTGAAGCGTCTGGATCTTCTATTTTCTATTACATGCGGTATTTCCACTAGGCTATTACCACACTAGTGCACTCGTAATGGCATCATCTTATACATGACACATTTATCCGGTGAATTGAAATACGAGATGACACACTGTGGAGAATAGGAAATGTCGTATGGACTCGAAAGGGTTTTTGTAGTAACTGACTATGTCTAATACAGTTAATTACAAAAAAAAAAAAAAAAATCCTGAGGTTCAATTTAGTTACAAAAAAAAAAAAAAAAAAAAAAACAGTTATCTTTTTAAATAATAAATACCCCGTCATATTTGTTTATTACAAATTACACCCTCAAAAGGCACGTATTTGTTAAGTTAAATACAAACCTCAAGGGGTTTTGGTAATACCTTTTAAATGGGTATTTGTAATTCTGAAAGATAACTAGATTTTTTGTAATTACACTAAACCTCAGGGGTAACTTTTGTAAATTAACCCTTCTATCAATAACCATCAGCAGAAGTATCAGATTGCTGTTGATAAGCAGAAGCAGTAAAACCAGCATACCAAGCAACTCTCATGAGCTGCACCCGAGAACCAGAACCCAACAGCAAACCAACCCCTAACCGTATGCATCATCCACGACGGTGCACTGAGCTCAGCTCAAGCTTCAACCCTCTCATCAGTTGCAACAAACGATACGCCTCGTAACGACCGGCGTCACTAGCCACACCGGGCGACCGCCAATGCCACGTCAGCATCTCGGTCAGCATCTGCACTGACAAAAGCAGAAAGTACGGACCTAATAGAACCGCAAACGAAATGAACGGAAGCTGAGGCTGGAGAAATCCCTTCTGAGAACCGAAAAACACCGCCAGGGGCACAATAAATCCCGTCACGTTCGCAAGCACGTTCCAAAACCGATAACTCAAGGCGGTTCGCTATTGCACGCTCGAGTAGTGGTGTTTGGACGAGCGGTTGAATCGGCCATGAGGAGAAAGAGGGACGCGCCGAGATTGAAAATGCAGTCCAGTCCTGTGAGAGAGAGAAGGCTGGCTATGTTTGGACCGAGGAAAATCGACGAAACCGGTAGCCATAAGGTGGGGACCACTCCGTGACTAGGAGAAGCGCGGGGCCGAGAAGCCAGAGAGGCCTTCTAAGGTACTGGAGATGCGTAAACGGCCGGTTATTATGTTCGTCCGCTAGCTGTTCGGTTTTAGTTATTAAAGCTTCTTCGGCTGGCT
Source organism: Rehmannia glutinosa (assembly GCA_016081115.2). NCBI lineage: Eukaryota > Viridiplantae > Streptophyta > Magnoliopsida > Lamiales > Orobanchaceae > Rehmannia > Rehmannia glutinosa. The sequence continues at coordinate 30,501,118 of CM071937.1, forward strand.
CGTTAGAGGAATTCATGGTTTCAAGATATTGCTGGTTTCTTTCAGTAATGTTCCTTCATTGTCGGGAGCATATGCTATTGGAGCAGGTTCCCATTGAGACATATTTGCACTATAACCTTTAAAACTGCTTCTGCTAAGTAGATTCTGAGATTTCCATATCTTCGGGTGCTTTGGATGCGATCGAGAAACAGTAAGTACTGGAATACTGGATAGAAGGTGGGTAACTGATGCCATCCTTAGGTTCGTGAAGTGAAGCGTAAGGGCTAAAGGTTGCAATTAAGCTTCAAAGTACCTGAAACGAGAAAACGAAGCAACTTCAGACCAAAAGATTAAATTTTTTCAACACAAACACCAGACATCAATTTTGCTAAATTGTTGAAGCGGGTACATCAGAAATTGCAGCTAATTACACCGCAAGTGACACTCATTAGGTTTGTATAACTTTATACGATTAATTACAAAATATACCCTGACAGGTTTAGCCTAATTACAAAAAAACTCAATTATATTTTAAAATTGTAAATACCCTCCGACATTTGTTTTTAGCTCACAAAATTGCACCGTCAAGGCCTCAAGAGGAGGTATTTGTTAGGTAAATACAAACCTCAAGAGGATATATGTAATTTTGAAGATAACTTTAGTTCTTTGTAATTGTTTTAAAACTCACGGGTAGTTTTTGTAATTATCCCTAAGATTATATGCACTAGTTCTTAAATTAATGTAAAATGACAATATGTACAACCACTAAAACCTAAACACTAAAGATGTTTAATAATCAGCAGGTTTCATAAATGGATGTAACATTTAATCATCAGAATTTATTGCAGAACTTTTTTATACGCCATTCTTTTGTTCCCATTGTGACAAGTGACATCCAATCAAAGAGGTTATTCTAGAAGACACACTTCCATAGATTTCATAATTTTGTTGAATCACTAGAACAAAAATACATTCGAAAAAGATTTACATTTTGTAAAACAAGATTAGCAGTCTGTGCCTAAAAGAAACGCCAGAAAGTCATATCTTGAAGGCTAAGAGCTCGTTCCACTCAAGAAATTGGGCCTTTGGTGTTGGGCTTTCAAGTCACATCCAACCAAGATAAGAAAGCTTCAAAAGCTATCAACTGAAATTTTTAACTTAAATTCTTAATGATATTTAAAGTCAGTTAAAGTCCCAATACCAAATTGTAGGGGCCAGTGACTCCAATTAAAACCACTAAAAGTTAAGGAAGATACAAATTGATAAATGGGCTTGAGTAGAACTCATCCCCAAAAGCTAGCTCAAGGAAAGGGTGCTCAACCCACATTTATACACAATAACAGCCCAACAAAGTGCCGTTATGAATTGGACCCAGCCCATTTGGATTGGCACGCTCAGCGTGAGAGGGCGGGCGTTAGAGTTTGTGTTGTGTCCCCATCGGCAATTTACTGGGATGTTATTGTGTATAAATGTGGGTTGGGCGCCTCTCCCTTTGAGCTAGCTTTTGGGGATGAGTTCTACCCAATTCCATTTAACACAAATTAAGCAAAACGCATACACATTTAAGAATGCACATTTAAGAATGCATGAGGCCATAGTGAAAAATCTTCCTTTTTTACTTAGGAATCACAGCACCAACTATGTAAGATGCATAATCCAACAATAGGTAAAAACTATTGTAATAGCTCATGTGCTTACAACAGAGAATAATTTGTGACGGTTGCATTTTTTCAAAAATTTCCCTCATTTTATCTTGAGTTAAGGACTAAAGCACTCACTAACGGTGATCGATTTTTACACCACCGAAGTGACAAAGCCTTCATTAGGACAAGACACGAATATTTCATTCTACTTTGGCCCCCTGTCTCCTTAATCCTTTCACTAATCAGTTTTTAGTAGACATAAATACACATATAAATATATAAGAAAGCTTGTCTTACAAAGTAAAAACTAAAGATTAAAACAATAATCTATCAATACAACACCCAAACTAACAACAAGCTCATATCTTTCTCTTCTGAACATCATAAAGAAATCAAAAGGCACACGTCAATAGAATCGGTAATAGCACAAAAAAACCACAGTTTTAAACCAGCAACAAAAACTAGCAAATAAACTGCCAAAATGGGTTTTTCAATTTCATAAATTCGAGTAAAGGACCGATTAGCTTGGAATCAAAATTGGTACACTGATTGAAATTAAACCCAAGAAAGAGAGTGATTCCTAGTTTTTCTTCCTCAATCGGGATCACAAAAATCTCAGGCGACCAAACAGAAAATTATTAAATTCAGGGAATGATAAGAAGAGATTTACCTACCTCGCCACGACACCATAGACAAGCTCCAGCGTAGAGAAACCGAAGATTTTAAGGTTTGAGACAATATTCAACGATGAAAGAATCATCGGAACTCAGGTAGACTGAGACTGCTATGGCAGTACCAAAATGGGAAAATGTATGTCCGCAAATTTTCGTCTTAATTAATTATTTTTGAAATTTTAAGTGGATAACTTCTTTGTTCACCAGGTAACTTGCGATCAATGATTACTGTGATTAGTTGCTAAAATGAGTAGCAACTTTCATGTAGACCACTAAACCTGCCCAACTGCAACTTATGTTGTGACTTGTGAGTCTTTTTCTTTTTTTCTATTTTTTTTTAAAGATGACTTGTGAGTTCTTAAATAGTTTTATATTACAAAAGAGATGCGAGAGATCTAAGTTTAAATTATAAACTCCTTTAATTATAAAGAGAAAATCTCTCTAAGCGATTTGTGATTGGTTGTCTTCATCCATTTTCATTTTCTCGAAGAAATAGTGGTGAAAAATTTTTGAAAGTGAAAATTGAATGGATAGAAAAAAAATAATTATGTTGATGTGATGGAAAATCTTTTAGAGATATTTATTATTTGTGGAATTTTTGTGAAAATAATAATGTAAAACATAATTTAAGAAAAAAAAATTTTGATCCAAAAATAAGCAATATGGATCTCATTTTATGCCTTTTGTTATCAAGATTAAGAGAAAAATAATAAAATTGTGATAAATTAAATAAATTACCAAATTATTTATATGAATATGAGGAGGAGAGATAAATAAATAATATAGTTGGGTATTGAGAAGTGTGAAAATGAAATAGAAAAATGAGTTAATTTTAAAAAGAAATGAGATTTTTTTAAAAAAAATTCACTTGTTTCACAAACATGCACACTCCCTAAAATTTTTTTCTCAAAAATAAAAATTAGAATTTTTTTAAAAATTTTCTCACAACCTCTCTCTCTCTCTCTCTCTCTCTCTCTCTCTCTCTCTCTCTCTCTCTCTCCAGAGCAAGAAAGCATTCCATTTCTCGAACACTTCCCGCCAAAACACTATATGTCATATCTAGTTAGTCGTGTCCCTCAATTATATGACGATTACGCATTATAAAACCATGTTTTTGTTATTTTATTTATTCATTGAGTCATTGCATAATCATTTGTGTTACCTGGCATCTTAATTATGCCAGTTTTGCATTGTAAATTCATAAATTTGTTATTTTATTTATTCATTGAGTCATGTGCAGAGTTACAATCATAAATTTGTCATTTTAGTTATTCGTTGAGCCATGTGCGAGCCTGTTTGTGTTACTGTGCATTATATTTAAATATATTCCAGATTGTTGGTAGATTAGAAAGTCGATGCAAAAATAGATAGTTTTCATCCGACAAAATTATGTCCACTTCTTCATTCAAAAGCACACCATCGTTTGGAAGAGCCCTGCAGTTCATTCAAAATATATATATCTCACAAATTGCAAAATTCTCTTTAAATGGCTCATTTACGTTTGATTAAGGATATCAATCCAAGTAAATTTCATGGAGCGTTGAAGCTTTGCAGTTATTACGATTTTATAATGTACGTACCTACATACAGAGACAATTCTAATGTTTACTGACTTATAATATGTTTTTCACGACAAAAAGGTAAGACAAATGTACTTTTGTTCTATTTATATAACAAAATAGAATGATATATCTTTAACATATTTTACTTTTTTAATTAGGGGTCAAGAATTCATGCGACCATCAAGAGCCAAAGAAATTGAAATTTCCAACCTATTTTATCTAAAATCATTTATATGCCGTTAAATTTTTTATTGTAAGGCGCAACATGATGGAGTACAAGACCACAACAACGAAATACAAAATAATTTTCGTTGGGAAAACTTTGTTGATGGAATTTTTGATGGTGATTTCCCACATGTGATGTATGATTTCAAACCATTTGACTCATTCACGGATGTGGACTCTATGGACGTATCCATATTGTGATAACCAATAATTAAATAAAGGGTTAATTATAAGTTATTTTAGGGGTTAGTTTATAAATTAATTTAGGGGTTGGGTTAGATGTTAATTTAGGATTTTTAAAAAATATAGAAATAAAAATAAAATCAGCAGAAATACATGATTAACTCACATAAGTTTTTCACAATTTTATCAACTCTCTACAATAGAAAACAAAGGGATCGAGGACTAGGACTTTTATCGCTCAATTTTTTCTACATCGAATATCTGCGATTATTAAGGTAGGGATTTTTATATTATTTGTCTTTATTTAATGTTTCATGATTGTATTTCATTAGTTGCAATATATGTCAAGAGGAAATA